>NW_006494789.1:10307322-10374575 GCF_000471905.2 Amborella trichopoda
GTACGGTACCGTACGTACGTACGTCGTCGGTCCGTCGTCGGTACCGTACCCGGTTACCGGTTCCGGTCGTACGTACCTACCTTACCCTACCTACTACGTACTACTCTCTCTCTCTCTCTCTCTCTCTCTCTCTCTCTCTCTCTCTCTCTCTCTCTCTCTCTCTTCCTCCCACTTCTGCGTGGAAGCCCCCCCATCAGTCTGTGAGCCCACGGTCTTCCCTCGACTTCTATCCACGCCCCCTTTAGTGGCCAGCAAACCCTTCCAAAAGGGCACCTAGGGATGAGGGACATTAGTATTCCGTTCCTATAGCATGGAGAGAGTGAAAGGAGAGAGAGAGATTGAGAACCTGAGAAGGGCTCCCATCCAAACCATGCCAACAAGCAGCCGGAGGGCTTCGTAATTGCACTAAGAGGGCCATCCGCCCGGGCACGTCCTCGATCCCCCAAGCGGACTAAGAGCGGTTCGCGCTCTTGTCGAAAATCTCTCTCTCATTATTGGCTTCATATCCACAAGAAGGAGGGCTCGCACAACCAAAGCGCGTCGGACCTCCTCAGTTGTTTGAGAGAGCGTTTCCTCATACCCATGTGAAAGGAAACCAAGACCCCACCGACATCAGCTGACCACTCCACTGGGGACGCGTCACCCTATCATTGGCTCGAGTCGTCTCTAGGTACCAATCTCTCTACCCTCTCTTTCCACTCTTGCTATGGGATCCACTTATCCCTCTTTCCTCTGGGTCGGGGAGTTTTATATCCCCATACCCAAGGCTGCTCAGGGTGAGGCTCAACCATTCGGTTCTCCCTCCCCTGTATGTCCACTTTGCGGCCATGCTGGCCCAACTATCCTGGCTGTGATTGGGGAAGTTTGGGGCACGAGCCCTCAGATACCTTGCCCCACCACCCCCGATGTCGAGAGGGAGCCCCTTAGCCCCCATTGCGTGGACAACTTTGCCACTCCTCCTCACCTGGCTGGCCCCGATAGGACCACTGCTGTCGCGAGTAGCCAGAAGGCTCCCCCACCCACTTCACAAAGGGGTGTCGCCAATAATGGCGCCCCCATGCACACACTACTCCCTGGTGTCCTGACCACCGTAATAATGAATAGGGGCGGGCAACAGCCTACTCCGATCCCTCAAACAGTTCCGAGTCGCTTTCGACCTGGGCGTAGCTCTAGTGGACCTAACGCCATGCGTGCCATGCATGTTAGCCCCACGGCTCGAGGCAGCCCAAAGGACAGCCCCCGAGCGGCACACGACTTTCGAGACAATTGAAAGTCCTCCAACCAAATGCGCATGCATACGGGAGGCCTGACAACCTCACTGACTAAGCAGGCGGTGGCCACACGTGCCCCGCCCCTCATCGCACAAGGGCTTGGCCCTATGGCCACCCCAAGTACCACTGTGGATTGTGCACACACATGCATATCCAAGAATGCCACCAGTGGCGAAAGGGAATGAAAACCTATCATTCCTCCCACCATCACCGTACCACTCACTACGTGGTACTCAAAAATGTGCCCACCAAGCATCATCCTCCTTGCACCCCGCCCTTCATGAACGCGAGCCGATTGTCGATGCAAGGCCCGTAAAGACAAAGCCCCATTCTCAGAGCCGCCCCTTCCCTAGCCACCACGCAGTGAGAAGAAGGACAAGGCCTACGGTACTGCTCATTGTTGCACAGCCGGGGTACGAAGCGTGGTGCCTCGTGCGGTCAATCTACGGCCCCAAGGCCATCTAGAGACCGAACGACCCGGCGCGTACCCTCGGGACCCTCAAATGGCAAACCCAGCAATGGGGCATGGCCCACGTCCCCCCACGTCGGCCCGTAATAAAGGTGAAGTAAAGCTTAATCATGCCTTCCCCCTCAATCATGAGGCGTGTTACATTCTGGCCTTTCATCAGGGTTGCGCAACGATCCAAGCAGGTCCGATGCATCTACAATCGAGGAGGAGACTGAGGATTGATCGGAGACCCCCTCCATCAAGGACCCTAAGGTTCCCCGTACCCCCAAAGCAGTTTCAAGAGTCCTTGACCCCTCAGGCTGCCACGCAGACCATCCCCTTTTTGACAACCACGCCTGTAGAAGCCTGGTGTCCCCCCACTCCTGCTGCACCTTCTCCAATCGTGCAGAACAGTCAAATTGCCCCACAGGAGCCTACTAAAAGATTTGTTACCCCTTTGATGTCTGGGGCAAACGCCCCTTAATCAGGAGACATCCCGACAACATCTCCTCCCCCTAAGGCGAAGGGACACCGGGAAACTACCCCACCTGATCATGATAAAGTTAAATATGATGTGATCAAACACTTGAGGAAGCTCCCCGTACTCCTAAGCATCTATGATGCCCTCATGCTATCTAAAGATCTACGAATGGCGTTGGTGCAAGCACTTTCTAGCCATGAAGTATATGAAATGACGGTCAAACGAGTCGAAGTGGACCCTGCCATACTTTACAACTGCATGACTATCACATTCTCCGACAATGATTTACAACTGGGGGAAAGGTCACATAACCGCCCGTTGTTTGTATCGGGCAAGGTACAAGCCTTCCCAATCAATCGCGTCATGATTGATGGAGGATCCGAAGTGAACCTAATACCTAAAAGGGTTATTTCCCGGATTAGCCTGAGCATAAACTAGCTCGAACCTAAGAGCTTAACGGTGCAGGGATTCAATCAAGTGGGGGAAAAACTATCGGGTACAATATGGCTTAAGCTTAAGATTGGAGACCTGAATGCCGCCACCCTCTTTCACGTCATCCATGCGGACACTTCGTACAACATCTTGTTGGGCCTCCCTTGGCTACATGAGCAAAGTGTGGCCCCATCCACGCTTCACCAGTGCTTCAAATATAGCAAGGATAGGAGCCAACATGTGGTCTACACTGACAAGAGGTCACTTTCGATCGTCGAAACACATTACGCGAATGCGAAGTATTATTTTGCAGACCTGTCGTGATCCCAGGGGCCCGAACCATCGGCAAAATCTTGGACAGATCCCAAGCTAAGGGAAACTGCTTCAACCTCTCATGAAGATGTCGAGGACATGACAAAGTCTCTGCATCATCTCTTTCAGGAAGAAAAGAGATGCGGGAAAGTTGTCCCACTAATCTCAATTGACGAAAGCCTCCCCCCGACATTGGAGGAGCAGTCAGATTTAGGAAACGAGCAGAAAGCGCTCCTTTCCTCCCCTCCCAGATGAGAAGTTCTCTTGATAGAGGCACTGAACAGACCCGACAGTGACATGGTGGTAGGATCAGACTCGCCAACGTCCCCGTCCACTCATCATGAAGAGGGAAAGAAGATCCTGCGCATCCCCCTTCTCTTCCAACTAGGCCGACGCACAATAGGACGAAAAAAAAGATCCTGCACATTCCCGCTTCCTTTCCCAAAGTAGGGACAACCACTACAATTAGAAAAGTGCTGGATCTCAACCTAAGGGTGCTACAAATTCTGGCCTCACTAAGAAAACCCAATGACCTTCCGATCCCGCGGGTTAGCGACTCACCACATAGCCCCAAGGTACTTCAGATACCTAAAATGCTAAACATCAAATGGGGCAAGAGTAACTAGTACTGGCTCCCTACACTACACCGTCAAGGGTTAGGCAAAATCCTGCAAATCCCCAAAGTCTTACCCCTCACCATCACAGGAAAAGGGGGGAATGAGGCCAAACCTATAGTGCAGTCTTGCCACACGTTCGACTCTTAGAGTGCACCAGAGTCATCAGCTAGCTTGTCAAGGGTTCGGCTAGACCACCCTAAAAACTAGGAGTGGTTCAACTTACCTCGATCGACTCTTGATGTCTACCCCGACGGACCTGGTGCCTGCAACAAAGGGGGAGGATTGGGCTGTACTTGATCGAGCCAAGGTAATAGGGGAAAGGGAGATGGGGATGAAGGAAGTTGTTCCCTTGAAGATAGCTTCCTTCCCATTGCTAGGCTTTATCTCATAATCTCGTGAAAGCCCTAGTAAGTCGAGCACACAGAGTGACCCCTTGCTGGAGGCTATGACTATGCCCAGATGGGACTTGTACGGACCTAAGGCCCATCAGATCATGAAGAAGATGGACAATGAGCCATCCAGCAATCAGGGTCTGAATGACGAGAAAGGGATGCTAACCCCCTTTGCCGTAATAGAGGCCTTGTCAGCCAAACACCGCCAGAAATAGGGTCTTGGTTGGGATAACCAGACCCGATGCATATGCTATTCTTTCTCAAATCAAGACTTATCCATGACAACAGGAAGGTAGAATTCAAAACCGATGCACAACAAAAAAAAGGGGAGAAGGAACCTCAGCACAGTACACTAAAAAAGGGACAAGAGAAGAAAAGGGTTGTCCACTTTATTCATATGTGGGAAGAGGTTACAGTATCTCATTCAGCGGGCCATTAAGGCCAACACATACATAAATAAAAAGAAGAGAGGGAGAGAGATCCGTAAAAAATGATTGAGCACTTCACCCATTTTCTCTCTCAATGTCAGTGCCTCCTCCAACATTGCCTGCTTCTACTACTCATAGAGAGAGATGTTCCTCATCACTTGCTCAGATGAGCTAAGGAGCTGCTCCATCTCCAAGCTTATACCCCCCAATCTATGAGACCTCGAGGCCATCGCTTTCCTAGGTTGATGATGGCGAGCCCTCAAGTCAACTTAAAAAGAAGCAATCATGCTCTCTATGTCAGCCAACCGGTAGGAAAGTTCTATCTCTTCTTCGATCAATTGAGCATCCCTAGCAGTGAGTCGCTCCCTCTCTCCTTCGTACTCCCGCAGGAAAGATTACTTCTTCACCAGCCTCTCTTGAAGGGAAGCTATGTGCACGTCAAGCACCCTCAGCGTGGCAATCCCATTGAAATCCCCTAGTAGCTCCTTCAGCCTGCTAAAGACCCTCTCTCTGGGATGCACAGCTTCCAGGCCAACTGCGTCGGCTTTAACAACCTCGAGCTCTGTCTTGAGGTCAGAAAGAGGACACTCGCGTAGAACCTAGAGGCCCGCCCGGACCATGTGCTCAACGGTCGACCCCTCAAAATCTGACGAAGAAGGAGCCGAGGTAACGAAACCCACAGACTTAGAAGGGTAAGTGTCTGACGACACCTCTACACCCACGATGGCCAAAGGAATAGGGAGGTCTGCATGACCCTCGGACAAGAACCCTCCCGCATCACCCCTAGGTGAAGTTGCTTTAAAGCCGCATGACACCCGTGGCACAGTCGGGGGAGGCGACAAAGCTGGCAAAACCTTTGTCTTTAGACTCTTCTCTACACACAAAAAAAAGAAAGAGCCAAAGGGTCTGATCAAAAGAAAATGGTTCGTCAGCCTCGTGACCAGACCCAAACAGACGTCGTTGCCAGATGGTGGAGGAGGCAGACTCTCGCCGGTCATGGCGCTACTCAAAGGTGCCGCTTCGAAAAGTGGCGAACACCGAAAAGGAGGCTTAAATAAAAGGCACAAAAGGGTGCTCTCTCTTACTCAAGATGCAGACCCTGGGTAGGAGCGAAAAGCAGACACCCCTCCTTTTATAAAACTCGACAGCACAAGGGCCAATCGACAAGCGACCTACCCTCCAATCACATGAGAATGTCTGTGGCATGCAAAGCAAAGCATTAGAGGCTAGGCACCGAAGCACCGCCAGCATGCGATTTGAAGCGTCGCACAAGCCAACGTCATGTGCCTCTAAGGTACGGTCGTACGAGCAGCACGCCAAGCGACATGCCACAAGTGCAAAAGATTATGCTCAGTCCCAAGGAAGCATTAAGGGAACATAATCGAACTGTCATACGATGTTGATGTTGCGTCTCCCGCTTGGCATTAACTGCTACATGCATGACGTGGCCTGTCAGGAATGGCACACCTATCGCCATCTAAACGCCGCTCAGCTGATGCATGCAACCCAACTACACTCGGCCTACCTACAGCCAAGGCTCACTCAGAACGCCTGGGGCCCCTACACCGCTTTACTTCACGGGCAAGCGAACCCTCTCCCTTTTCTTGCCCACATATGGGATCCCCTGAAGTCCCTCTCTTTTTAAAAAAAAAAAAATGCGGGTCTTGTAAAATTCGGCAATGATGCATTCCCCAAGGTTTGGGATGAAAACCCGCAAGGGAATCCCAACCATCACCACGCAACAAGCAGCAACCTCCCAACGAGCACGTCAGGCATTTCATCAGCCATTCCTTATACCCATCATCAACAAGAATAAGGACTATACCGCCCACCAAAAAAAAAAATGAAGAAGGAGAGAAAAAGAAGCAACAAACAAATGTGTGCAAGCCAATGACAAACGATGAATACAAAAATGAAATTCATTTCATGAATATGAGAAATTACAAAATCATGGTTACAATAAATAGTAGCTACTAGGAAGCATTCCCATTCTGAAGCGGGTTTCCTGCCTTCTAAGAACCAGAGGGGGGGGGGGGACACTCACCCTTTCGTTGGACGAAGAAGGTGAAGAGTCGTGAGCTCTTCGGATGGGGTAGTACACATGCCAAATCTAGGTGCGCCTCCCCAGCCAACAGCGACAACAGGTCCCCCAACACCTCATACACGACCGCAAGCCTCATGCCATGGGTCCGCGTAAACAAAGGAGCATCACAGCAACAAGCGTGCCTTCTATCATGGGTCCATGATTGCCTCCGCACGGGTGAACACCTTCACAAGGATGCCCAACGCCCGCATGCACCCCAAAGATCAGTGTCAAGCAGTCATCCCCCGCAGTGAGCATCGCTCACCAACCAGGCTCTCTAAAGAAAACGAAGTCTCTGCTCTTCCTCCTCAGAAACAGGCATCCAAAAAGGAAATTCGTCGTAAAAAGGAGAAAAGTTGCAATCAGGCTCACCTACCTAACCCCTTTTAAAGGCCGAGGCTCATCAAACCTTGCTGCTTCCCGAGCGCCCTAGTGCCCAACTGCTCATCCATGTGTCACTACAATGGCGCCTTGTTGACCATGACATTTAAAACTTCTCTCACCTCACCTACCAGGTGTTACTCACGAAGCGTCACAGTCAAATCTCACGCCATCACACTGCTAGCCAAGCGTATCAACGGATCACTCAAGCGGATCTTAGGCTAGGGCATCACCAGCATGTGGCACCCTCCACCTGACCTCGCACTGCATGCAAGCACCTCGCAGGACGAGCACCGCCTCGCTCCCTCGAGGCATGGCATCATTTCGCTCCCTGGGTCATGCCTTCATATCGCCCCCTCGGGGCATGTTTTCATCAAAAACCACCCAGCGGATGCCATCTCCAATCCTGCAGGCACCATCATCGACCACCCTGTGGATACCATCGCCAACCCCGTGGGTGCCATCATCAGCCACCCCGCAGGTGCCATCATCAACCACCCCACAAGTACCATCAGCAAAACCCCACGGATGCCATCATCAACCACCCCACGGATGTCATCAACAGCCCTGCAGGTGTTGTCACTAAGATCCTGTGGGTGCCATCTCCACCACACCCCGCAAATGCCTCTTCACCTCGCGAGTGCCTCTTCACTCCATACCTCCCGCAAACACCATTGTCACTAACCTCACGCGGACGCAACCCTCCTATGTCCCTATAAAGCAACTCTTACGAAAAAAAAGAAGAAGAAGAAAGACACCTCACCTAGGCCCCCGACCGCTACAACCATCCTGAGGCGGGATCACATGTTGAAGACTCTCAAGACCTCTTGGTCAAAGTTCACTGTACCAGCGACCTCTTGCCCCCTCTCAAAAAAAAACGAAGAAGAAAGAATCCAGGTGCGATGGCAAACATCGCGAGTAAAAGAAAAAAATCTTCAGGCAGACATAGCCCCAAAAATAAAAGGGGGGGGGTGCTATGGGTAAAATCGCCCAGAAAAAAAAAAACAGAGGGCATGGTGAAAACCAGCAAAGGGCATCATGAGTAAAAATGACAAGCAGGCATGGCCACGAAGCCATGAGTAAAAGAGTCCTAAAAAAATCTGGGCATGGCGAAAACCCGCAAAGGGCGCCATGAGTAAAAGCGGAAACTAATAGGTGGAAGTGACCTTGAAGTCATGGGTAAAAGCACCCCAATAAAGGATATGATGAAAACCACTCCATTGGCACCATTTCCCCTCGACCCTAGTGAAAACTCGCAAAGGGCACTAGGGCCGAAACCCCTGCTTCCAGCCTTCTGGCCAAACTTCTTAACTCTGACCCTAGTTCCTTCAACAAAAAAACTTTGGCCCTAATGCCTTCCAAAAAAAAACTCCGGCCTCAGTGCCTTCCAAAAAAAACTCCGGCCCTAGTGCCTTCCAAAAAGAACTCCGGCCCCAGTGCCTTCCAAAAAAAAAAAACTCCGGCCCCAGTTCCTTCCAAAAAACAAACTCCGTCCCCAAGGCCTTTCAAAAAAACAAACAAACTCCGACCCCAGTGCCTCCAAAAACTTTTCGGCCCTAGTGCCTTCCAAAAAACAAGCTCTGACTCCAGTGCCATCCAAAAAAAAAAACAAACTGGCCCCAGTGCCTCCAAAAAATATTTTCGAGCCCAATGCCACCATTTTTTATCCTGGGCCCTTAGTGCCGCCTTCTTATTTTGGGCGCCGAAGTCTTAGTGTTCTGGTGCCACCCTTTTATCCCAGGCCTTAGTGTCGCCTTCTTATTTTCGGCACCGAAACCAAAGCCTTAGTGTTCCGGTGCCACCCTTTTATCCTGGGCCTTAGTGCCTCGTTCTTTTTTTTGGCACCGGAGCCTTAGTGTTCGGTGCCACCCTTTTATCAAGGGCCTTAGTGCCACCTTCTTATTTTCGGCACTAGATCCTTAGTGCTTTGGTGCCACGCTTTTATCATGGGCCTTAGTGTTGCCAACACAAAAACAAAATCCTCCCCTCCTCTTCTTTCTATCAAACTCTTGCAGTCATGGTGAAGTCCCCTAAAATGGGACTGCCTTTGAAGCCATCATCCTATCATGCCTAGATAATTGAGATGAGCCAAGCATCCCCTAGCCACGCCAGTAGGATGTAAGCCAAAGAGATACCCTACTTATCGTTCTTCTAAATCAAACTTCAGCACCCAAGGTGAAGTCCCCTAAAATGGGACCACTTCTGAGGCCATCCTCCTATCATGCCTGGGTAATAGGGACGAGCCAAGCAACCCCCAGCCATGCCAGTAGGACGTAAGCCAAAGAGGTACATTGTCTGCCTTTTCTTCCTCCACCTACCTTCAAGTGTCCAAGGTGAAGTCCCCTAAAATAGGAGCGCCTAGAAGGCCATCCTTCTATCATGCCTGGACAATCGGGACAAGCCAAGCAACCCCCAACCACGCTAATAGGACGTAAGCCGAAGAGGTACCTTGTTTGCTCTTAGTGTTTCTGTTTGGATAGGGATAAAGCTCACAAGAAGGGCCAACTAAAACTTCAGGACCTCCCCGGCAAGAATGGGATAAAGCTCACAAGAAGTGCCCCCACTGGTTGGAAAACCGAGAGTCTGCGTTGAGAATTCGTAAGCCCGTCGATGGTAGAATATCAGTTTAGTCTCTCAAAAAGAAAAAACAGATTCTGACGGAACCCGGAGAAAACCCCTTAAAAAGGCACCGGACCATTGGAAACCACTTTGGTCACCCCGCAATCAAGGGAAAAGCTCAGCAAGGTCTACCCCTTGATGATTGCGCTGTGTCAGTGATCAAGAAGAAAAATATGACTAAGTGACAATAAACTCATCGTGGCAAGGATTTGTCAGATGAGCTACGACGTTAAATTTTTCTGAATGTTGCACTTCTCGCTTCTCTCGTAGCGCAACATCCGGCGGGGCAAGTTGTTGTACATCATTTTTGACATACTTCCATGAGCCCATGTGAATAAGGAGAGAGCCAGCGACAATTTTGGCACGAGTTCACGAAACACCCGCAGCCCAGGAATTCACCGAGAAATAAAGCCTCCAGCCTAGTGACCTAGGTTCGGTGCCTCAACACCGAAGAAGGGACCCTCCACTGTAGCCCCATGATAGAGGTTGGAACGGGGCACCATACCATCACCGTTGCGCTCAGAATGTTAAGCAACCCACGAGGACCAAATTTGGGCTCAATCGGACCCTTTCAAAACGGTCTATGCTCATACAGCGTCGCGATTGGTGGGTTTTACCTTAGCGCGATGTGGCTTCACCAAACCAGTCCCAAAAATGGGGCTACATCAATGTTTTCTTATTGCAACTTCTCCAACCTATGGTGCCTTCCTCAGAAATTAAACCAAGCTCAAATGTTAACATGTTCTAGAGCATGTTAGCCCCGTCATTTTGACCTACGGCACTCACTGTGGCTGGACCAAGAACCCCTACTATTCTGAAAAGAAAGGCAGTCAAAGAAACCAGGGTCCAGAAAAGAGCCCAACAGGCACCGGATTTGGTGAAGCATTGCTCAAAATCTAGGCTATGGATTGACGAGAGGAAGAGTTCAAAAGAACCACCTCGTACAAAGCTACATTATGGTGCGACTCTTGCATTCAATCCCTTGTTTGATGAATGCGAGTCCTCAAGTAACCTGAGAAACAAATCCAGTCGATTGCCGAAATCCCTTTCTCCGATAACCTTCAAAAAAAAGCTAAAGACACAAATCTATACCAAATCGACCCCTAAATTAGTGCAAAACGACTGCAATGACCTCCTCTCAGACTTGCAAGAAGTGCCAGGGGATAAACCGACGCAGGTCGGACATGCATTGGTAAACAAAGTTCGCAAAACTGGTTAGACATTCACCTCGGGGAAGATGGCCACCATAGCACAATTTCAGGGCGTCAAAATGATCGTAATCTAGAGTACAACGAAGATATATTGCTGAAAAAGTCGAACAATTGCCGCAAGTTGCAGGACCAGCTTCCAAGGTCTTCCCATGGCGGAGCAGCCTGCATATAGGGACGGTCTCGTCATTCGGGCTAAAGATCACAGGGACATTTTGGTCATATTTGTTTTCGATTTTTTTAATTGTAATTAAGATCGAATTTTGAGCGTTCACCCCTGTTTGGTGAAACCTCTATATAAGCAAGCTCAGCTCACTTGTAAAAGGAGAGAAAAAAAGGAGGGGAAAGAAGGAAGTAAAAAAAAGGTGGGAAATTGGCTCCAAAAGGTTCCCCTTTTGGAAGCTCCAATACCCCAAAGGCTGGGAAGAATCGAGGCTAGTTCATTCTTACTTTGTCTTATTTTATGAGTCCCTAGCCCGTTCAGGAGAGAAGAAAGGAAGAGAGAGAAAACTTTATAAGGGAGGGTACCCCTGAGTGTGCAGTCCTGCGGACACCTTGGTCGTGTCAGTCATCCCATTTCCCCTAAGTTGAGTCACTCCTTCTCTCTCTCTCTCTTCCTCCCACTTCCGCACACGTGACCCTGTCAGTGAGGAAGCCGCTCCGTCCATTCGTGAGCCCCCGGACGTATCTTAACCTACGGGTTCTTTCCTCGACTTCTATCCACGCGCCCTTTAATGGTCAGCAAACCCTTTCGAAAGGGTACCAGGGAGGAGGGACATTAGGATTCCGTCCCTATAGCATAGAGAGAGTGAAAGGAGAGAGAGAGATTGAGAACCTGAGTAGGGCTCCCGTCCAAACGATGTTGACAAGCAGCCGGAGGGCTTCGTAATTACTCTAAGAGGGACATCCGCCCGGGAGCGTCTCCGATCTCCCAAGTGGTATAAGAGCGATTCGCGCCCCAATTGTAAAAATCTCCCTCACTATCGGCCTCCTATCCAAAAGCAAGAGGGCCCATGCGACCACAGCGCATCGGACCTCAACGGTTGTAAAAGAGAGGGTTTCCTCATCCCCGTGCGGAACGAAACTAAGACCCCACCGACATCAAGCTGGTCTGACACGGTAGCTAGACGGGCTCAGTAACTTGATCGGCGTGACGGTTAAACTAGTCGACGACAAGACTGGCACAGCTGCACAAGGGTCAGCCCGCCCTCTGGTCAAGGAATCAAAGAAGAGAGGGAGGAGAAAGGAGAAACAGGTCATGCTCAACAGTATGCATTGTCATGCAAGATAGAGAGGAAAGAGAGAGAAAGAAGTGTCACGCCCAGTAGTGTGTGCTGTCGTGCAGGACATAAAGGGGGAGAGAAGAAAGGTCACGATCGATGGTGCTCACTGCCATGCGAGACATAGAGAAGAGAGAAAGTCACACTCAACGGTGTTCACTATCGTGTGAGACAGAGAGAGAGAGAGGGTCATGCTCGGTGGTGTTCACTGTCATGCAAGATAGAGAGAGAAAAGAGGGTTGCGCTTGGCAGTGCTCATTGCCACTCATGATAGAAGCGAGAAAGAAGAGAAGGTCGTGCTCGGTAGTGTTTACTACCACGCACGATAAAAGAAAGAAAGAAGAGAGAGAAGGTTGCGCTCGGTAGTGTTCACTGTCGTTCACGACATAAGAGAAAAAGAAAAGAGAGAAGGTCATGCTCGGCATTGTTGGCTGTTGTGTATGATAAAAGAAAGAAAGAATAGAGAGAAGGTTGTGCTCGGCATTGTTCACTGTCGTATACGATAAAAGAAAGAAAGAAGAGAGAGACGAGGAAAGAAGAAGAGAAAGTAAGGAAATAAGAAGAGAGAGAAAAAGAAAGAAGAAGAGAGAGAAAAAGAAAGAAGAAGAGAGAGAAAAAAAAGAGATAAATAAGAGAGAAAGAGAGATAGAAGAGAGAGGAAGAGGATAGGAGGGAAAAAGAAGACAGAGAAAGAGGAGAGGAGGGAGAAAGAAGAGAGAAAGAGGAGAAGAGGGGAAAGGAAGAGAGAGACAGAGGAGAGAAGAGAGAAAGAAGGGAGGAGAGAAAATTACCTTTGAGGCCTAGGGGTACCCATCCTAATTTTATCTCTCCTCTCTCTCTTGGCAAGTATTCTTAGGAGACCATTAGGCATGATCTTGAACCTTCTTGGGCTATTCTGAGATTGTCAAAATTTCAATTCTGGATTAGAGCTTGTTGACCTACGGCTTTCGTAGTCCATAAGCATTTTGGTACCTGTGGGCCTAGGTCATAAATTGCTCTCTCTTTATTCGCATTAGGAATATAAGTAATGGAAAATAACCTCAAACACAGCCTCCTCAGAAGAAGAGACAGTGCCCGCAAAAGTAAAAGGTACGGGGTACTCTCTTTTGCCCTCGACCAGACCAGCAACCATAGGAGTATTGGTGGTATGCTTTCACTCACCCTCACTACCACGGATAGTGGCAAAGATTTCAGGATTAAGAGAGATGAAGAGAGGCCTGGGAATAATAGGGGAAGACATTTTTAAAAGAAAGTGAATACTCAAAAAATTCTACGAAGATGGACTGACAGAGTAGGGTAGTCGACAAATTTATAGAATCTCGGGAAGAAGCCGAGGGGTCCTTTCCCCGAAAATGATGATGGTTGTATAAGGAAATGACGAATGAGATTGTTATTTGTTCCCATGTTTAATTAAGATGGTTGGGAAAGGTGCGCATGCGCTGCTTTCATGAAGAGGGTGTAAGACGTATGGTGTTAACCAGTCCACCTGAGATTGACTGAATGCTACACACCTCTCGAGGTTCTCTCAAGAGTGAAGCGTCCGAGGCAGTTTTGTTGGGTGTACTTTTATCTTAAACAAGATCAGATACATTTCGATCAACACTTAACAAAGGTCGAGTTGCGAATGGCCTATACTTTTCCCTTGAAATGTATAATTATTTAATCCCAGTGCATGACTTGGAATAACCACTTGAGGACAGGCAACCAACATACGATGGATGATCATACAGGATCAAGAATAAGTATGGTTCTTAATAACATTGTTTAAGTGTGCCCTATTTGACTATACTTTGAGCATAACGTCGTCCATGGATTTTGGGATTCGATGAAGACTCTCGAAGCTTAACCCATCTCAGTCTTAACGGCAATCTTAAAGCTATCCAAAGATGGCTTAACCCATCTTAGTCTCTATGGGAGTCTCAAGATGCTCAGAGAAGGCTTAACCCATCTCAGTCTCAATGCCAATCTCAAGCTGCCCAGATATGGCTTAACCCATCTCATTCTCAACTGTAGTCTCAAGCTGCCTAAAGATGACTTAACCCATATCAATATCAATGCCAATCTCAAGCTGCTCAGAGGTGGCTTAACCCATCTCAGTCTCAACGGAAGTCTCAAGCTGCCCAAAGATGGCTTAACCCATCTCAATCTCAACAACAGTCTCAAGCTGCCCAGAGATGGCTTAATTCATCTCAGTCTCAACGGTAGTCTCAAGCTACCTAAAGATAGATTAACCCATCTTAGTCTCAATTGCAGTCTCAAGCTGCCCAGAGATGGCTTAACCCATCTCTTTCAATAAAATCTCAAACCGCCCAACGATGGTTTAACCCATCGTCAGCATAATTATCTGGCAATTAAAACCTTAAAATCTATACGGATCATACTACTGATCAGTTACCATAAAAGGGGAATTTTTTCTTCGGAAAAAGGAATTATCTCATAAGATTAGCACCATTGAATTCTTGGCCCCATAATTTATCACCCTTAAATGGTGTAGCATGGACTGAGTTGAAACAACGGAAGTGGTTGTAATCCATTGATAATGATGATGATACCAATGAATCCCTGATTCTGCTCTCATGAGATCATGAGGTTCGAAAGTTTGAAATTCAATAGACAAGCGTCAATGATTATATTTACGATAACAAGCTAGTAGTGAGATGAACAACGTGAAAGGATAAACACAAAAGGTAAACAACATTATAAAGATAAGGATTACCCCCTGCAAGATCTATGATTCAAATGAGTGGATAAACTCAAGATGAAGATGGAGGGTGAAGATTCGAAGATGGGAAATGTGTGGTTATCCCTTGAAAAATCATAATTTAACAATATAAAAAGGAGACTTCTCCATTAAAGAGTGGTCGCACATTTTCTGATAGACACAGTCTAGTAGAGGTAGAAGTGTCTTTGAGAGGTTCTACCTTAGTAAGAAACAAGAGTAGAAAATAGAGTGATATTCAAGATACAAAGAGTTGTTTTCCTACAACTCATTTGAGACCCATTCTCTTAGGAAGACCAGACTCAAAGGATAACACGCCCCTGTGTATATCTATAGGTATATGGCTAATATGCCCTCGATGTTATATTTTCCCTTTAATATGTCTTTATTTTCTTCGGTAGAAATGACTGTTTATGCCTCAAAACCATAATCAAAGGTTTTCGGCTTATTTTCTTTTCTTGAGTTGATGTAACTTATAACAGAGGATTAAACCTCAAGAATTGCTTAGTGCCCAGTATAAATATAAGTCTATGTTTATGATATGAAGTGCATGGGTGAATTTGGCCTAGAATGTGATGTCCTCTGGTTTTCTATTTGGATTCTATTGTTTGTCAAAACATTTCATTTCTTAACACATCCACATTTCACAGCAACCAGAATGTAATCTCCATCTAATCACCTTGTGTTTATGTACTTTTGAGATTCCATTGCATTGGGATACCCACAGTGTTCAACAAACAGAAGGTGAAGATTGTCAAACATTATATACATGTTGAATTTGTATGTGGGAACGAATCGATCACCATTTATTGGAGAGTGTATGCGGTCTTTAAGACGGAATTTGAATTGAAGCCTCACTACTTATACACATTCCTAATAAAATAAGAGTTCTGGTTTAACACAACTGAAACAAAAAGGAAATGTTTGCAAAAAACAGTTTACATAATGTTGAAACCTTATACTATAGAAGTAAGGTGCACTTCAAAAGCTTAGCAGAAAAGAGTGTTCCGACTTTGGCAAACTTTTCAATTGATCATCTCCACCTCAAGATGTATGATATAAAGAAAAAAAAGGAATTTCAAGTACTAAAAATATTGCATCTTGTTGCAAGTTATATGGACTGTATATTTTCATGATTTTCAAGTATTTATAAATTTTCTTAATTTATATTATTTTTGAAATTTTAAATTTCATAATCAGAGTTAAACATAGATTTTCAATCCATCACAAAGTTTTTTATTCCAAAACCATATCTTTTGACGAGTACCATACTTGTGTAGTATAAGGTATGCACCTTATACAAACCTTACCCTTTTGCATTCTCTAGAATTAGATGTGAATTTCTAGTCCCTTTTTTTGGGTAAGTCAGTGAGAGAGAAGAGCCTTTATCTATTTTTCATTAATTATAAATAAGAATGAAAAGAACACATTATTTTATAACCTTATAATAGGGCAGTTGCTCCAAATCATGAAGTAGAGAAATAAAGTATGGCAGACGATAGCACCAATTATTAGCACTAGAGCTAGCAGATGCTCTCTTAGCGACTGTATCAGTTGCCATATTCGCCTTGCAAAAAACATGGATAATGGACCACTTATGAGTAGAGAGTCTACTCCGACAATTGTCTACAACCATCTGTAACCTCCATGGGGCATGACATCGATTCTGAATAACATTACAAGTAGAGATGAATCACTTTCTATTTAGATTGGAAAGCACCCCCTTTGACGAGGGCAAAGAATTCTACGTAGTTATTAGAGGCAATGCCAAAATGTTTAGCAAATGCTAAAACAAAACCACCATTGTTATCTCTGATGACCCCACCACCATTTTCTAATCCAGGGTTCTGCAGGGAAGCACCATCGAAATTCAGCTTGTAATTGCAAGCCTTAGGAAATGGCCATGCCATCAAGATAAGGGATCTTGGGTTTTTCTATCGCCAAGTGATCTGAAAATTACTAATGATTGCCTTTTCTGATTGGTGGAAAGTCCATTTTTTGAAGTCTACTAACACCTTAACATGTGAAGGAATTTGCTTAACAATATATTCCTCCTTGTGAAACTTGACTAAAAAACTCTCAGGTTTCACTCCTCCCATATAAACCAAATTGTCGGAAAGAAGATGGATGTCTATATGTTGAGAAGTTCATCATATTTAAACCTGAAGGCTAACCAATTTCTAAGCATATCAGGAGCAGAAATATCGAGGAGGAACTGCTTAGCACGTCGCCATGCTATCGACCTCCATACGCCCTGCGAAAAGACACAATGAAACAAAATATGGCAAAGATTGTCATCATTGTTCGTGCAAAAAGAATATAAAGGGGCTAGATGGATGCCTCGTTATTGAAATAAAGATGTGGTGGGCAAACGATTGTGTAAGGCCAGCAAAGAAAACCATTTAGCCCGTGGATGGCATTGAGAAGACCAGAGGGCACGATATATAAGCAGTAATGAACCTTTATAACGAATAAAATCACACACTGCTTTGATTGAAAACAAGCCATTAGCATAATGAATCCCTATTAGTGAGTCCTATTTGGGCTGTAAAGGGAGAGTATAACTCTCAAGCTCCCTCCATATACTTCTCAAGGAATCGAATGTTGATGGGGGCAAGGCCCACGATTAAAAGGAATCACCAATACAATCAAAAACCTTATGCCCATTGAAGTCCCTCTAATCATCATGAGCATCAGCACCATAAGAATCAGATAACAACTGCTGTGAAAGCCATAGGTCAACTCAAAAATCAACCATTTTTCCATTACCAATACGTTATTGAACATTCTCCTTCAGATGAGTTAAGCCAAGTAAGATTCCTTCCGAGGATGAGAATTCCACCTCTTTGCTTTGGACTCCTTGGTCAGGGCCTGATTTTCTCGGGTTCCCTAGCGTGTTGGGCACGGGGAGAAGATCCTCTCTCAGACAACCGTCAAAGACCCGCGCACAAGTGGCATCGGGGGATGCATGCCCTCTTGCTTTCTTTAGTGCAGATAGGCTACCAACAAAGAGAGAGATTTTACGACGGGAGAAGATTGATTCGCTTACCTCGTCGTTGCGAGTTCGTGGGACACGTCCAGGCGGCTTGACCTCTTAGATCAATTATGAAAGCCCTCCTACTATGCACCAGCACGGTTTAGTGAGGGACTCTCCTCAGACGCTATCGACCCTTTTCTCCTCTCTCAAGTCTAAATTATGATGGATGTCTTGATTCTTTTCTCCAGGATTGATCCCTTTTTGGCTGAGCGAGCGAACGAGTCGAGTACTTCATTGACCTCGTTCAGCCGTCTAGGCGAGGAGGAGAGATTAGACACGAGGCGCGTGCTGGTTTGAACCCTTTTGGTTTGCTTGGGTCCACACAATTTTACACGTGTGTGGGATTACGTGTTTTAGAAGGGAAGAGAGAAAGTTTCAAAAATGATAAACAACTTCAAGAGAAGTAAAGTGCGTACCCACATGGTCTGGGTATTTCTGTCTCTTACAAAACTTTTCTCTCTCCTCTCCTTGGGACACTAAGGTTAAGAGAAAAGATAAGCAGAATCAAGTGTAATGCCTCTTCTTTATTGAATTGTAATCGCCTTTTCTACAATTGACTTAAGCTTGCTTATTTAGAGTTCTCACCAAACATGGGTGGATACTCAAAAATTAAGCCTAAATACAATTACAAGTATTTAAAATGAAGTCTCAAAATTCGGTACAATAACCACAATTCTATAAATATTCTTCTGCACAAATAACAAAATCATCCTTTCCTGAGGAGCCCACCGCCATTGTCAACTTTGAGAGCTCTTTTCCGATTACTTGCAGCATGAAATTGGTTGATCTATGATTGTATTCTTTTCGTTCATTTTCTTGTGATCATATTGATCCCTTTTGATCGTACTGTGGAAACCTCCTTCATGAGTGAAGGAATCCGATTAGTTTTTATGAACTCTTCGATGGTTTCTGCTTCTGATGCAAATGACTCTGTGTTGATTGCGAGCCTGGAGCAGGTCCTTTCGAGTGTTTTTGCAAAAAGTTTTAATTTTCTTGTCATTCTTCTGGGACTTTAGTGAATCATCGGAAAGGGATTTTTGGCGACCGGGATCTTCTTGTTTTATTCTGTGACATTGTGTTTCGTGCCCCCCCTTTTTTTTCTTTTTTTTTGAATGCTGCCTGTCACGTTTTTACTTAGGCTATTCTTCCTAGAAGTGTTTAGTTTTCACTCGACCGAGTTCTCTTTGTGAGAGTCAAGATGTCCTTTTGAAGATTTTGGCATCTATGGATTCAAGGCATATTTTTCTTTGTTTTTGTGGGGGAGGTTTGCCTTTGCACTTGTTTGTTAGGGAGAGAAATATCATCGAACCCTTCTTCTTCTTTTTTTATGGGCGTTTGAGGCTTTTGGCTACTCTTCTGTTGCAGGAAAGAAGTTGCGAGCTCGTCGGGGAGTGGCCGAGAAATCACCCTGGCTGTCGACTGGTTCGATGAGGCCAAACAGCAGAAGGCATGCCTCTGCCCTACTTTGCGATTGTCCGGGCTTAGGGTCGCTGGGTTGGTCTGTTTAAGCTCGGGCCCACTTTTTTTTTTTTTGGAAGATGACAATGGTTGCTTGGCATGCCCATCCAGTTCCTATACACACGGTGGTGGGGATAAGGCTTCGACTTTTGATTTCGTGTAGGAATCTTCGATTTGTCCTTTTTATTGGAGGTTTTCCATCTGCGGCTACAGTTTCCGCACGGCTATGTCTTGTGCGCTACGGTGATCGAGCTATAGCCGTCTCTCTTCCTTTATTTGATAGAGGGGTTGACGTGCATCAAAAATGACGTATGACAACTTGCCCCGACGGATGCTATGCTTCGAGAGAGGTGAGAAGTGCAACATTGGGAAAGAAGTGGTTTTTTCCATCGAAGCTCATCATTTTAGAATCCTTGCCAAGACGTTCTGGAGGCCTATGCCTCAGATAAATGGTATAAGAGCCATTCACATGCGCATAAGCTGCTTCGCCTGAGTTGGGGATGGTTTTGGCTGGTCAGGGTACCTCTTCCGGTTCCCATCCTATCGGGTCCAGTCGGGGGCTTTTGTGTGGCCAGTCCTGAATAGTCTGGACCAGTCGATAGGGAGGGTTTCTTAGGCGGTCTCTTTGGCAAGACTTCACCCTGAGTTTTTCTTTTGTCGGGGGTGTTGTTCCTTTTGCTTGGTAGTCATGTACCCTTAGGGGGCATCTTAGAGTCGCCTTTTTGGGATGCCACTGGGCCGAAGGTCTTCTTCTGAGGTGGCACTGAGGCCAAATTTTCTTTTGTGAGGTGGCACTGAGGCCAAATGGGGAGTTCGGTAGTGTCTGTTGTGTGGTGTTAGATAAGTCACCTGTTATAACAAGAGGGGTGTCATGTTCTGGCCTTCTTTTGATAATGCTCTTTTTTTCCTTCACTTTGTTGTGAAAAAGAACAAGGAGTCTTCTTCAGTTTTTCTAAGGCCTTGTTGAGGGAGGACTAAGGCCTTGTTAAGGGAGAACGAGGTTGCTCCTTGGAGATGGCTACCTACATAGGCAGGGGTAGCTTTCATCACTCGCATGAGGGAGATCCTTCTATCTAGGTATTCCAAGCTATCTCTGGAGCGAAGGATCCTGCATCTTGTGGAGTGATGTCTTTGACTTTTGGTGCTCGATTCCTTTAACACATGGATGGTCGATCATTTTGTTCCTTGAGGAAATCGAAGTAGTTTTTCAAAGAAGTTTTTGTAGGTGCAGCTTCTCCCCTCTTGTAACCTGTATCAGCTTTTTATTTATCAGGGGATGGCCTTGTTGTAACAGAGACTTGTATATCAGAGAGTAGACTCGTTATAGCAGAGACTTGTACTTCCCTTTGTTTATGAATAAAATCTCCTTTTTTCTTTTTTATGCTTGGGTGCTTCACCTTTACTTCACTTTTTAGCATATTTTCTCCTTTTTCTTTTTTCCTTTTTTTAGCAGGGCATGTCCTGCCTCCCTCGGACGGCTTAGATGTGTGAGTAGCGTAAGGAATGAAGTCCCTTTTGCTTGTGGATGTGTGAGTATGTTCCGGGACACGCAAAGAAGTGATAAGTCCCTTAGGGTAGTCTGGGGTTTATTGAAAGGATGTTGTGTACCTGAGCAGTGTTTGGCTTGGTGTGCTTGCGTTGTTTTCTTGGTGTGTATGAGCTGTCTACCTGGTGTGTCGTGGGCGTAGGAGGACCACGACTTGAGTTTGGTGGTGCACTTTGATGGCTACATGGCTGCTATCCTTGCAATGAGCGCCATCATCCTCGTTCATGTGGCGTCTTTTATTGTGTGTGTGTTTCAGTACTTCCATAACCTTGAACCATGTGATGCTTCGCACATACGATGCTTCGTGAGCCCTTTTTCGCTGAACGTTTCACCTTTCATGTCGCTTGGTGCCCTTCTGTGATCGGGGCACGTGTCCTGCCGCCAGCTTCTTGCGTTATTCCTCTTCCCATTTGCTAATTTATAATCGAGACGGGGGGATACCTTTCTTAGTCTCAGGAGGAATTCATTTTCCAAGAGAGAAAGAAAACGAATTGTGGCCTTCATTTATTCCTTTATGTTTGTGCATCCTTCTTCCTTTTCTTCTTGTCATTTTTTTTTCGGGGGAGGATATCTTTTGACGTTCACTGGTTTGCAATGATAATGGCAGGTACGAGTTCAGTCCGTCCTCCTGGTAGGGTTTTAAACGTGCCTGGCTTTCTTGTTCCTTCTTTCCCAGCTTTTCCTTTCTTTTCGTGCATGGGTTTTCTTTTGTGGTCTGGTAGGTGTGGTTGTCTTACCCATCCTTTTTTCTTTTTCATTTTTTTTTTTTCACGGTAGGTTCTCGATGTGAACCATCTTCCTCACGTCTGCGAGTTAGGATCTGACCTCTACACTAGGTTGTCTCTGGCGAAGGCAGCTTCGCTGGGAGAGCTTGAGCCTAGTCAAGAGATTGCATGGCCATCTCGTATCACCTGTGCATGCGATAGTGCGCAACTTTATCTGTATGGAGATGCCAAAGGGGAGCCTCTCATCCAGACGAACAACATACGCCTTTATTATGCTCTGCATAGGCATTCTTCTTCTGATGAGAGTATGACCGATGTTTGAACACCATGAAGGCTCTCTTGAAGACATGATGCTTTCGTACCAACAGTTGGCTTTTGAAGGAGGGTGAAGTGGGCATTAGCTTCTCGATTTGTAGTTTGTAGGTGGCCTCCCCTTTCTAGGAGAGTAATATGAGGAGTTTGTCCCCAACAACGGGGTTGTCTTCCGGTGGGCCCATCAAGGGTAAGCAAGCTCTGGAGATTCTCAGTGAGCTGTTCAAGATTTATCAACTCTTGTACTCAGAGTCGCAGCCTTCAACTGGTGGAGTACATTTTGAAGCATGGCAAGATTACTTTCAAGGTAACTGCCAAGAGGGTGAGGATGTAGGCTTGAGTGCCTCATGGGCAGACGAGTCTCAGCGGGTGGAGACAATCAGGGCTTGGAAGAGGGCGATTGCCCCACCGAGGCAGAATGTGAGGGACCGGGTGTACTTGGCAGCCTATTTGACCCTCTTTTTGTGCAAGTTCGCTCTTCCAGGGGCGAAGGGCTATGTTATCCGACCGGGTTGTTTCTATGTGGCTTGTATGATGGCCGAGGGTACTGGCTTAGCCAGTCTTGTGTATTATTTTCCAGGGGTTAGGGTTCATTGCCCGTCGAAAGTTCCCTTCGAGGGACAGCAACGATGAGGTCTCCCTAGGTGAAGGGTTCCTGGGGCGTTTCACCAAAAGCTTCCCTATGCATTATGTCTTCGGGTGGCTTTCCGCATATTTTTCGCATATGTTGAAGGTTGTTGGGATGAGGGTCGTAGTCAGGGAGCCGGACACAGTTCATGGGCTTCTGACTGATGCGTCCTTCTTCGCTCGTGAGGGGACCTTTCCCTATTGGTTGTCCCTTGGAGGCATTTTCATCGACGCTTTTGGCCTTGCTCTAAATAAGGCAGTTACCGAGACAAGGGAGGCCATGTACGTTGTAAGCGTCCGAGGTTGTGTTCTTTTGTTCATAGGGGCAAGGTGTAAGAGGTGGAAGGGTTATTTCCCTCACCGGTTTGCACGTCGGCATGGTCTAGATCTAGGATGTTGCGTCACTATCTCTTTCTCAAAGAAATATGGAAAGAAAGGCCACTGCATGATCCTGAGGCTCCTGGTGCAAGTCGCAAGGTCTGGACTGACCTGGATATGTGCATGGCTTGGAAGACTTGTCTCCTTCTCCTTGAGCGGAGTAGGTTTGTGGTTCCCCATTATGGCCATGTAAGTCATACATACAATTGCGAGCTACCAACAGTGGTGGGATTCCACTAATGCTGACTACTAGGACACGGCTCACCCATGGCAGGCTACTAGTGGTTCTAAATGCAACAGAACGACTAGAAGACACCTCATCCCTCCTCCTTTCTCTATTATTTTTGGCTTGGATCACTTTCCTGTTGACTGACAAAAACTGACCAAGCCCCACTTGCTAGGCGAAGATGAGGACGGGATGAATTGCTCTTGTTGAAGAAGAAGATGCGATGTTTCTTCGATAAGCTTGAGGCAATCTTTGGGTGGGGTGATGGGGGGGTGGCCCCATCTCAGGAAGAAGAGCTTGCCCTGGTTTCACGTGCTCAACCTGAGGGCAAACCTCATTCTGACTCTTTTGGATGGGCCAGTCATGCTCTAAGGTTCCCCTGCTCCTGCTAAGACCAAAGGTGTTCCTCTCAAGGAGAGGGAAGATAAGGAGAGAGAGAGGAAGAGAAAGAGAGGGAGAGAATCTTTCCCCCTTTCTTCTTCTTGGGATAGAGAGAGGCGTTCGAGTAGGGAAGACTTGCCCTCCATGGCGGTGTCCGCAATGTTGTCTCATGCGAGGCGGGCTCGATCAAGAGCTCATAGGGCTCTGGATTCTCCTCCAACTACACCATCTTCATTTTTGGTCGCGACATCAGGACCGGTGGATAGTTGGCTCGGGTGACAGAGGGCGCCCCCTCTTGATCCAGGGCATGGCTCAAGAAGCCCCACATCCAAGGTTGAGGTTGGTGTGACCTCTGCTGCTAGTACTCGTGTTGCCTCGCCAGTACAACCTGTGATGTTTGCTCTGACCACTCCAAAAGCCACACGACATGTAAGGACCAAGATTTCCCGGCCATGGAGATGCACGCAGCAGTGAGAGAGCGCGCAGCAATGAGAGTGCACGGCAGTGAGGACGCGCAGCAGTAAGAGTGTGTGTGGCAGTGAGAGCTTGCGGCAGCGAGAGGGCAAGACAGTGAATGAACACAACAGTGAGAGCGTGTGGTAGTGAGAGAGCGTGTGGCAGTGAGAGTGCGCGCGGCAACGAGAGCGCGCGACAATGAGAGAACACAACAGTGAGAGCGTGTGGTAGTGAGACAGCATGCGGCAGTAGCAGTGAGAGTGCATGTGGCAGCTAGAGCACACGGCAGTGAGGGCGCGTGACAATGAGAGTGCGCGCGGCAATGAGAGTGCACGCGACAGTGAGACTGCGCGGCAGTGAGAGAGCAGGACAGTGAGAGTGCACGCGGTGGTGAGAGCAAAAGAAGTAAACACGCACAGCAGTAAAAAACAGCAGTTATGGACTGCTGCCGTGCATGAACATTACTGCCATTTGTCAAATGCATGCTGCCACACCCACACCACTTGTCCTATTGCATGTGTGGGGCTTGTCACTTGTTAATCTTTGAGCTTCCACCTCCAACCAACATGGTACTTAAGTCCCTCTCTCTCTCACACACCATTCACTCTCTCTCTCTCTCTCTCTCTCTCTCTCTCTCTTCTCTCTCTCTAGAGCTCAACACTTAGAGCCCACTATTACTCCATTGAAGAACCACTGTAAGACTCTTGAAGTAGACTGCAAAAAAAGCATTTTGGAGGCACCATTGCACACTAAGTAAGTGGATTAACCTACGATTACATCTAAACTTGTTGATGCATGAAACTAAAATAGTACATGTATGAAATGAGTAAGGGAAAGTAATTATGTAGTAGTGGTTGGTGCACTATTTTACGAAACTGATGTCTATGTTGCATGATGAATCTTGATATTGAGAATTATCCTATTGTTCATTAAACTCTATAGGAAAGTGTCCATGTATGTCTAAATCAAGATGAAAACAAAAAACTTCATGATGTTATCTACTACGAATTGAAAGTTATAAAGCATTCTTTGAGGCATGTCACAGTTAACAGTTTTCTCTGAAATTATAATGATTGCCTCTGTTGCCATGAGTTTTAACTAACCAAATGGAGTCCAATTACTCTGAAATCACTACCATTTGAAATATCTCTGTGTGTACTTAAAGTTTCATGTTGAAATTATTTCAAAATTCCATGTAGATTGAAAGTTATGCATTAATTTGTGAGAGCATATAATTGTTGGCAGATTTCACTAAATTTCCAAAACTAGCTTTTCTATTGTCATGAATTTTTGAATAACCAAATGGAGTTCAAATGCTTTCAAATTACCCTTGTTAGAAATATAAGTGTTTTCACTTGAAAATTGGTTTTGAAACCATCTTAAAATGCCTTGTGGATGGAAAGTTATAACTTTGGTAAGAAGGACATATCATTGTCACAAATGTACGGCCGATTTCAGATAGTATACCTCTATTGTACTGAGCTTTTGATTAGTCAAACGGGGTCCAAATGCTTTCAAACTACCTCCATTTGAAAGATATGTGCATCTATTATGAAATTGGTATTGAGACCATCTCCGAATTTTGAATAGATCAAACGTTACATCCCTATATATGACAATACTTCCCTGGGAAAAATTGCAGAAATTTGGAATTGAACCCCTTTTTCGCACTACGCTTTCGATTGATCAAGTGACTAAAAATATCCGTTGAATAAATGATTGATAGGTTTTTTTTAAGTTAATATTCAGATTCAATTGGAATTTCTTGTGAATCAGACACCATGCCTCGGTGTGTATATATGTATAACACTAATGAAATGAACAGTATATCCCCAAATTTTGCATGAATTATACAAGTGGTGTAATGATTAATCTGGACACAGGAGATGAAATCAACTGTCTTGAAATGCCATATATGCACTCCTATGATACTGTGATTGCTTCTGAATAACCTGGCAAGGAATAGTAAAATATATGTGACTTAAAGCTTGATTTTAACGTGCACACTGCGATACTGACCACTACGCAATAGAACACCCATTGGTAGTGGGTATTGTTATATTGTTTTATATTGTGATACTGATAATGTGAGCCACTGTGATACTGACTTCTACACAATGGGACACCCATTGGTAGTGAGTACTGTTATACTATTTTATACTGTGATACTGATACTGTGAGCCACTATGATACTGACTACTGTGCAATGGAACACCCATTAATAGTGAGTACTGTTATACTTTTTTATACTGTGATACTGATGTGATATATTGTGACACTAACCACTACACAATTGGGCACCCATTAGTAGTCGGATACTGTTATGCCAACAATTATTGACTGTACCCCAACCCCAATGATAAGAAAGGGGTTGGTAGGAGAAACTGAGTAACAGGGAGGGTCGCCCCTCCCAAATGTTATGGGCACAGCACATTAGGACACCCAATGGTAGTGTGAAACCCTCTCGCCAGAAGGGCATAAGGAGAGGGTCGTGTTTTGTAAGGCCACCACCTATCAAAAGCCTCATAGCGAGCTAGGGATGTGTGCATATGTGTGTGAGGATAGTATGAAGTGGGTTACCGACTTGTCATTGTCTTCCCTCTTGAATGAGGGTAGAAGTTCCAAGCAACAAGATTGGCTTGGTCTAATTAATGGGGCTTCTACTTCAAGAGTCGGCCACTCTAGCTTCTACTGTGTGCATTATGTGCTTTGTAGGTGTTTCTATTCTGCTAAAGATGACATGACTTTGGCTTATGCATTGTATGTTATTCTGATAACTGAACTGTACTCATTCTTATACGGCTAAAGTACTGAAAGGCATGGATAAAGATAGTCTCATGATGCCTATGTGAATGGTGAACACTGCTTATTTGTTATTATCAATTATAGATCAGAATGCAATGGTGTGGATCTACTTATTGGGCTATTAGCTCATTATGTTCATTTTCATCATTTTAGAGTGATAGTTTCTAACCCTTGGGGGAGAGGGCAAGTGATCGGTGCGTTGGGACTCATGAAGCTTGGAGTTGGTGAAGGGACTTTGGAAGATTTCAATAGTAGGTGTTTGGTGGCGGCGTCACTTAGCCATTGGCTGATGTTCACCTTGTATTTTTGTGGGCCATTAGTGCCTTGAACTATTTGTAAAGAAACCTTGGAGAATGGTTGTATATGGAAATGACTTTCCATTTGATTAGATCTCTTTTAATGATGATTGGATTTTATTTTTCTTTCGTGGTTTGCTCTTGATTCCACCTTTTATAAGCATTGAGCCACTCCCACCTGAGTATCATTTGCCACCTTATATCGTGGTCCCACATTCTGTCACCCTCCAACTTGTACGATATGGGGTAACGGAGCGGGGGCGTGACAAGTTATAGTATCAGAGCAGCCAGGATAGGATTCTTGGCCTAGAAAGTTTAGATGTGCCTTAGAATAGTTTTGGATAGACTAGTAACTGGGTGGTTGTATTTTAGGTCAAATATGACAAGGACTCGTGCCAATAATGTGAGTTCTAGCAACGAGAATACCACTGCCCTCGGTGAATTCCTCAAGACCTTGAGGGCCATAACTCAAATGATGAAAGACAGTATGCCGGCCCCTGCTATCACTGCCCCGGAACAGACTGACAATGGGTTGATAGAAAGATTTCAGAGGCTAGCACCTCCGACATTCTTGGGGCATGGGGGAGTAGATAAAGTGGAACGATGGAGGAGACAAGTGGAGAAACGTTTTGACATGCTTCACTGTACTGATGAGTAGAAGGTTAGGCTGGGATCCTTCATGTTACAAGGGGATGTTGAGCACTGGTGGGGCTTAGTGAAGCAATCATGGGAAGGGTCAGGGACAAAAGTAACTTGGGAGAACTTTTTGGAGGAGTTTAATGAAAAGTATTTCCCTGAATCAGTGTGGGAAAGGAAAGAAGTAGAGTTTATTGAGCCGTAACAAGGAAACCTGTCGGTGGATTAATATGCAGCCAAGTTCACTGAACTGTCAAGATATGCGTCGCACATTATTAACTCTGAGGCTCGAAAGGCGAATAAGTTTGCGAGAGGCCTCAGGCTAGAGATAAGGGGGAGGGTAATATCTACAAATCTCAAGACCTTCTCTCCTTCGGTGGATCTTGCCATGACGATAGAGAGGGACTGTGAAGAGTCCCGGTTCAAGAGAGAGGGACAAATGGGGTCAGCCCGATTTGGAAACCTTAGGAGGAAGACCCGACCGCCTCCAAGGAAATGCTTCAGGGAAGATATAACCAAGGAAATAAGAAGATTCAGAAGACCTACCCGAGCGACATAAGGGAAAATAGGCCCCCGGCCTACCCTCATTGTGGGTTAAGTGCCATACGGTGGCCGAGTGCTACCGAAAGACAAAGTCGTGCTTCAGATATGGCAAGCCTGGCCACTCGGTTAAAGACTACCCGGTGAAGGGGCCTATTGACTGACCAAGGACCCAAGGTCGGGTATTCGTGTTGACAAAGCAAGAGGCTAAGACTTCTACCTCCATGATCCAAGGTACGCTTTCTATATGTGGAATTGAAGATAAACTTTTAATTGATCGTGAATCTTCCCACTCCTTTGTCGCACCACATTTTGCATGCTACATGAATGTTAAACCTGCACAACTTGACTGGACCTTGGTTGTATGCACACTCATGGGGGAATATTTAGAAACTGATATAATTTATAAATATTGTGGGGTTGTGCTTGAAGGGCATGTTTTAACTATAGATCGGGTACTCTTAGACATCCAGGATTTCGATATACTTTTGGGCATGAACTGGTTGTCCACACATCCTGTTACAGTAAATTGCTAGGATAAAACTGTAAACTTTAGATGCCCAAATCAAGCCGAGCTGAACTTTGTTGGCACTAAGGATGTTTCCCCTCTATACCTTGTTTCTGCCTTTCGGGCTTCTCGCCTTTTGGCCAAAACGTGTGTTGGGTACTTGGCTTGTGTAGTAGAGAATCGGGACATCCAATCCAAGTTAGAGGAGATACCAGTGGTAAAAGAATACCCAGAAGTTTTCCCTGAGGAGTTGACATCTTTGCCTCTAGTTAGGAAGATAAAGTCTACGATAGAGGTGAGCTAAGGTACTGCTTCCATCTCCAAAGCCCCTTACAGGATGCTCTAGCAGAATTAAAGGAGTTGAAAGAAAAACTGCAGGAGTTATTAGATAAAGGGTTCATCCGGCCCAGTGTATCACCATGGGGTGCACCAGTTTTATTTGTAAAGAAGAAAGATAGGTCATTGAGACTTTGTATTAATTATAGACAGCTGAATCAGGTCACGATAAAGAACAATCACCCCTTGCCCAGAATTGACGACTTGTTTAATCAACTTCAAGGGCCCCAAGCATTTTCCAAGATTGACCTCCGGTCGGGCTACCATCAACTGTGGGTTAAGGAAGAAGACATTCCCAAGACTGCATTTAGGACCCGATATGGTACTATGAATTTTTGGTGATGTCGTTTGGGTTAACCAGTGCCCCAACTATCTTTATGGGTTTAATGAACCGAGTTTTTAGACCCTTTCTAGATGATTTTGTGGTGGTTTTTGTAGATGCCATTTGGGTGTACTCGATGAATTTGAACGAGAATGAACAGCATCTAAGGATGGTCCCCGAGACTTCAAAGTCAGAAAAGTTGTATGCCAAATTAAGTAAGAGTGAGTTCTGACTCCCAAGCGTGGCTTTCCTGAGGCACAATGTTTCTAAAGACGGGGTCGCAGTTGATCCTTGTAAAATCGAGGCTGTACTTAAGTGGGGAAGACCAACAAATGTGTCAAAAATCCACAGTTTTCTGGGATTGATAGGTTACTATAGAATTTTTGTGGAAGGTTTCTCAAAAATAGCACTTCCCCTGACTCGCCTGACCCAGAAGGAAGTAAAGTTTATGTGGTCGGATGCCTGTGAGAAAAGATTTCAAGAATTGAAGAAGAGACTAACTACGGCCCCAATTTTGACCTTGCCTGAGGGGAATGAAGACTTCGTGGTTTACACAGATGCCTCTCATAAAGGGCTTGGATGTGTTTTGATGCATAGGGGAAAGTTCATAGCCTATGCCTCCCAGCAATTAAAACCATATGAACAAAATTATCCAACTCACTATTTGGAGCTAGCGGCTATAGTTTTCGCCTTGAAGATTTGGAGGCATTATCTATATGGGACCCAATTTAAAGTGTCACTAACCATAAGAGCCATAAGTATTTGTTTTCTCAGAAAGAGTTGAACATGAGACAAAGAAGATGGATGGACTTGTTGAATGATTATGCCTGTACCATCAATTACCACCCGGGTAAGACAAACATCATAGTAGACGCCTTGAGTAGGAAGCCCATGGCATCAATGGCTCATATGATGGTCCAAGAGATGAAATTATTAGAATATGCAGTAGAGTAGCACCCATCTCTACCCCTTAGTGATGGGGTGGGAACGATTTCATGTATAAGAGTGGAACCCCCAGCTCTTTCAACAAATCTGAGTGGCACAAAAAGAAGATCCTCAACTTATGTAGATTCTCGGAGAAATAAAATTGGAAAGAAAAAAGGACTTCACTGTGGGCAGTGATGAGTTGCTGAGATTTAGAGATCGGGTATGTATTCCTAATGATGAGGGTGTAAAAAGGGCTATATTAGAAGAATCATACAACTTCCACTACACGGTACACCTAGGGAACACAAAAATGTATCAGGACCTGAAGAAGGTCTTCTGGTGGAATAATATGAAGAGGGAAGTGGCACAGTTTGTTTCTTAGTGGTTGACATGTCAGCAAGGGAAGGCTGAACATCAGAAGCCAGTCGCACTGTTACACCCCTTACCCATATCAGAGTGAAAATGAGAACACATCACTATGGACTTTGTGTCTGGCCTGCCTAGATCAGGTAATGGACATGATAGTGTTTGGGTCATTATGGACCGATTAACTAAAGCTGCTCATTTCTTACCAGTCCGCACAACCTATACCCTAGATAGACTAGCTCAGCTATACATCAAATAGATAGTAAGATTACATGGTGTACCTGTTAGCGTTGTATCCGACAGGGACACTAGGTTTTCCTCGAGATTTTGGTATAGTTTGCAATCAGCCTTGGGGACAAAACTCACCTGTAGTACTGCTTTTCACCCCCAGACTGATGGGCAGTCAAACAGAACTATTGCTCACAAAAATATGTAGGAAACTGTCCATGTACGTCTAAATCAAGATGAAAAAAAAAAACTTCATGATGATATCTACTATTAATTGAAAGTTATTAATCATTCTTTGAGGCATGTCATTGTTGATAGGTTTCTCTGAAATTATAATTGTTACCTCTGTTGCCATAAGTTTTAACGAATCAAATGGAGTCCAATTACTCTCAAATCACTGCCATTTGAAAGATCCTTGTGTGTGCTTAAAGTTGCATGTTAAAATTATTTCTCATTTCCTTCTGGATTGAAAGTTATACATTAATTTGTGAGAGCATGTCACTGTTGGCAGATTTCACTAAAGTTTCAGAACTGTCATTTCTGTTGTCATGAACGTTTGAATGACCAAATGGAGTTCAAGTGCTTTCAAACCACACCCATTTGAAAGATATGTGTGTCTATTGTGAAATTGGTTTTGAGATCATCTTTGAATTTTGAATAGATCAAAAGTTACGTCCCTGTTTATGACAATATGTCCCTATGAGAATTTGCAAAAATTTGGAACTGAACCCCTTTTTTGCACTACGCTTTCGATTGATCAATTGACTGAAAATTTTCATTGAATAAATGATTGACAGGTTTGATTTAGGTAAATATTGAGATTCGATTGGGATTTTGTGTGAATTGGACACCATTCCTCGGTGTGTATATATGTATACCGCTGATGAAATGAATAGTATATCACCAAATTGTGCATGAATTATACAAGTGGTGTAATGATTAATCTAGACAAAGGAGATGAAATCAACTGTCTTGAAATGTCGTATTTGCACACCTATGATACTGTGATTGCTTGCGAATAACCTGGCAAGAAATAGTAAAATATATGTGAACTTAAAGCTTGATTTTAACATGCACATTGCGATACTAACCACTACGCAATGGGACACCCATCTATAATGGGTGTTGTTATACTATTTTATATTGTGATAGTGATACTGTGAGCCACTGCGATACTGACAACTACGCCATGGGACACCCATTGGTAGTGGGTATTGTTATACTATTTTATACTGTGATATTGATACTGTGGGCCACTGTGACACCCATTGATAGTGGATACTGTTATACTGTTTTATACTGTGATACTGATGTTGTGATATATTGTGACACTGATCGCTATGCAATGGAGCACCCATTGGTAGCTGGATAATGTTATGCCAGCAATTACTGACTGTGCCCTAAACCCAATGATAGGAATGGGATTGGTAGGAGAAACTAAGTAATAAGGAGGGTCGAGCCCCCCAAATGTTATGGGCACTACACATTGGGATATCTAATGATAGTGTGACGCCCTCTCGCAAGAAGGGCATAAGGAGAGGGTCATTTCTTGCAAGGCCACCGCCTATCGAAAGCCCCAAAGTGCACTGGGGATATGTGTGTGTGTGTGAGGATAGTACGATGTGAGTTACCCACTTGTCATCGTCTTCCCTCCTGAATGAGCGTAGACGTTCCAAGCGACAGGATTGGCTTGGCCTGATCAATGGGGTTTCTCTAGCTTCTACTGTATGCATTATGTGCTTTGTAGGTGTTTCTCTTCTACTAAAGTTGAAATGACTATGGCTTATATACTGTATGTTATTTTGATAACTGAACTATCCTCATTCTTATACTGCTAAAGTACTGAAAAGCATGGATAAAGATAATCTCGTGATGCCTGTGTGAACGGTGAACACTGCCTAGTTGTTATTATCAATTATAGATCAGAATGCAATGGTGTGAATCTACTTACTGGACAATTAGCTCATTATTTTCATTTTCATCCTTAAAGAGTGATAGTTTCTCACCCTCGGGGGAGAGGGCAACTGATATGTGGGTTGGGATGCATGAAGCTTGGAGTTGGTGAAGGGACTTTAGAAGGTTTCAATAGTAGGTGTTTTGTGGCGGCGTCATTTAGCCATTGGTTGATGTTTACCTTGTATTTTTGTGGGCCATTAGTGCCTTTACTATTTGTAAACAAATTTTGGAGAACGGTTGTACATGGAAATGACTTTGCATTTAATTAGATCTCTGTTAATGATTATTGGATTTTATTTGTCTTTCATGGTTTGCTCTTGATTCCACCTTTTATAAGCATTGAGCCACTCCCACCTGAGTGGCATTTGCCACCTCACGTCACGGTCCCTCATTCTGTCACCCTCCGGCTTGTACGGTATGGGGTCAAGGGACGAGGTTGTGACATGGCAGGAGGTGGGCACTTCGAGAGTTCACCCTTCCAGCTCATCGTCAGCACAGTCCTCGGACTCGCATGCCTTAGGAGGCCCTATGGGTAATCCTCTTCCTTGGCTTCGTGCTGCTACAAAGGCTACGTCATCTCCTGGTTCTGGGAAGCCTGCGCCTGATGTGCCTCCTCTGGATTTGCTTGACTTTCGTGCTGTTTCACAGTCATCTTCGGGCTTCAAGGCATCGATGGTGAGGTGGATGTTCTGCTCATGCCTTCGTGGATTAAAGGGGTGTCCCTTATCGGAGCTTGGGGGAAGGATAGAAGTTTTAAGGGCTTGTGTGGCTAGTATGAGGCATGCATGGCCTAATGGTGAAATCTTCGACCGTCTTTATGGGCTGCTACAAGATCTGAGTGACTGGGGTACTGAACCTCTTTCATGCAAGGATGCAGCACAGGCATCTTTCAGGAGACACTTGGACGCATTGGAGGAGGACTTGGCCAAGCAGTAAGGCTTTGTGCAGTAGCTTGCACAAGAACAAGTCCGGCTCATTTCAGAGCGGGGCTCCTTATCAACGGAGGTTGTGAGCCTTTCTGGGGAGCTTGAGGTTGTGAAGGCTGAGATGGAGGAGTTGCAAGCTCGGGTGGCTTCGCTGAGTCAAGACTCTAGCTGGGAAGTGTTACATCAGCGGTCACGCAATTAAAGCAGCTGGACTCAGACTCCGCGACAGTCACCTCTTTGGCCAATTCGATTGTTCAGGAGATTTCTCATCTTCAAGAAGAGAAGCATGCCCTGTTGCAGCATGCGGAAGAGCTAAAAGAGACGAATGAGGATTCTCTTGATCGCTTCTGAAGGAGCCAGGCCTTTCTTTTTGCCCTTTTTGTTTTTCTTTTTTTTCTTTTTTATCTTTTTTCTCTGTGGATCTTCCCTTAAGCTTTTTTCCCTCGGGGCTCTCCTTTTGTAACCTTTCTAGTATGTAATGAACGATGAGTTGTTTCTTCTAGCTAATGGTGATGATATTTTGGAAGGCAGATTTTATGGTCTCGCCTTTGGGACCAATTAGGTTCTTCTCAGATCTTCAGACTTTTCTCACTCATGGAGAGTGGGCGCTGAGTCGATTGGGACCCTTTCTGCAAGGAAGTCTGCCCTTCCTGGTTTCCTTGTGTAGGTTGTCCATCTGTTAGGACTATCTGACTGATTTGGATGCAGTTTTTCAAGGTAGAGCGAAATGCCCTGCAATTAGCCAAGTCACGGCCCTTTTGTAGATGGTATTTACACCAATGGTTTTGGTCTCTTTTCATGATCAATTCTTGTCTCCTGAGAGCACAAGGCGCTATCATCTCATGTTGGGTCTTCATGTCGAATAGGGCAGAAAGCCGTTCGGGAGGCAGCCGGGCTGCAAAAGAGTCATTGATTGACTCCTCGTGGATCGTGACCATGTGAGAGGTTTCTGGGGTCTTGAAATATTTCTTGAGGTGTTCTAATCAATCTATTCATTTCGGATCAGGGCTTCGATATGCTTTCAACTGGATGCAATCTTGGACTGGGTGTCCCACGTTCGGATGGTAAGCACAGTATTTGGGGTCATCAATGAGCTCTGCTTGCTCCGGCTTCTTGCCATCAAGGAGCACTAACATCTCTTGATCAAGGAGCATTTTTAGGAGGGTGGGGACTCACTCCTTATTGAAGCTATTCTTCTGATTTAATCTGTGCAAGATCTCCTCAGTTTGACGATATTTTTGAGGCGATGGCATGTTATAATAATTATGTTTCTGAGAGGCTTGCGGCTGCGGGTTCATCTGGGCTTTAGTTTATATCCCTCGCGACATATCTAGGGTTGGCAGAGGGGCAGTATTGGCCTGAGGTTTAGCACCGAGGACGGTAGTTGTGACGGCTACACTAATTAATTTCTTAGGTTTATTGGTGCGGGGGTTCGACCTGTTGTCCTTGGCGTTACGAGCAGGACTGGTGCCTAAACTTTGGGTTCGGTCTCCTCCATGGTGTTTTAATAGGATTTCGATCTTGACAACTGTCACGACTTCGCCCCCGACTACCTCATCCCTGATGACAACGGGTGACCAAGCACAAGTTCGCGATCCCAATGTAGTGTTTATTGCTCGGGTAGCAGCAGACTCAATGCCGTATTCTCGATAATCAAGCAAACCAAGGAAAGTCTATGCTCACAAGCCTAAAATTTAAAAATTAGCAAATTCGTCAGAAAAGATGTTTCATTACATTAAATTACACCCCAAAAGTAGTACAATAGAGTTCAGTGCTCTAGGGCCCAAAGTTACATAGTTCAAAGAAAGCAGTACAATAGGGCTCAGAGCCTAGCTACATAATAGATCTAAAATAAAATCCTTCTCCAAATGGCCGCTTTGATCTTTAACTACAACCAACACTCCCAACGCTGAACCTGTCACTCTCTGTCTACAAGGAGGAAAAATAATGGAATGAGCTTTGAAGCTCATTAAGCCGATCTAATGTTATACTTTGGTAACAAATCTACCCATGTGCAATAAACAGTTTACTACACCATAATCAGTGGTAGTGCAACAGTCACATATATTGGTCATCAAATCAGTACATCAATTATAAACAGGATATCCAAGCAACAGTGCATCAATTATAGACAATATCATGCAGTTATTACAACTACAGGAAATCACAGTCACAATTTATTTGTTACACACTCACTCTCTAGTTTACCTACTCGTACTAGTACAAGTCCTATCCATCAGGCCAAGTCAAACCTGTTGCTTTGGACTTCTACCATACCACAGGAGGGAGGGTAATGACAAGTGGGATAGTCCGCTTTGTAATACCCTCAACTCACACACACATTCCCCAGCGCGCATTGGGGGTTCGACAGACCTTTACAGTGCAAGGCATCAATCAATCACATATCTCATCTCATCAATCACAAGGAGCGGCCCTCTTTTCTCCGCTAACTAGTTCCTGTCATTGTGCAAGTTAAGGAACATGTTGGCATTACTGTCTTAGTGCATCAGTCTCCACTACCAATAGGTGACCCATCGTGTAGTGGCCAGTGTCCATAAACAATGGCCATTCTCATATTGATATAACAGAGCAGTGTTTACTACCAATGGGTGTCCCATTGCGTAGTGGTCATCATTAGGGCCTCATCTCTTGCTTGAGCATTTTATTCATTCATGTCAATTCAATATTTCATAATAGATAAATCACATTCTCATGATATCGGCATGGCAATCAACACGAAACATTCATTACATGAATCGTACCATAACATTTACTCATGGATATCATCAATGGCATTTTGGCACCTATCGTGAAACTTTTATCACGAAATAATCACGTCAATATGGCGCCTATCACTTTTCACATAGCACATTGTTGTGGAGCATCTTCAACATAACCATGTGGCATATGTATGGCAATTATCATATAGCATTCATGCTTGTCATTTATCAAGGGAATGTTAATGCTTCAATTAATAGCTAGATGAGAGAATTTCAATGTTTCACTTATCACGAAAATTGAACCTCATTCGTTTGGTCGAAAATTAAGTTCTAAGCAAACAATATTTGCTGAAAATCGTGGGCAGTGACACACTCACACGTTTTGGGGTATAACTCAAAATTTATGGGAAGTTTCGAAAATCTCAAAGCATGTAACTTTAAATCTATTCACAAGGGCTTCCAACGGTGGCAAATTGAGGACATTTGGACGTCGTTTGTCAGGCCAAGAGTGCGGCCCAAAAAGAGTCACAGTTGATGGAATTTATAACGACGGTGAGCAGTGACATGTCTCACGCTTTATTTTCTTCCATGTGACATTTACCATAATACAAAAAACAAACTTTAACTAGACATGTATATCTTTCATTTAAATCCAATTTGGGCCCATTGAGGCACCGTTTGGTCAGCTAAAGTATAGGGCAAAGGCCCGCATAGTTGTTGGAAAATCTCCATCCCTCAAGCATTAACATGCCATCACCATATTATACACTATCTTATTAATTGACTTAAGTCATAATTTTAGTCTTAATCATATCAAGCAAACTTGTAAGTTTGGCAAGGAAATAACTCCATAATTTTTCCAAAATTCATTGGCCATGTTTAGGCATTATTCCACTACATTTTTCGTCCACTCTACATTTGTTCATTCTATCGGTCCTATCTCATTCAAGTGAATCTAAGGGAGGTATAGCACTAAATCCATTTACCTAAAGGTCACAGCACCCCTAAACTTCCCTACGTAGGGCGCCCCTTGCTCCCCCATAGTAGCCTCACTCCTAGGCCTTCACGTGTAGGTCGTCCCTCGCTCCAGTCAGCAGCCTCCCAACGGCAACAGCACAAGGCTCTCTAGAAACATAAAGTTTGAGGGAAAGAGAGGGAAACGGCACTGAGGGTGAGGAGGGGCACGATTTATAGGTGCGTGGGTAGGTGAGGCCAACTGTGGCTGACGTCACGAGGTGGTTGAGAAAAGAGTTGTGGCTGGCATCACTCGCGCGACGCTGACAGGTACGGTGCGACGCTGACACCACTGACAACTGCACACTTGACCATCCGTGCATGTCGTTACTCCGAGCGGCGACGCTCCAAACGGCAACACACATGCGGCGATGCTCCAGATGACGATACGCTCGTGATGATGATCCAAATGGTGATACATGTTTATAGTGATGCTCCAAATGGCGATACAGTTAGTGGTGATGCTCCAGACAACGATACGCTCACGGCGATGCTTCAGATGGTGATACGCTCACGACAATGCTCCAGGCGGTGATACACGTTCACGACGATGCTCCAGATGATGATACACTCGTGACGATGCTAAGGCTTCTCCTCTCTCTCTCCAATTCTCGGATAGTGCTACCTCACGCTGTGCACAGCGTTACCCCTTATGCTTACTGCAATACCCTCATTTGCACGCGGCATTGCCTCCATGTTACATGGACAGTACTAGGCCAAATCACACGAATGGTGCTATCCTTCGCCCTTAGCGTCGGGCGTGCACTCCTGTCTCTTTCGGCTTCCTTCTCTCTTCTACCATGAGTGATTAAGCTCAATGGAATTGTGACCCTTACATCATCCCCCCCTTAGAAAGGATTTTGTCCCCAAAATCATAATTTTCCCTAATTTCATCTTCCCATTCCCATATTGATTCTTCCCTTGTGGGATATTTCCATTGCACTCGTACCAGAGGAATTTCTTTATTGCGCAACACCTACACTCTTCGGTCCAATGTCATAATTGGTCGTTCAACGTAGGTTAGGTCTTCTCTGAGTGGGATTGGCTTCTATTCCAAAACATGGGATGGGTCAGGTCGATACTTCCTTAGTAGGGATACATGGAAGACATTATGGATATTGGCCAAATCAGGTGGCAGGGCAAGTCGGTATGCCACACTCCCAATTCTTTCCAAAATTTTAAAAGGCCCAATGAACAGTGGGCTTAGTTTCCCTTTCCTACCAAAAGTGGTAACGGCCTTGGTCGGCGATACCTTTAGGAAGACTCAGTCTCCTACCTCAAACTCAAGGTCTCTCCTGCGATTATCGGCGTAACTCTTTTACCAACTATGGGCTGTCCTAAACCGTTCTCTAATTAAGGAGGTCTTCTCAGAAGTTATCTAGACTATCTCGAGCCCCAGTAATTTCCTCTCGCCCACCTCATTCCAGCAGATGGGTGATCTATGCTTCCTCTTATATAGGGCCTCATACGATGCCATCTGGATGCTGACTTGGCAGCTATAGTTGTAAGCAAATTCTATCAGGGGTAGAGGGTCCTCCATCTTCCTTTAAAATCAGTGACACATGCCCTTAGCATATCTTCCAATGTTTGAATGGTTCTTTTTTATTGGCCATCTATTTGGGGATGAAAGGCGGTGCTGAAGGTAAGTTCAGTCCCCAAAGCAGATTGTAGGCTTGACTAAAATCTAGAAGTGAACCTAGGGTCCCTGTTTGACACTATGCTAATAGGAATCCCATGAAGTTTCAAAACTTTTCTGATGTACAACTGAGCCAACTTATCCAACGTATAGGTCGTGCGAACTGGTAAGAAGTGAGCAGCCTTAGTTAGTCGGTCCACTATCACCCAAATACCATCAAGCCATGCACTTGACCTCGGTAACCCAGAGACAAAGTCCATTGCGATGTGTTCCCATTTCTACTATGGTATGAGCCGGGGTTGTAATAGTTCAGTAGGTTTCTGATGTTCTCCCTTCACTTGTTGGCACGTTAGACATTTAGCCACAAACTGAACCACGTCTCGCTTCATGTTGTTCCACCAAAAGGCTCTTTTCAGATCCTGATACATCTTTGTACCCTCAAGGTGTATCATGTAGCGAGAGTGGTGTGCTTCTTCCAGAATGGCCCTTTTTGCACTTTCGTCATTGGGAACACATATTCAGCCCTTAAACCTTAACAGTCCATCACTGCCTACGAAGAAATCCTCTTTTCCCTCCATCTTCAATACTTCGAGGATTTTCATCAATTGGGGATCTTCTTTCTAAGCCACTTAGACCTGTTGAAAGAGTTGGGGCTCCACCCTTAGCCATGACAATACTTCACTCTCTTTACCAAGAGGTTGAGATGGGTAACACCCCACTACATCCTCCAATAACTTCATTTCTTGCACTATCAATTGTTCCTCAAAGACCACGATTTTGCTACTTAAGGCATTGGCCACCATATTAGTCTTGCCTGGATGGTATTCGATTGTGCAGTCATAGTCGTTCAGTAGGTCCATCCATATCTTTTAACTCATATTTAACTCTTTTTGGCAAAATAAGTACTCGAGGCTCTTGTGGTCCATGAACACCTTAAACTAGGCCCCATAGAGGTAGTGCCTCCAAATTTTCAGCGCAAATGCTACTGCTATGAGTTTCAAATCATGAGTGGGGTAGTTCTGCTTGTATGGCCTTAATTTCTTGGAGGCATAAGCAATAACCTTACCTATCTGCATTAGTACACCCCCAAGCCCCTTATGGGATGCATCAATATAATTCTCGAAATCTTCATTTCCCTCGGGTAATGTCAGGATCATGGTGGTGGTCAATTTCTTCTTAAGTTCTTGGAAACTTCTCTCACAATCTTCTGACCACATAAATTTTATGCTCTTCTGGGTCGGTCGAGTTAGGGGAAGCGTTATCTTTGAGAATCCCTCCACAAAGTGCCTGTAGTATCCGGCTAGCCCCAGGAAACCAAAACTCACTCTTACTTAATTTGGCATACAACCTTTCTGACTTTAAAGTTTGCAAAACATATCTTAGATGTTTCTCATGTAACTCTCAACTTTTCAAGTATACCAGAATATCATCAATAAATACCACCACAAAGTCATCTAGAAAAAGTTAGAACACCCTATTCACCAGATCCATGAATGCAGCAGGAGCATTGGTTAATTCGAATGCCATCACAAGGAACTCGTAATGACCATCTCGAGTTCTAAAGGTCGTCTTCAGGATGTCCCCTTCCTTCACTCTTAATTAGTGATACCCTAATCGGAGATCGATCTTTGAAAACACCTAGGCCCCTTGGAGTTGAACAAAGATGTCATCGATTCTAGGCAACGAATACTTATTCTTTACCGTTACTTGGTTCAACTACCTATAGTCTATGCATAGCCTCAGGGACCCATCTTTCTTCTTCACACATAGGACGGGTGTACCCCAGGGTGACACACTGGGTTGGATAAATCCCTTATCTAACAATTCTTTCAGATGCTCTTTAATTCCTTCAACTTTGCTAAGGCCATCCTATATGGTGCTTTAGAGATGGGCATGGTGCCCAAGACTACATCTCTCACAAATTCAATTTCCCTTACCAGAGGTAGGGACGACAGTTCTTCAAGGAATACCTCAGGGTACTCGTTCACCACGAGTATCCCTTTTAACTGGGACTGAACACCCCGATTTTCCACTACATAATCCAAATGCCCTTCACATTTCTTAGTCAAAAGGTGAGGGGCCCAAAGGGCAGAGACAAAATGTAGCGAGGAAACATCTCTAATACCCTCAAAGTACAACTCCACTTGGTTAGGATGCCTAAAATTTAGGCTCTTATCATGGCAGTTGACAGTAGCATGGTGTGTGTACAACCAGGCCATGCCCAGAATGACATCAAAGTCTTTAATGTTTAGATAAGTCAGGTCCATTGGCAAGTCTGTTTATAGTGCAAAATCAAGCGATCTAACAATGTAGATCTCTCAGATTTGACACTTTCAACTGATAAAAAATAAATTAAAAAGCAATGGTAGAGAAAGTGGGAACAATCGAATTCAGATCTAATATCATATCTGCCCAAAAACAAGCAGATCTGCTCTCAGCTATGTGGTGGAGCCAGCGTGATCTGAAGCATTTCAAAACATAATTTTCAATCAGAATGGATCAAAGACAGATCAAAATAAAATAAATACAATGAAAGAAAAGTGGAAATGAAGGAGAAGAAAATACCGAACGGGGCCGGACGGCCTACGCTTCTCCAGCCTTCGAGGGCTCGCCCATATCAAAATTGGTTCCTTTTGCCCTTGCGGTCTAGATGTCGATCAACAAGTCTCTGGTAGTAGTAGGGTGGTTATGGCCTAGGTCTAGGTTTACTTAGGCTTAAGATGAGGGTTAGGGTTTTCTCAGAGAAGGTCTCTCTACTCCCCTAGGGTTTCTCTTCCAGCTTAAAGATTCTAAAAGTCTCGTCCTTTTTCAACCCTCTCGTTTTTCATCCTTTTATGGTCACCCAAAGTGAGTTCATCTGAACGAGGAATTTGTTGGGGCAGAATTATCTTGTAACCAACAAATCCCTTGGTCAAACCAATCTTTTATTTTTTAAAATTTAGATTTGACCAACGTAGATAGCATCACGCAGCCAAACCACCCAAAAGATGATCATAAGAACACAAAAAATGATAAAAACAAGTTTGGGGAAAAACGAGTCTGAGTGGCACGAGTCGCGTCGCCTGAGCGGCACACCCCGATTTTGGACGGGTCCACCTCGATGCCTCTTTGGCTCACTATAAAGTCTAGTAATTTGCCAGATTCAACTCCAAAGGCATATTTTTTTGGATTGAATTTGAGTTGATGTTTCCAGAGTCTTTCAAAAATGGTTCTCCGGTTGGTGAGATAATCAAACCTGGTCTTTGACTTGACCAGAATGTCATTGACATAGTCTTTCATAATGGTATGCATTAGATAGTGGAAGATGGTAGTCATTGTCCGCTGATAAGTTGCTCCTGCATTTTTGAGATTGAAGGGCATGACTTTGTAACATTAGGTTCCCCATTGCGTTATGAATGACGTCTTGGTTTAGTCTTCTTCTGCCATGAAGATCTGGTTGTATCGGACCCAGCTAAAATTTCCATGGCCATAAAAAATGCAGCTCCTGAATACAGGACCTTCTTTAGTCAAGGACTTATCCCCCCACTCTTTCGATTCCATGATCGAGGGGGTGGCGCGACATGAAAGGGCGAGAGGGACACCCCTTAGTACTAAGCCCGATAACAAACCCATCACGACTCCCCAGAATAAGAATAAGAGCAACGACAAGGGAAAGCTTCTGGTCAAGTTAACGAAATTTTCGTTAACGGACTGGCTCAAGGTTCCGCCACCTAGCACAATAATAGGAATCAAAATCAAAGGGGTCAGCCTAGAGCTAACGCTCAATATAATATGGCAAGGGACAACTTCACTCCTCTCAAAGACTTGTTAGAAAAAGTGCTGGAGTTACTCTTGAATAAAAACATGGTTCAACTCCCACCACCATCTGAACCACCATTTGAGGTTAAGGATAAGAACAGATGGTGCAAGTGGGATAGAAACTATGCCCATGATACCAAAAACTGTTTCTACTTGAAGCGGGTGATTCAAGGGTTGATTAATAGGGGCGACATCACTATCGGACCTAGAAATCAACCTTTTGAAGAACCCAATCAAAATATGGGTATCTTCACAAACCCTCTCCCCAAAAATACTGCCACGAAGACTGAAGAAACAGGACCTCCGAGGAACTCAAAGGAGGATGTTATCATTCACATTATTGAAAACAGAGACGAAAAAGATGATCCCAGCCAATTCATATTTGCTTATGATCATCATCTCCAAGAAGTTGAAGAAGATCTTTTGAGTCTTCTTAGAGGAAACTCTTTGTCCCCAAGCTTTGGTGATTCTCCTAAGTGGGACCAATATGACGAAGATGATGCCCTCGAGATTGACATGGTCACAGCTAATGAAAAGGGTTCATCTTCCAAACAAGGGGCCAACACCCCAAGGTCTCCCATTACTCTCACTAGGGCTGACCCTATCGAGCTCCAGGCTGGTGAAGTTGATTCCTTAACCCGAAGAGGTTGAGTGTTCAAACCCATCCAATCGATGGCGGACACTATTGATGAAAGAATGAGAGCCACTTCAACAGCCAAACCACCAACAGGGTTTGCAGATCATGAACCTAATAAAAGAACTCAAGGAGTCGCAACCACCTATGATCTACCGACGCATCTCGAGAATATCCAGGCTCAAATCTCCATCTTGGAGCTACTCGTCAACTCACCAGCACACAGAGCCCAGATTGAAAAGGTTATTGTTAAAACCCCCATCCCGAGCGACACACAGCTAGATGAGTTGTACAGGATGATCACCAATTAACGACACCAATGCCAATCATATTTACGGACGATAACATCCCAGCTAATGTCAATCGCTTTCATGTCCAGCCTCTTCATATCACTATTTTCATGAAAGGATATGAGATATGGAGAGTGTTGGTTGATAATGGGGCATCCCTGAATATATGCCCTATGAAAACGGTGAAGCCAATAGGCAAAAGCCCGGATGACTTCGAGCTGTGCCAACTAACTATCGCCGCATACAACGGGACTAAGAGGCAAGCTGAAGGCATATTGCCCCTCACACTCAAGATCGGTCCTACTATCTGGGTGATAAAGTTTTATGTCTTAAACATAAAACCTTCATTCAACATGCTGCTAGGCCGATGATGGCTACATGAGAACCTCGAGGTCACCTCAACACTGCATCAATGCCTCAATTTTTCGATTAAAAAATGCGTTGCAAAGGTATGCGCTGAACCCCCTTTCTATTCCAATTCTAGTATTTATAACGAAAAACTGGCCATAGGGGTCGAGCTTGGAGAAATTCCGCTCACTTCCTTCAAGCAAGCTGATTGTGCTACTTTACGCTTAGAGGCCGACGATCCCGTTCCTCCAATTTTGCAAACTTCTGCATCGATGGAGGAGATCATCCATTGCCAACATCAATACGGCTTCGGGTCCCTCGAAGCCTGACACATGCTCTTCTCCCAAGGCTTCCAACCTGACTATGGTTTGGGAAGTCAAGTGAAAGGCGTAAAGGAAGCAATTTCTGCATCACTTGAAGCCAAAACTAGAAAAGGGGATCGAAGAGGGCTCACTCTCACCCTATTTCAAAGCCGGATAAATCCTTCAAGCTCATATCAGGGGCATTCAAAGCCTCGATCCTCTCGATGCCCACCCTCCAAAACGGCCGAAAGTGATCCTCTAATCCCAACAGTGGATAGTCCCTCTTCCACATCTCAACACACACAAGGACTAGGAGTTGAAGACCTATTTGCTGACCTGGATCTGGAGGAGGTGTGCACAATTGGCTCTAACATAGCTAAGGGTTCTCATCCACCAACACCAACCCAGGGATGGGATTGGTTGATCATTCCTTTATCTAGAGAATCGCTGGAAGCATACCAGCGACACCTTCAAGTTCCAGTGCCAAAAAACAGATAGGCGTGGGGTGGCCATCTAACCACCCTGCGCGTACAGTCCCCAACATTCCTCTCATGAGTCCCATAAGGGACACCTCTTGCGGCATTTCAAAAACCGGTGAAAATTCAAAACATGATAAAGTTGATAAGAATGAAAAAGAATTTTAAAAAACGACGCTCACTCAAGATGGCCTAATAATGGTGCATAATACCCAAGACAATGAATTGAACGATCAATATGAAGATCAAGAGAGTCAAGAGTCTGAAGAAATCTCTCAACCTGAGGAACTTACTTCCCATGTTGAGTAATTCAAGAAGAGGTTCGACGGTGACTCAACGACTATCATCGAAGAGATGATTGACATAAACTTAGGAACTGAGAAGGACCCAAGGTTGGAACCTCCTTATCTTCTAAGGAGAGGGAAAATGTGATTTCCTTTCTTAAGGAATATTGCGATGTCTTTGCCTGGCCATACGATGATATGCCAGGGCTAGATCCCACATTGTTGCAACATCACCTAATATTCAATGAAGGTGTAAAGCTTGTAAGGCAGAAACTTCGACATCAAAAGACCCGCCTCGAGCTCAAAATCAAACAAGAAATCGACAAACTGCTCAAGGCGAGGGTCATCACCCCCGTCGATTACTCTGAATGATTGTCTAACATAGTGGTCGCACCCAAGAAAGACGGGAGAATCCGAGTGTGTGTCGATTACAGAGACCTCAATAAGACATGTCCCAAAGACAATTTTATGTTACCAAACATAGATGCCTTGGTCGACAACATTGCATGTCACGAGATGTTGTCATTCATGGACGGCTTCTCGAGATACTAAGGGTTGGTTTAGATTGATGCCTTAGCTGTGTACAGTGTTCAAGACATCATGGCCTGTACTACGGTGGCTCGAGGTTGGATTGGATCTCGAGGTTGGATTGGATCTCCTAGACCTAGGTGGGTCTTGGTTTTGAGACGGCTGCATCTCGGGGTTATCTTGGTTCGAGTTGTGGGAATTGGCATTAGATGCCGCATGAACTTCTTCCCTTTCACAGCTCCTGATTTGGTTGCCTATGGTCAGACGGCTACTACCGTGGCTACGTAAGGTTCCCTGTAGGACAATGCCGGGTCGGACCCCCTAACTGTTCAATGTTTTTTGGGCGGAGCCAACTTTTTGGACCATATAGAGCTCAGCGTTAGGAGTGGATCCCTGGGACTCGGCTTCTAATTGAAGACCTGGATGATGGATAATGGATTGGCTCGAGTTCTAGCCGTAATCCCAAGGGATTGCGGCATACTGGTCCCTAGGTTTGGGAAGGTTCAGTTTAGAGTCAGCTGTGGAGCGGTCGTCATAATCACCTTGGGTAACCGATATGATGACTTTCTTTGGCCAGGTACTAGAGTCTAGGCTTTGGTAAGATCTAAACTTGATGACCTAAGGTAGACTCAGCCTGACTCTAGGGGCCAACCTTGACTAAGACCTAGGCTAAGATTAGACTAGAACCTAGACTTGCTAGACTCAATGGGTTCTGGTTCGGACCTTGAACTAGGGTAAGCCTAGTCTAGTTCTAGAGGCAAGTTTATGTTTAGACCTATGTTAGAACCTAGACTAAGATCTAGACTAGATGGGTGCAAGTCTCGGCTCGGACAAAGGTTGGGTCTAGGTGTGGACCAAGGTGTGAGCTTGGTTCAGACTTGTACTGAGCTGGGTGCAAATCTGAGCTTGGACCTAGAGGATTTTGAAACTCAGAACGGATGTGGACCCGGACTGGATCAAGATTGAACTAGGAAAGAGCCTTCAACTCGGAGAAAGAGGGAGCATAGGTTCAGACCTCGGTGTGAACCTGGTTCTGACCTAGGCTAGGCTGGGTACAAGCCTGGACTTGGACCCATAGAGTTTTAATGATCAGACCAGGTGTGGACCTGGAATGGATCAAATATGTGCCAGGAGCTCGGACCAAGATGGGACTTAGGTTCGGACCTGGGTGTGAACCCGGTTCGGACCTGTGCTAAGCTAGGTAAATGCCTGGACTTGGATTAAGAGTTCAGCTTAGACCAAAGGCGGGTCCAGAATGAGATCTAAGATTAACCAATCAGAAATAAGCAAGCAAGCACATGAAAACGTTTGATCTAGTAAAGTATTATAGGTAGGCTTGGCTTGAGAGTGGGTTCCTAACTACTGAAATGCGGCTAGGCTGATATAGGTCCACGCATAGGTCCTAGCCTCCTGTTATAGGATTTTTCCAGGTCCTACTTTACGCAAAGTTGCTTTGAGGCAAAGGATTACGGAGGGGTTCTCACAGTTAAAGTTACGCGAATTCTAACCGCCTCGACTCTTAAAGCTGGGTTCCCCTCTTGCCATTAACACGGATTTTGGGGGTTTTCGAAAATTTTGTTTCGGGTTTTCCAGGATTCCCAGTCGGTGTGTACTAGAGTGTATAAAGAAGCACGCAAATGAAAATAAAGTCAAGCATACATTGCACACAAAACAAGCAAGGAAATAAGTGAGCACTTGGCACTGATCGTGCCTAGCTATGCGGCTTCGAGGCGAAACTCGCTCGAAGCACAGTATAGATGGCGGGGTAAGCAACCCCTAAGGAGATAAAGTCAGAAAAAATGAGACCTAGCATAGTTCGTGCTAAGTAGAGCACAGCCCGGGTCGAGAGTGACTCGAACAGGACACAGTTCAAGAGGGTGCAAGCAGCCCTCGAATTATATTTATCTTTTTTTAAAAAAAAATTATCTTTTTTTAACTTTGATGAAATATAGTTAGACTAAGCATGGTGAAAGCAGAGGAAAATGGTTTCATCCAAAATTAATAAACTAAAAAATAAAATAAAGAAAAAGTTAAGAGCAAGACAGACTTATCTGAAGCAAAATATTTTTTTATATTTTTAAAAAATTTATTTTAAGCCAAAAATTGGTGAAAAATAAAAAAAACATCTCTGGAATTGGCCTATGGAATGCCAAAAGTTTTCTGGGACTTCTGTGATAGGGCAACACAGGTCGTGTTGCACCAGTTGGTAAGGCGACACAGGTCGTGTCGCCCAAAAAAAAAAATTCATTTTTTTTGTCTTTTTATCTTCTTGATCTTGATGAAATAAGGCTATTGAAACTTGCAGAAGCAGAAAAATCAGATTTTTGATGAAATAAAATTAAAACAAAGTGAAATAGAAGAACAATAGATAGAACATACCTGTATCAAGAAAAATATTTTTTTGGTATTTTTAAAAATTTTATTTTTCTCCAAACATTTTTGGACAGTCACAAGAATTTCCCAAGACCCAGCCTGAAAATTTTAAAAAAATTATGAATTGACCAAGGGGGGAACCAAAGAGCGTGTCGCCCTGGACCTGGGCGGCACGGCCCGTGTCACCCAAAAACATTATTTTTTCTATTTTTTTATAGTTTTTTCTTGTATATATTGATAAAATAAGCTTACTTTAAACATGGGTAAACAGAAATAAAATTTTTTTTGATGAAAATAAATTAAAATAAAGCGACAGCATATCTAACAAAAAACTATTTTTGTTTTATTTTTAAATATTTTATTTTGACCTGAAAATTTTAGAAACGTCAAAAAATGGTACCTATAACATTCCTGAAAAGTTTCAAAAGATTTTGAAATTTTTGAAATTTTGATGCTCAGATCACGCTCGATTTGCCCCACGGTGGGCGCCAAACTGTTTATAACATAGAATCGAGTGATCTAAAGATGTATATCTCTCAGATCAAACACATTCAACTGATACAAAATAAATAAAAAATCAATGATATAGAAAGTGGGAACAATCGAATTCAGATCTGAGATCAGATTTGCTCATAAAAGAGCAAATCTGCTCTCAGATCTGTGGCGGAGCCAGCGTGATCCAAAGCATTTGAAAACAATTTTCAATTAGAATGAATCAAAGCTAGGTCAAAATTAGAAAAGTGGAAATGAAGGAGACGAAAATACCTAACCGGGCCTGATGGCCTGGGCTTCCCTAGCCTTCGAGGGCTCGCCTATTGGTGGTCCTCGCAGTCTCTCTCCATCTTCAGAGAGAGGTCTACCAACAGAGCATATGACTTTAGGTTGGCCGACATCGCTCTACCTCTTATATCCGACCGTAGGCCCTTTCAAATTTGGCTTCTGTCCGCGCCTAGATGTTTATAACATGGGGCATGTACATAGAGAGTTCTGCGAACCTGGTGGCATATTGCTCCACAGTCATATTCCCTTGTTGGAGCTCAATAAATTCTACTTCTTTCCTTTCCCTGACTGAGTTTGGAAAGTATTTCTCATCAAAGGCTGCCAGAAATTTCGTCCAGGTGGGTTCGGTTCCTTACTCCCTCCAGGTTTACTTTATTGAGTCCCACCAGTGCTCAGCTTCTCCTTCTAGCATGAATATCCCAAGTCTAACTTTCTGCTCATCCGAGTAGTGGAATTCTTCTAGAATATTCTCTATCTGTCTCTTCCATCTTCCGGCCTTCTCTACCCCTCCTTGCTTCAAAAACGATGGGGGTGTCAGCCATCTAAACCTCTTCAAAAGGCTACTATCATTATGTTCTGGGGTAGAGGTAGACTCGGCGGGCATCGACTCCTTCATCATCTAGGTCATAGCCCCCAGAGTCTTATACAATTCACTGAGCATCTTGGTGTTCTTATTGCTACAACTAGCATTGTGGGTACGAGCTCTCGGCATCTTCAACCTAACCACAAGAGCACCCAATCACTTGTCCACCCGAAAGCTATTCTAAAGACTCCCCTCCTAACTACCTAGGCCAAAGACCCTATCCTGACTGCTTTGATACCATAACTGTCACGACCCCTCCCCCAACCGCCTCATCCCTGACCAGGTGCAGATTCGTGATCCCAATGTAGCTTTTGTTGCTCGGGTAAGAGCAAACTCAATGCCTTATTCTCGGTAATCAAGCAAACCAAGGAAAGTCAAAGCTCACAAGCTTAAAATTTAAAAGTTAGCAAATTCATAAGAAAAGATGTTTCATTACATTACATTACATACATTACACCCCAATTTTCTGGGAGCGACCCTATTTTCTGCCTTAACCAGTTCCTGTCATTGTGAAGGTTAGGGAACATGCTGGCATAACTGTCACAGTGCATCAGTCTCCACTATTGATGGGTGACCCATCGTGTAGTGGCCAGTATCCATAAACAATGGTCATTCTCACATTGATATAACAGAGCAGTGTTTACTACTAATGGGTGTCTCATTGCGTAGTGATCATCATTAGGGCCTCATCTCTTGCTCGAGCATTCTATCCATTCTTGCCAATTCAATGTTTCATAATAGATAAATCACATTCTCATCATATCAGTATAGCAATCTACACAAACATTCATTACATGAATTGTAGCATAACATTTACTCATGGATATCATCAATGGAATTTTGGCACCTATCGTGAAACTTTCATCATAAAATAATCACGTCAATATGGCGCTTATCACTTTTCACATAGCACATTGTTGTGGAGCATCTTGCACATAACCTTGTGGCATATGTATGGCAATTTTCATATAACATTCATACTTGTCGCTTATCAAGGGAATTTTAATACTTCAATTAATAGCTAGATGAGAGAATTTCAATGTTTCACTTATCACAGAAACTGATCCTCATTAGTTTGGCTGAAAATTTACTTCTAAACAAATAATAGGTGCTGAAAATTGTGGGCAGTGACACATTCATGCATTTTTGGGTATAACTCAAAATTTACGGGAAGTTTTGAAAATCTCAAAGCATGTAACTTTAAGTCTATTTGCAGGGCTTCAGACGCCATTTGGTCAACGAAAAGCACAAGGAAAAAGCCCGCACAGTTGCTGGAAAATCTCCTTCCCTCAAGCATTAACATGCCATCACCATATTATACACCATCTTATAAATTGACTTAATTCATAATATTAGTCTTAATCATATCAACCAAACTTGTAATTTTGGCAAGGAAATACGTTTATAATTTTTCCAAAATTCATTGGCCATGTTCAAGCATTATTCCACTTCATTTTTCGTCCACTCTACATTCGTTCATTCTATCGGTCCTATCTCATTCTAGTGAATCTAAGGGAGGTATAGCACTAAATCCACGTACCGAAAGGTCACGGCGCCCCAAACTTCCCTGCACAAGTCGCCGCTTGCTCCGCCACGGTAGCCTCACTCTTAGGCCTTCACGCACAGGTTGCCCCTTGCTCCAGTCGGCAACCTCCCAATGGTAGCAGCACAAGGCTCTCTATAAAGATAAAGTTTGAGGGAAAGAGAGGGAAAAGGAGCTGAGGGTGAGGAGGGGCACAATTTATCGACGCGTGGGTAGGTGGGGCCAACTGTGGCTAACGTCGCGGGGTAGTTGAGAAATGAGTTGTGGTTTGTGTCACTCATGCGGTGCTGACAGGTACAACGCGAAGCTGACACCGCTGACAGCTGCACACTTGGCCATCCGCGCATGGTGTAACTCCGGGCGGTGATGCTCCAGACGTCAACATACTTGCGACGATGCTCTAGACGTATGCTCGCGGCGATGCTCCAGACAGTGATACACATTCGCAGAAATGCTCCAAATGGTGATACATGTTCGCGGCCATGCTCCAGAAGGCGATACTCTTGCGGCGATGCTCCAGATGGTGATACGCTCACAGCAATGCTCCAAACGGCGATAGCCATTCACGGTGATGCTCTAGACGGCGATACGCTCACGGTGATGCTAAGGATTCTCCGCTCTCTTTCCAATTCTCAGACAATGCTACCTCATGTTGTGCACGACGTTACCCCTTATGCTCGCGTCAATACTATCATTTGCACACGGTGTTGCCTCCACGTTACATGGACGGTACTAGGCCAAATCACACAGACGGTGCTATCCTTCGCCCTTAGCACCGAGCGTGTGCTCCCGTCTCTTTCGGCTTCCTTCTCTCTTTGTCATGAGTGATTAGGCTCAATTGAATTGTTGCCCTTACAGCCGCCTTGGTGACCATGTTGGAGAAGGTGGTAGGGTGGGATGCCTCGACATGTAGGGAAATTTCTTATTTCATATTCCTTATGCACGTTTGTACCGATTATGTTTCACTCATAAGGCTGCTCAAACGCATGGCAAGGTCACGCCATTGCTGGATATATTTCCCTACTGACTCGACTGGTTCTTTCGTCATAGTGAGGAGCTCAATGGTTTGGACTTCCAATTCGGCCTTAAAGAAGCGTTTGTAGAAGAGTTGCTCCATTTCTTTGCATGAGTGGCTTGAGTTTAGTGACAGACGTGCATACCATTTGAATGGGGGTCCCTCGAGTGTTTCGACGAACTGTCGCAAGAGTAGTCTAGTGTCTGCGGCAGACTCCTGACATGCGGAAGTGAAGTGGGCTATGTGTTATTGTGGTGACCTTGTGCCGTCGAAGGTCGACAGTTTCCCTTTTTGGTATCTAGTGGGGAAGGGGACTTGGTCAATTGAAGGCGGGTAAGGCTTTTTCTATTGGCGATTCTCAGGTGTTCTCGACACATGGAGGCCTTGGATGCTTTTGTTAATCACCACTTGGACGTCTTCTTAGGTGAAGTTATTGAGGCAGCCTGGGAGACTACATTATGCTGGTCCTGGAAGGAGGTGGGTGGATCATCGTGTACTGATGCTTGGCCCATGGGAGGTGGTTGTGTTCTGTTCCTCTCGTCATTTTGGGGTTTGCGGGGAGAACTCACCTTCTGATGGAGAGACACCACGATGCAAATGTCCTCCAGTCTTTTGATCCAGTCGAGGATTATCTCTTAGGATTCTTTCAATGCTTGGAGGTGGGTCTTCTTTTTCTCATTCCTCGTGGTTCACCACCATTACTTCAACTCGTTCACCAGGGCTCGACGATGATTCAGCTGGTGGGGCGATCCTGGGCCTCATGGTGCCTCAATTTGGGACACCAGTTAGAAGTGGCTGAGCCTGGCCTCCCTGAGCTTGAAATTGCCTCACAGCCTGGGTGAGCACGAGTTCCAGGTGGCTTGGAAGACAAGGTTTTGTCGAGCATGGTGCTTTGAGGTTTTGGGGTTGTTGCTCACCCTTGATGGGCATGTGGCAATCCTGGGGGCATATCTCTTTAACTTGATGGGGTTCTACTGAGATTTGTGAGTCTGGCGAGTTGGACTTGTCTTTGCATATCTCGATGAAGTGACATTCAATGATGTCATCCATCGTGAGAGGATTTGAGTCTTGCAGCAGATAGAATTGGTTTTTCTTCAGTAGGCCCTCCGTGGTTGAAATGCTCAACTTGTCCCCCTTATGAGGCTACCCGGGTTTGCCTCGCTTGCTCGTGTCGAGGAAGTGTGTCAATCTTCACGGTGGATGGTCTTGCACTCACCTTTCACGATGGTCGTGCTTTCAAGTAAGGGGTCGGCTGGCAGGTCATCTCCAGACATGGCCTACCCCGAGCTCTGCTTTGCGGGGGGTCTTGCGAGTATAGCGCGAGCGAAGTCAAAAGCACAATGCTTGCTAGGAACCTTTTCGAGAGCCAAGATGTGGTCGGTACTTGGTTATGGGCTTGGGTTTCCGATGTGTCCTTCTTCATGCTAGAAGGGCATCCGTCCCTGCACGGGTGTGTGCTAGCTATCAGAGTGTTTGGGATGGGACCAGATCCATCCCTTCATGCTGCACGGAACCCGGCACTTGGAATCCCTAACCGTTTGGTTTGGTGGGCCTAATGGCCTTTGACATATATGTGTAGGGCTTTTTGTGACCTTCGATTGATCTGAAGGTCGAACGTCCGCATGGGTCTACCGTCTGGATTGCCCCAAGCGGCGAATTTGTTATGTGGTGTGGATTTGGGTCTGAAGAGACCCGCAGTGGGTGAAGGGAATGAGATGGGTTGCCATCTACCCCGACTTGTCATAGCGACGGTTAGGCCATCGACGATGACAAGAGTGCATGTTAAGGAGGACGGTCCTGTACCATTGGCATGTGAGATGGACCGTCTTGCTTTACGGGCACCGGTGGAGGTGGCAGCTCTGTTGAAGTTCACTCAACGACAAGGAAGCCCACTTCTAGGTTTATGATTGACAAGGTGCAAGTCGTGAGGAAGAGTGACTCCAGTGCAGCCCTTGGAGGTAACCTTAGTCGGTTCCTCCAATCTAGGGTGGAGGAAGGAGCAGGGGCGTGGATGCCCATACTTCGCGTTACCCTAGATTGGACTGGAATAGCAGGACCGGTTAATCCACTAGTGCGTGAATGAATCAATGATATGGGGAGGAGAAAGTCCCCGATTTGGAGGAGAGAAGAAGAGTGGGGATCCATCGAGATTTTAGAAAGAGATGAGAAGAGGATTTTTGTCTGAAAACGATCCGAGCCAATTATAGGGTGACATGTCCCAGGTGGAGTCGCCAGTTGGTCGGGGCCGGATTTTCTCTGGTTCCCTAGAGCATGGGCGCGGAAAGAAGATCCTCTCTCACACAACCGCCAAAGGCTCACGCACGGGTGGCAACGAGGGACGCAAGCACGCTTGCTTTCTTTAGTGCAGATAGACTACCAACAAAGAGAGAGATTTTACGACGGGAGAAGATTGATTCGCTTACCTCGTCATTGCGAGTTCGTGGGACACGTCCGGGCGGCTTGCCCTCTTAGATCAGTTACGAAAGGCCTCTTGTTGTTCACCATTGCGGTTTGGTCAGGGACTCTCCTCAAATTCTGATGGATGTCTTGATTCTTTTCTCCAGGATTGGTCCCTTTTTTGCTGATCAAGTGAACAAGAAGGGTACTTCATTGACCTTGTCGGGCCGTCTAGGAGAGGGGGAGGGATTAGGCACAAGGTGCGTGCTAGTTGGAACTCTTTTGGTTTGCTCGGGTTCACGCAGTTTTGCAAGTGTGTGGGATTACGTGTTTTAGAAGAGAAGAGAGAAAGTTTAAAAAACGATAAACATCTTCAAGAGGAGAGAAGTGCGTACCTGTGCAGTCGACGGTATTTCTCTCTCTTGCAAAATTTTTCTCTCTCCTCTTCTTGGGATGCTAGGGTTAAGAGAAAAGACAAGCGAAATCAAGCGTAATGCCTCTTCTTTATTGAATTGTAATCCCCCTTTTTACAATTGACGTAAGCTTGCTTACATAGAGTTCTCACCAAACATGGGTGGATACTCAAAAATTAAGCCTAAATACAATTAAAAGTAATTAAAATAAAGTCTCGAAATTAGGTACAATGACCAAAATACCCTAAGGATTCTTCTACACAAATGACAAACTCGTCCTCTCCTGAGGAGCACTGCTATTCTCAACTTCAAGAGGTCTTTTCCAAGTACTTGCAGCATGAGATCAGTTGATCTATTGTTGTATTCTTGTCTTTCGTTTGCTTGTGATCATTTTTTTTATCGTATTGTGGCAACCTCCTTCGTGAGTGAAGGAATCCAGTTAGTTTTTATGAACTCTTCAATGGTTTCTTCTTCTGATCCTCGGCGACTCTATGTTAATTGTGAGCCTAAAGCAGGTCCTTTTGAGTGTTTTTGCAACAGGTTTTAATTTTCTTTTCATTCTTCTGGGACTTAGGTGAATCATCAGAAAGGGATTTTCGGCGACAGGGATCTTCTTGTTTTATTCTGTGACATTGGGTTTCGTGCCCCTTTTTTTTTTTTTGCTTTGAATGTTGTTGTTGAGTTTTGACTTGGGCTTTTCTTCCTGAAAGTGTTTAGTTTTCATGCGGACGAGTTCTCTCTATCAAGGTCAAGATGTCCTTTTGAAAATGTTGGCATCTATGGATTCAAGGAGCTTTTTGCTTCTTTTTCATGGGGGAGGCTTACCTTCGCGCTTGTTTGTTAGGGAGAGGATTATCATCAAACCCTTATTCTTCTTCTTTTTTCGTGGGCGTCTAAGGCTTTTGGCTACTCTTCTACTGTAGGGAAGAAGTTGTGAGCTCGTCGAGGAGTGGTCGAGAAATCACCATGGCCATCGACTAGTTTGATGAGGCCGTATGTCGGAAGGCGTGCCTCTACCCTACTTTATGATGGTTTGGGCTTAGGGACGTTGGGTAGGTCCGTTTGAGCCCGGGCCCACTTCTTTTTTTTTTGGAAGATGATGGTGGTCGCTTGACATGCCCATCCAGTTCCTATACACACGGTGGCGGGGATAAGGCTTCGACTTTTTGTTTCGTGTAGGCATCTTTCGTCGTCCCTTTTATTCGAGGCTTTTCCATTTAAAGCTACTATTTCCACACGGCTATGCCGTGTGCGTCGCGGTGACCGGGATGTAGGTGACTCTCTTCCTTTATTTGATCGAGGGGCTGAGGTGTGTCAAAAATGACGTATAACAATCCCTTATAGAAGAATTTTTTAAATATCTATGCTTGAAAAATCGAGCTAATAAAGAAGAGGGATTTCCCAAAATTCTCTAGGCGAACTTCATCATTCATGCAATATTAAAATTTATGATATCTCGTACCCCTAGTCCTCCATCTTCCTGAGCAAGGCATATTATCCTCCATTTGACAAGATGGACACCATTGTTTTACGTTACACTAGCCCATAAAAAATTCCTCTAGTGCCTCTTTATCATACTACATGTTTTCTTCTGCAGAATAAATGATAAGATCCAAAAAGTAGTTGATACACTAAGCACTGACTTTAGCAACTAAAGTCTGTTTGAACGTATTTTTCAGCACCTTGATCCCTGATTAAGAGTAAGTAGGAAGTAGGCCAATAAAGCCTACAAAACAGTGGAAATTCTCGACAGTCTTAGAATGGCCCCAGAATTTGTCAACATCTTTGTTAACACTTCAAAAGATCATCTGCGAAGTTTCATCGCGATCAGACATGTCTAAGGTAGTGAACACAAAGAAACAATTTTGGAAAAATAGGTCTCTAGCACCCTAAAATAGACCCTGTAACTAAAGCCATACTTATGAGGCGTCAAACAGCTTTGGGACCACTACCATTAAATCCAGCATGGTCGAAATCCCTTATGGGTCAAGTTTCGGCTTAATCGGGCACTCCAAGACAAAGTTATGGGTAAAATACCGAAAGGGGGTAAGTCGCACACTAATCTCATATGGCCTCACTCCATCGAAACACCATTAAAGGTGGTTGTTTTTACAGTCACGGACAGTCACTTTCAGAACCTATAACTCACTCATTCCAAGTCAGATCGCTGCCAAATTTGGTGAGCGTGTTCGTCTCATCAAGACAAGCAATTCGATATGTGGTATGCCCTGTAATAGAGCCCGAGCAAAGAGAAAGACTAAACGAAAGTCCCTGATCCATGAAGGAAGTTGCAAAAAATTTAACAGCAGTATGCCTCGTTCGAGCAGCCAGATCACGATGCTCGCACACCCAATCGGCACGAAACCAATTGCATTATGTGCATAAGATCCGAGTCTATCTCTAGTCTGAACCTCGCATATGATGAGCGGCTGGATTTCACACACGAAAGTGTTAAATCTGCTATAAATTCCGGTCACCGAATTTCAAGATTCAGGCCAAAAACTCAAGACGACAAAATCTTCATCCGGACACGAAATCAAGCTACGTTTGTTGTAATTTGATCATGACAACATGCTCAGTGTGATTCAGCGAAGAAGTCATGAAGAAACATCAAGGAATGAGCACACATTTGATCCGAAATTTGAAAGATTCATCCGAGATTCAAGTCTCATGATCATGGCTCAAAAACATGATTCATGGCTTAAAGTTGGTATCAAAATGAATGCCATGTCGAGCCCTACAAGAAAACAATAATCTTTCAATCAAACGGGCATCAGAATAACCCCGAGTCAAGTACAGAAAATCACGCAAGTTCTCGGGCAGCAGCAGGGATTGTTCTGAAATTCCACACATTGTTAAGCAGGGGCAAAACAGTACTTTTGTACCTATTTTTAAAATTTCTTTAAATTCAATTAAATTGTAATTATCTTCAATTTTAGGTAATTTTTGGGCATCCACCCATGTTTAGGCCCAATTCTATATAAACATGCAAAGCTAAATTGTAAAGAGAGCCTCGGTTCATTCTTTGATCATTCACTAGAAATGTTCATTCTTGCTTGAGCCTGTGAGTACATCTTGGAGAGAGAGAGAGGAGAGAGAAGAAAAGGGTCGGGACCCTTCAAGTAGAAAACAAGAAGAGTACGAACTAAGGGAGGCAATTTCCAACCAATTTTATTACAAAGGGGCTTTCTTCGTGATCTAAGAGGGTGCCCTCGCGAGCCAGCCCGAGCAAGTCCCGAACCCACCTTAAAATTCCTCTCTCACCAGTTGGTAACACCTGGGCCCGTTCTCAAACAAGGTTCCCGAGAGATCAATCTCAAAAATGTCCGGGGTCTTCCCTCGAAACCCGAGACGTGTGCAGCCCGATGATCCAGATCCGGAGGGCGAGATCGAGGTACCTAACCAACTTGGTGACTCCACTTGGGACTTACTACCCCTTAGTCAAATCGTTCTTATTTGGCTAATTTCTTCTTTATCTGCTTTCATTGTCTTTTCACATTTTGTTTATGGCTGCTGGGTTCTGTAACACATTTATCTGGATCGGGGATTTTCTTATCCCCGTATTTGAGAGTATCCCTAGGGAACATGTTCCTTCGACTTCGTTCCCGACCTTCCTCTTGAGCAAAGACCCCTTGTCTAGCTCCCAGGTCCTAACCTGGACTGGTGTGAGGAGGGACTTGAAGGTCCCTCACTCCCCATCTCTTCGCTCTGGTGGAAACCCTACCAAGGTGCTCTACATTGGCTGCACTTATGTTGCGCCGCACCGCATGCACCTAGCCACCGGCAAGTCACTTGTCGGTCATGTTCATGAGGTATGCCAGAAGGCTGCCCAGACCCTTTCTTCAAAAGGTTTTCAAGTTTCCATTGCTTCTATGGGTCGCCAAAAGGATACGCCTTATATTTTTACACCATTGATCTCTATCCCTAGAGGCTCAACACTTTGAGGCATAAACCCCTCGGTCTCCACCCCTCACACACACCACAAGGCTCATGGGTCACACACTTAAGCCACACCTCGGGGCAACCCTTTTGTTACCTCGAGTCTGTGTCCAAGCTCCAACCCTCCAAGGCCAAGTCCTGCGCACGCTACTCATATGCATCTCACTGCTCGAGACAGCACCATTATTAAGCCAACCCGAGTACACAGAAGACGACCTCCTCGTCCTCCTTCCTCCTTCCATACACATACAAGCACACCCTGTAAGGGGCAGGCCTTCACTTGTTCTCTTATAGACACCTGCTCATAGTTCTCAGCCTCCTAAGGCCAGCCCAGGTGGACCCCCAGGTCCCCCGTAATCCTTCTTCAAGGGGCGCACATGCATCGTCATCTCAGGCGTCCCCTCGCCCTCAACACATGCCTCTTCATGAGTCAACCCTGCTACTTCTTCATCGAGCAAGCACCTTCGGCCTTGGTACTCGAAGGTTTTCCCCATGAGTACCATCCTGAACCAGCCTCGTCACTTAGGTGTGTCTCTGGAGCTCATAAGAGAGCTCAGGGCATGGACCTGATGGAATATCGGGTCCTTCATCCTCCCCGGCCCAAGATGACTTTAGTTCCTGGCCCTCATCCATTACCGCACTTGATGGAGATAGCTCTCTCTTGTGCAAGAAGAGCTGACCAATCACGACCTAGATCACAGTTTTGGCTTGAGGTCCATCAAAACCTCAAGGCTAAACCTGATAGAGGTCTACGAATTTTTACTAGGGAGGTGACCAAGGCAATCAAAATAGCCAATTCTGACAACCCTCTTCACCTAAATCCCTTCTACCCCCTTAATACGATGAAGCCTGAAAAAGAGCTCTATGAGCCCTGTGTTGTGGTTACTGTCGCAGAAGAAGACCCAGCTAATCACCAGCCATAGTCCCAAGACCGTCGTGAATCGGCTCAGCAACCACGGTCTCAAGACTGTCGAGAACTGGTCCAAATGTGATCCGAATGCAAAAGTTGAGTTCAGTTAGGGCATGCTGACTCTCTACTAACTGACCTACCATGTATGACCTGTCAAGCTCACAAACCCTCAGTTAACACTAATGTTGACCTCCCTAGAGAAACGGTCAGTGTAATGGTCGTAAGTGAGCCTGGTGTACGCATGAAGAGCGTATGAACAAGTTTGAGGATATGGTGCACGTGATGATGGAAAAGATTAATCGTATTGACGTTGCACGCCAATCGGCTAACCATGAGGTCAATTCCCATCACTCTGATGGTGTACCTCCACGGAAGCCTCCTCCTTCTACCTCACAAGATAATTATGTCCCTCATCCAGCCTCCCAGTCAGATATTGATGTTATGGTCACCCATAGCCTAAAGAACAAACAAATTTCGAGCATACAATGTGCGACACCTTATCAAAGGCCACACCCCTCATATATTGATCAGGTACCATTTCCCTCAAATTATAAGAAAGGGAAGTTTCCTCTATTCAGTAGAACCACCTCCCCAAACTAGCACTTCCAAGCAGCATGTCAAGAAACAGTGGCTGACTGTAGATTTCTTCTTCGCCAGTTTGTTGAGACCCACGATGGCCCAGCATTCCAATGGTATGCCCAACTTCCTCCAAACTTGGTGCATACATGGGAGGAGATGGAGAAACTATTCTATTAATGCTTCTATGAGGTCAAGAGAGAGGTTCAAACCATCAAACTGCTCACCCTGACTCAAGACCTTGATGAGCCCAGTGGATCAGTTCATATCGAGATGGAGAAACTTGGCTTCCCGCCATCCTAATCCTATGCCTGAGAAGGAAGAAGTCCAAACTTGTTTGCGGAAAATGCGACCTGAAATCGCTCTACATGTCGAGGCGTCTAATCCGACATCCATGTAAGGGTTGATCTCTAAGTCAGTTCGCATAGAAAGTTTATCACGCCACCATGGTGGGACACGGCAACCATCTACAAGTTTAGCAAACAACTGAGGCAATGGTAGCTCTCGAAATAACACACGGGGCAGCCAATAGAAAGGGGTAATTAGTACAGCCGTCATGGTCACTGATTCAAAGAAGGCTCCCTCCCAAACTTTGGACCTCTCTAAAGGGGTAAGCACGGCAAAAGTAACATCCCAGGCTGGCAAGCAACAACAGTCGTACAATCGGGTACCTCCACCAGCCAACCTTGATCAGGGTGATTATTTCGCGAGGCACAAGAACAAGGTCTATTCCTTCGAGAAGGAATGGGTCCCTACACTGTTTCAGTTATTATTGGAACAGAATATGATCCAGCTTATAGAAACCAAGTTCCCTTTGCAATCTAGCCTTGACACTCAGGTGAATTATTGTGCTTACCATCGGAGGATCAACCATCCCACAGATGACTGCTACATACTGAAAGATATTATCGAGGTTCTGATTCAGAAGGGTCAGATAAAGCTTGAAGACTTAAAGAAGGCCTTCGAGGCAGCTGAGGCCTCCCATGCTGTAACCGTCTAAGAGGAAGCTAAAATGCCTGACATCATCTATGCCTTCTGCATTATAATGATTCAGGAGGGCATAATTACACTGAAGCAGGCAAGGAAACCCTATCACCTTGCTAAGGGAATTGAAGATCGTTGGTGCCCCTACCATCAGATAAGAGGTCATTACTTGTCAGAATGCACTACTTTCCTTGATATATTCACAAAGAAGATGCGAGAGTGTCAAGAATTTTACAACCTCCTTATAAAATGATCCCCAAATCACTTCTCCATCTGGGAAAAAATATCTTACGAGGAAGGACCTTTCGATCAATGACTCAGACTCTACGGAACCCTTGACTTCCCAGTCATGGATGATCAATCATGGCTGAAGCAGACTCAAGTCCCTAAGGCGAGAAGCGGTTCATCAAGCTAGAGTGGTTTTCCATCCCAGTGAGATGAATCAAACATCACTTCATAAAACCAGAAAGAGACTGGCACCAAGGGCTGCTCTCCGAAGAAACAAGACCGCTCAACCCACAGCTGAGCAGGAATTTCTTAGGCCCTTCCTCCGTTGCCAACTTTACTAGACTTCATCCCCGGCATGATCCTCCTTCCTTCTTTATCCTGTTGAGAAGACGTTCTCGTGCCATCTCCCATTCAGAAAACGTTTAATGAGGGTGACGATGTTAAAAGCACTCCCCAACGATCTAAGCAAGGGAAAGACCTAAAAGACCCCATGCACCCGTCCAACTCTGGCAATGACGTAAAAACCTGTCATGATCGGTCTGATGAGGGGAATGACCTTAAAAGTCCCCCACCTTCTAACCCTACTCCTTCTTCTTCTACTGCTTCTCATTCTTCCTCGTCTATGTCTCTTACAGGTACAACCTTGATATGTCCCAACTTCGAGGCTCTCGATAGAGAACTTGAGGGATCAAACACAACAAAGACGCAACGGAAGCGATTGAGAGGCGCAGGCAGTAGGATTCCTAACAGTTACTGATGCCCTAGCAGCTAAAGCCAAGGCAGAGCCACCTTCTTCAAAGAAGCGCAAGAAGTCAAAGCCAAAGAAACCCCAGTGGCCGCCTGAGCCTGACTTTGAGCAGAGATTGAGAGAGTCAAGGGGGCAAAGTTTTTACTCTCAGGGAGCTTGCCACATGGTGCAAATTTCAGGAGCAATGCCCACTACGAGGAAGATAAATTTCATATCAGGGAAAATGCTGCAGCCTCCACCACAAAAGTCAGGTACCTTGAAGTTCCCCAGTCTGCTATTGCCCCTTAATTCAAAGACATGTCTGCCTATCTTATAGCTCCTTAGGCTCCTTCTTAATCCCAATACCTTAAACAATCCACCTATTCTCCAATTCCCTAGGACCCCTTTGAGCCCATGCACTCAGTCTCTTCCAAAATCTCAAACCTCCATCCCTCAAACTAATCCCGCTATGCAATCAAGTCATCTAGCTGGCCAAAATAAACCCCCTTTACCCAAACTTGCTCCTCAACCCAGTATAGCCACCAAATCAGTGGCAGGACCAGGAGCACGAGCCTTTAATCAAAAAAAGGTGAAATATGATGTGATAGGGCATCTACGGAAGCTTTCAGCCCTTCTCAGTGTCTATGGCGCCCTCATGCTCTCGAAGGATTACTGGATGGCTTTGGTTCAAGCTCTCTCTAACCCAGAAGTGTACGAGACCGCAGTAGAACTTATTGAGGTAGACCCGGCAATTCTACAAGGATGTATGTCAATCACCTTTTCAGAAGACGATCTGCAGCTAGGGGAAAAGTTTCAAAATCACCCTCTCTTTGTTGCTGGCGAATTACATGCTTGCCCCATCAACCGAATCATGTTATATGGAGAGGAGGCAATGCCCCCTATCAATGGACGATACCGAAAGAAGTACTATTCGTGATAGGTATTCAAAAGAAAGGGACTCAATGCGAAAACGAGCAAGATATCCAAACAAACTCTAACTCTTTTTATTGCAGTAAAAATGAGTTACAATTTACAGCGAAGCCCATTATTAGGGAGGTTACAAGTCTCATGCATCTGAGATAAGAGGACAGTTACAAACCAAAACTTATACTTTCATTTTCGCATCAATGGATAAGAGGACGGTTACAGGCCAAAACAAATGCCTATCCCATGAGGAGGAAGCAAACCCACGAAAGGAAGGCCCTTCTCATGAAGAAGAAGCGAAACCACTTGGAGAGTTAGCTTTAATTCATCTGACAAGTAAGAGGATGGTTATAAACCAAAAGACAAAGCAGAGCCACTCCAAGAAGTTAGCCTCAGTCCATCTGATATGTATGTCAAACATACAAACCAGATACCTCATATGATGTGTATATCAAACATACGATGTAGGATTCATTCGACATGTATATCAAACATACATGATGGGCTGTCCTGGCAAGGAACCGGCCTATGATGGAAAGCATGCCATGTTCACAATGGATGCCCTTCCACATAACAACATGGACCTCACTGTTGTACTGGGGGATTTGGCTTCCAACAGGTACCACAAGCCACGCCAGATCCTTCGCCACTTTTTGCCCCCTCATGAACATCGTCGTACGTAGCTCATCGTCGAGGGCCGCAAATCCTGCACGTGACTTACTGCCACATGCAAACATCACTCTTCGCATCTTGATAAGCCACACATGCTGATCAGCGCCAGCTGGGACCTCTAGAGGCCAGCGTTAGCTGTGTTCCTAACACCTAGCGCCGGCTGTGTTCCTAACCCCTAGCACCAGGTGTTTCAACACCAGTTGCACTTCTGTTAGCACCAGCCTTGTCACTACTATTCGTCTCCCGAGACTCCTTGTTTTTCAAAAATTAAGTTTTTGCACCTCGTTAATGGTCGCACGATTTCTAGTGGTAACCATACACCATCCATGTGACGGTTCACCTCCCACGACGGTTCACCTCCTGTAGCAGTACGGCCCACCTCCTGTGACCGTTCGTCTCCCGTCGGAACTTCTCCTATAAGGCCAGAAACCCACTGAAAAACTTTCCTGCCTACGTTTTTGGCCCTGAGCGTCACCAGCACCTCACCGAAAACTCCTCCAAACTTCCCCTAAGTTCTCGAAAACCTCTGCAACACCATTAACAGTGTCGAAAAATGGAGACAACCCAAGTAAACCTCTTGAAAGTTGACGGAAACCTCTGCAACACCACGAACAATGTCGGAAAGTTACCACAACCTCGAGAAAACCCCTTAAAAATTCCCAGAAAACTCCCAAGACATGCCGAAATGCTCATTGCTGCGTTTCCCTCCTCTCCTACCAAAAAAAAAAAAACTGTTGCCAGAACTTCTTCTGTTTCCCAAAAAAATCCCCTAAGAGCTCTCCTTTTCCTGCTACTTTCTCTGCAACTTCACCAAGTTCTTGGCACAGTCTGCTCGCCGATGGTCTTCCTTTCCAAACCGCCGAAATCCTGCTGTCCACCAAAGAAGTCTTACTGCTCGTCGGAACTTTAACTGACCACCCTCTCCTCACCGTTAAAGAAAACTTTTGCTTATGTTTTTTACCTTGGTGAAAAATGAGGGAAAACAGGGTTTTACCCCCTTATATAGACTACACTGCCCTGGAATGCCCCTCACAAATTGGGAATTCCAGTCACGGCCAAAGGAAGCCAAGAATGAGCCGGGTCAAGCTTTGACTTGAGGCTCGAGGTAACTCTCATCGATCCATGCCCAGTGTTGAGTGAATTCCAAACAACCCTAGTGCCAGTTTTTTCAGCGTCGGGTGAGTTTCAAACAAACCTAGCACCAGTTGACCAGTGCCAGGAGAGTTTCGAATCACCTTAGCGTCGGTTGACTTAACGCCGATCGTGTTCAAACAATGTCATGGCTTGCACCAGCTAAGTTTTTAACTACCCAGTGCCAGCTGTGTTTTTGAGAGCTCAGCGCCAATTGGACATTCGCAAGAAACCATGATCGCTGCACCTAGCGCCGGCTGTATTACAAACAACCCATGGTCACCAACTCCAGGCTAAAGCAATGTATGCCCTAACGCTATCCCTAGTGGAGTTACACCCAAGATGTGATGTGTCATCCCTAGTGGACTTGTACCCAGGCTGTTGCACCCAAACCGTGACCTCCCCAATGGAGTCAGAAGTTGTCCCTCATCCCCCAATAGCAGTCACACCCATACTGCAGCCCATTATCCCCTGTGGATTTAAGGTTATTCTTACCTCTGCAATTCCTAGTGGGTCTGTTTTACACTAAGCTATCTCATCCCCAGGAAGTCAGTCTCATCTTTCACCCCATAGAGTACGCTTACCCCCTTAAACCCTGGCAAAGTCCACTTTTGTTGGTCATCCTTGATCAGGTCACCATTTCCATCTAAGCCCTCAATTAGTGAATGGTCTTAGCCATTTTATCCCCAGGGAGTCGGATTACCATCCACAGACCTATTCCCCATGCAGCTCCACCTACATAGCGACCCACACAATGGTCCATGCTGCACGACCTTAAAACTGCATGGTCCAAACTATTTGACCTTAAATTGTAGCGGAGGTCTAGTTGCACGACTTTAAACTGCGCGGTCCTAGTTGTATGACTTTAAACTGCATAACCACTGTCCATCTATATGACCTTAAACTATAGTACACGTCCTAGCTACAAGACGATAAAAGGCTTAGCATCATGGTCCGAACTATATGACCTTAAACTGTAGTGGAGGTCTAATTGCACAACTTTAAATTGCATTGTCCTAGTTGTATGACTTTAAACTGCATAACCACGGTCCAGCTATATGACCTTAAACCATAGTACATGTCCTACCTGCTTGACGATAAAAGGCTCAACACCATGGTCCGAACTATATGACATTAAATTGTAGCAGAGGTCTAATTGTACAACCTTAAACTGCACAATCCTAGTTGTATGACTTTAAATTGCATAACCACAGTCCAGCTGTATGACCTTAAATCATAGTGCACGTCCTGCATACATGAAGATAAATTGTCCTACACAGGTCCTGGAGGTATGACCTTTTAAAAAACTTGCCCTCACATACGTGCACACGCTTTTACGTGCACTTTCACGAATGCCTTCCCTATCCTACCTGTTAGTGTGCACGCACCACCTTCATTACCTCTCTAGTGAGTCCATTCACTTTATCACCATACCTCATTCCCCAGAGAGTCTCACCCACGCTCACAAAACGGCGAACCATCCCACCATCCATATTCGTTTAAAGTTTGTGGGTCACCATCTCCCACTCATATTTCATACATCATCCATCTTTTATAAGTAGCCTCAAGCCATCTCCCCAAGTTAGTCAAACCACCACCATGCTCACTCTATGGCCTCTATAGACTGTCATACATCACCATCATGTTCCAGTTGTATGACCTTAAACCATAGTGCACGTCCTGGCTGCATGATGTTAAACTGTTTCGCACAGGTCCTGAAGGTATGACCTTAAACACGCCTTCAATAAAATAAAATGATGAAATAATGGGCATGGTGTATACCTAGACAAGGGAACACTATGAGTAAAAATGATGGACGGGCATGGTCAAGAAACCATGAGTAAAAGAGTTCCTTGAATAAAAAACAGGGCGCGATGAAAACCAGAAAGGGCATCGTGAATAAAAATGGACAAAAAGAGTGGAGATGGCTGAAAGGTCATGGGTAAAAGAGCCCCAAAATAAAAAGAAGTTGGTGATAACCATCTCTATAGCGCCGCTTCCCAAGGTCAAGTGAAAATCCGTAAAGGACTCTTGGACTAATAAACAGGTTGATGCATCACTCGTCTCAATAGGCAGCTGCATCCCTCACTCAAAAGAACAAAATCTCTGGTGGCATAAAACCAGGAATCCAAAACTATGAGCTTCAAGGAAAATATTTCGACAGTCTGAGTCTAGTTGCAAAAGGACTTGAAAGATAGAAGACTCTCCAAGACGACAAGACAAGTCTCATGAGGAAGAACATTATTCCCACGAGGTCACAAACATACTCTAAAAACAAACACTACAAAAGCAAGAAACTGAGAAAGAAAGGGGAGAACCTGCTAGAGACGTCAGCGCGCCTACCCGACATGACCTGTCACACCCC
>NW_006494789.1:10374974-10387382 GCF_000471905.2 Amborella trichopoda
CACGAAACTTATAAAACAAAGATCCTGGACGGAAATATCACTATTTATTAAAAACAGACTATTTTTCAGGAAGACGATGTCACTTACCCACAAATATTTGAGAGGGAGCTTCCGATAAAAAATTCGGTTCGAGAGAGAAGTTCACTGTGTTTCGACCAGAAAGAGAGAGAGATCTCAAAATTTTCTAGGGTGGGAGTGCTCACCTCCCCTATTTAAATTCTTATAACGTATTATTATATTATTTTATTAGGCTCTACCTCATACCTGAGGTGTCGCGTTAAGAGTCTGTTTTTAACATATGAAAACCACGTCCACTAAAGGACGTGGCAAGCAGCAACCAAAAGTTTAAACCAAGTAAAAACTTTTGAAAATAGTGATGGTCCCCAAGGACCATCATACTCAAACAGACCATCACCTATTTAAAAGTATCTTTTCTCTTTTTTTTTCTTCTTTTTTTTCTTTTTTTTTTTTTTGAAATTTTAGGATTGTTACACGACCAGACCTTCGGGATCGGTTAATGGCACCTGCCCCCATTCTTGAACGAGGTTCCCGAGAGAGCGATCTAAAAAACGTCCCGGATCTTTCCTCGAAACCCGAGATGTGTGCTGCCCGATCATCCAGATTCGAAGGGCGAGATCGAGGCACCTAACCAGCTTGGCGACTCCACTAAGGAACGTTATGAGTAAAAATGACGGATGGGCATGGTCATGAAACCATGCGTAAAAGAGTTCCGTGAAAAAAAAATCGGGCGCGATAAAAACCTGAAAGAGCATCGTGAGTAAAAATGGACAAAAAGGATGGACATGGCCAAAGGTCATGAGTAAAGGAGCCCCAAAATAAAAAGAAGTTGGTGAAAACTGTCTCTACGACGTCACTTCCCAAGGTCAAGTGAAAATTCGTAAAGGACGCTTGGACCAATAAACAGGTTGATGCAACACTTGTCTCAACAGGAGGCTTCAGTCCTCACTCAAAAGAAGAAAATGCCTGGTGGCATAAAACCAAAAATCCAAAAATATGAGCTTCAAAGAAAAGATTCTGACAATATGAGTCTAGTTACAAAAAGACTCGAAAGATAGAAGAAAGACAAGCCTCATGAGGAAGAACATTATTCCCACGAGGTCACAAACATACTCTAGAAACAAACACTACAAAGGCAAGAAACTGACAAAGCAAGGGGAAAAACTGTCAGAGACTTCAGCTTGCCTAACCGGCACCACCAAACATTCGCGATCGACTAATAGAACCTGCCCCCAACTAGACTCGGTAGACGAGACCCAAAGTGGTACTCTGATCGTCAAAAGTAAACCTAGTGTAGCAGCAAACAGCGCCTACCAAAGCAAACCAACGAACCCAGACTAAATGGGAACAATGCCCTTCAACATGGCACTCAATTGCCAGACGGGCCTGATTCTGACTGACGAGGTCTGTATAAAATCCTCAGATTCAGAATCACAAACAGTCCGCACGAGGGTGAGGACTTCGACAAGATTCCTCAAAAGAGTCTCTTCTCCCCCTAAAGTCTCCACGGACGGACCCTTGAACAAGGCATCCCTTTGTCAGAGCAGCCTAGTTACACCATTACGTGAATCTCTTCGGCATTCACGTGGTCCTGTGGCTAGGAAGGAAAAAAGTAAAAGCCAAAGGAAAACTTCCAAATAATTATCCTTCTCGCTTCTCTTACAGCACAACTTTCGGCGGGGCAAGCTATTTGAACGTATTTTTCAGCCCCTTGATCCCTGATTAAGAGTAACTAGGAAGAAGATCAATAAACCTTGCAAAACAATGGAAATTCCCGATAGTCTCATAATGGTCTCAGAATTGGTCAAGATCTTCGTCAGCACTTCAAAAGACCACCTTCCAAGTTTCATCGCGATCAAACATGTCTAAGGCGGTGAACACAAAGAATAAATTTTGGAAAAATCGATCTCTAGCACCCTAAAATAGATGCTATAACTAGGGCCATATGTTTGGTGCTTCAAATAGCTGTGGGACCACCGTCATTAGATCCGATATGATCAGAAACCCCTATGGGTCAATTTTCGGCTTAATCTGGCACTCCAAGACAAAGTTATGAGTAAAATATCGAAAAGGGCTAAGCCGCACACTAATCCCATGTGGCCTCACTCCATCAAAACACCATTAAAAGTGGTTGTTTTTACAGTCACGGGTAGTCACTTTTGGAGCCTATAACTCACTCGTTCTAAGTTGAATCGCACCCAAATTTGGTGAGAGTGTTCGTCTCATCAAGACGAGCAATTCGATATGTGGTACGCCTCGTAACGACACTTGAGCAAAGATAAAAACTAAACGAAAGTTGTTGATCCATTAAGGAAGTTACAGAAAATTCAAAAGCACCACGCCTTGTTCGAGCAGCCAGATCACGACACTCGCACACTCAATTAGCACGAAACCAATTGCATTATGTGCATGAGGTCCGAGTCTATCTCTGGTCAAAACGTCGGGTATATTGAACGGTTGGATTTGACACATGAAGGCATTAAAACTGCTATAAATTCCGGCCATCAGATTTCAAGATTCCAGCTAATTACGACAAAATCTTCATCCCGACACGAAATCAATCTACATTTGTTGTAATGTGATCATGACGGCATGCTCACTGTGATTTAGCAAAGATGTCATTAAGAAACACCAAGGAACGAGCACACAATCGATCCGAATTTTTTAAGATTCATCCAAGATTCAAGTCTCATGATCATGGCTCAAAACCATGATTCATGGCTCGAAGTTGGTATCAAAATGATCGTCATGTATAGCCCTACAAGAAAACAATAATCTTTCGATCAAATGGGCATCAGAACAACCTCAGGTCAGCCACGGAAGATCACGCAAGTTCTCGAGCAGCAGCAGGGACTGTTCTGGAATTCCACATATTATTAGGCAGGGGCAAAACAGTCCTTTTGCACCCATTTTTAGAATTTCTTTAAATTCAATTAAATTGTAATTATCTTCAATTTTAGGTAGTTTTTGGGCATGCACCCATTTTTGGGCCCAATTATGTATAAACATACAAAGCTAAATTGTAAAGAGACCCTCGGTTCATTCTTTGATCATTCCATTCTTCCTTGAGCTTGAACAGAGAGAGAGGAGAGAGAAAAAAAGGGCCGGTACACTTTGGGTAGAAAAAAAGAAGCCTATGAGCCAAGGGAGGCAATTTCAAACCAATATTATTACTGAGGGGCTTTCTTCGTGATCTAAGAGGGCGCCCACGCGAGCCAGCCCGAAGAAGTCTCGAACCCACCTTAAAATTCCTCTCTCACCGGTTGGTAATACCTGCCCCAGTTCTCGAACGAGGTTCCCGAGAGAGCGATCTCAAAAATTCCCCGAGTCTTCCCTCAAAACCCGAGACGCGTGCCTCCCGATCATCAAGATCCGAAGGGCGAGATCGAGGCACCTAACCAAAGTCTACCTGCATAGGATAAACATAAAGCTTGCCACGTACCAATCTTAACGCTAACCTTGCGAACCAAACTATTGACAATAGATGTGCTTAAGATTCCCATGAAACAACGGTAACCCTAAATAATGCATTAGTAGGGAACCTTCTTCGAACTCCAATTCCCTCAAGATCCTTATGTGGCCACCCTTTGGTACACCAAAAAAGAAAACCTTGCTTTTTGAAGAATTTAACATCTGACCGGTAGTCATTTCAAAATTATTGATAACCTCTTTCATAGCAATAGCAGAAGAAATTGATGCTTCATAAAAAATAATAATATCATTAGCATAAAATAGATGTGAGACCCCATAATCACACCCCGAAGGGGAATCCCTAGGCATCATGCCTTGCAACATAGCATTATCAAGTTGTTTACTGCAGCAAGGATAAATATGGAGATAGGGGATCCCCTTACCTCAAACCTCTCTTCCCTTTACAGGATTCCTTTAGGGAACCATTTCTCAATACAGAAAAAGTATTGCGATAGATGAATCCATGAAACAAAAGGATCCAGAGAACCCAGTGCGTACAACCTATCCACAATAAAATCCTATGATACTCTATCATAAGCACTGCTCAAATCAATCTGCAAACACATTTTAGCCTGAACTAAATCCTTATGGAAAAGAGACATGAGTTTATTTGCTATGAATGTAGTTTTCCTAGGGTCAATAATATCATCAAGAACTACTCTTAAATGATTTGAGATGATTTTTCTAATGATTCTATACAAGACTTACACAAACCACTAGGGCGAAAGTCTTTCATCACACTAGGGGCATCCACCTTAGGAATTAAACATATAAAAGTGAATTTATTTTCTTAAGGTGCTTATCTTTGCTGAAGAAATCCTTGAGGGATGAAAAAAGATATTTCTTAATAACCTCCCATCCAAATTTATAAAACTCCACTGAGAAGCCATCCGGACCTGAAGCACTCTCAGTTTTCCTATCCCAAATACAAGCCTTGATCTCCTCCATATTGACTTCCTCAACCAATTTTTCCATCGGATTAGAACGAAGCGAAGATGGTGGCAAAAACTAAACAACCAGATGAAGACCTCACTCTCTTAGGCTAGCAGATCCTCGAAATAACCAATCATATAATTGTCAATGTCAACCGTAGTAGCTAGAGAAATCTCATTTTGATCTTTCAAATCAATAGTTAAATCATTTCTTCTGCTTATCACAGTGGAGAGGTGGAAGACTTAGTATTGGAATCCCCATCCTTTAGCCAATTATGTCTTGATTTTTTACTCCAAAATCTTTCCTCAATGCCTAACAATATTTGTAACCTATAGGTGCATTCCTTTTCTTTTGTCATGAATACCTCGTTAAAAGGATCACTATGTAAACTCTCATGTAAAGAAGATAATTATTATTGAACTGTTGCAATAGATTCCCCGACATGACCAAAGACCTCTTTGTTACAAGTACGCATGTCGCTCCTCAACCTCTTCAATTTTGTAACAAATCAGTAGTGTTCCCCCCACTCTACCTTGCCACGATGCTGAGATTATGTCATGAAAATCAGGGTGCTTCTCCTACGTAGAAAAATTCTTAAAGGGTTTTGGGTCGACTAGATTCAAATCTGAAATTGTTATCAATAAAGGGAAATGGTCAGACTTCCCATTAAGAAGAAGCTCAACTTTGTACTCTGAGCAAGCCAAAACCCAATACATTGTTACCATTACATGATCCAATCTCCTTCTTATGCATCTCCTGCTAAACTAACCAAGAGAACCACCCTCTCACTACTCCAAAGTCAGTTAGAGCTAGACATCACCTGAGCAAGATCTTCTGAGTCTAGGGGTAAAGAGAAACTAACTTTCATTCTTTCTGAACTATTCAATAAAGTGTTAAAGTCCCCTAGTACCAATCAATGAACTATAGTTGCAACCCCCATAGTCCTTATATGGTCCCAAAGCAAAGTCCTCTGAGATACAAAGTTAAAAGTATATACCCCTGAAATCATTGAAACTCTACTGTTGCATAATCGAGTGGCCTCAATAGTTATCATCTGATCATTTACATTAAGCATATTAATTGAATAAATCAAATGATTCCACAGAATTAAAATTCTGGATCTTGCCATGAACCTCATTAGTATTTCTTGACCGCACATGATTCAAATCTACAAGCAACTTCTTTTCTAATAAGAATACAAGACCAATATTTTGCTGATTTTGGATAACCCAAATATCAGAAGGTCTACCACGGCCTTCAAGGCCCCTGACATTCTGAGCTACAACTAACATAAAAAAGATTAAGAGTTAGAAAACTTGGCGCGGGGTGGCTTACCTTGAGTAGACAATGGGAGATGTTGTGCCTTGCAAAGAATCCTTTTCTTACTACTAATAGCTAATAAAGAGGTTATTTGTAACCAAGATTTAGCTTTATTTTGTCCCTCACCGAGAGCATGATCCTGCACATGATTGTTAAGATTGTCCATTGTATCATCTCCATCTGCCAAAGACACTCTAGGCTTCGATACTGCTGAGACCATTACTTCTAGCCTCATTCTTCTACTAATAATAAGTTCCATGTGCATCTAAGCCATGACCAACATCGATTTTCCCATCTCCTTCCTCTAGCATGACTACATGAGATGCATTTACACTCACAACATCTCCCATATGTTGTGAATCTTCCTAGCGTAAAGGACAAGGATCTAAACTGCTGTCATCAATCAACACCAGCATTTCTCTATCTACATTAATAGTAGACGTTAACTGTTCAAGCCCAACATATGCTTCTTCCTTGTCATGCCCAACTGCATCAGGGAGAGGAGATCCCCCATACGTGTTTAGGGGAACAGCAACTACTACAATGGTCATGACATTAGTCCCAACAGCGTCCAAACGTTCTACTTGCGCATCAGCCAAACTGTCAACAGTAACTTGTGCCCACACCTCACATTCAACAATGGGTTGGGCAATGGCATGCAAAACATTGTCACCTTGCTCAAGGACAATGTGTTGTCATTCAAATGAGGCCTCAAACTATTCTGGAACAGTATTAAAATATCAACTTTGTCCTCAACTAAAACCTGAAATCCATTAGAGGATGAAAAAACCACCTCTTTCTTCTTGTATGCAAATTATTTTCTTCCCTTTACAACTTTCCATCCATCCTCTCTCGAGGGTAATGCAATAATGGAACCACTGTCATTCTTTGTTGCACCTTTTAACTTCGATGAATCCCATGGAACAAAGGATGCATGATATAATTCAGCCATATGGATAACTCGTTTACATTTCAAACAAATGATTGGAATAAACTCATACATAATATGTTGGCAATACTCCTTGCCCATAATGTCAAACCACACCTCCTTTAAACATGGGTTATTCAAATTATTGCAACGCAAACCCTACGCTCAGCTTGAGATCTCAACTTCGTAGGTTTGTCCATAAAGATAGGCTTCCCTACACTTGATACAATTCTAAATAATATCCCAGACTACCAAAAAATAAAAGGAAGTTTGGAGAGTTTAATCCATATCAGAATCGTCTTGTGCGTCTAGAAGGTTTAACCAAGGGATCCCATTCCTATAGCACCAAGCACCATTTATGGACAAACCAAGGACCATCGGGGTGTGCTATTTCCATTTCCTCTTTCGATTTGAAATGAAAATTAAAAAAATCCATCATCAAGTGAGAAAATTTCGAGATCATTCTTCAACCTCCACATCTTCTGTAACATGCCCTTCATATACGTTCATTCAAGCCTATGCCCCAAGAAATATCCCAGAAGACAATTATCCCACTTTTCCAAGCAGGATTCTACCAATTCCTTCTCAATTTTCACATAGCATTTCCCATTGATAGTTCAGTGGGAGTAATCTCTAGATTATTAAAATAGCAAACTCCATTTTGGATCCCTTTAGCACCGAAAAGAAGGTCCAGAGACTTCCCAAAATTTCAGCAGTTGTTAGGGGCTGCATCCTTCACCTCCTCATTCTTTAAACTAAACACCAAGGGGGGAAACTCCTCCTTGTCACCCTACCACTAACAACAGTAGAAATAGATCCAAGGCCCTCACGAATACCTCCATTGATAAGATCATCTCCAACAGAACTGTCACAGTTCATATTGCAGTGAGCAACACCAGTGCTAATAGAATTACCAATAATATTCCTCAAAGAAAGAGCACGATGACCAAAACCATGATCACCATGCTCACCCAAAACTATGTATGCGTTATCCACAACACCATCATGCCTAGAAGAGGCCAAATGATCTTTATGTTCAATATAACATCTCGACTCAGATCTAAGAGCTCCGAGCACTCGAATATCTTTAGACCTGACACCTGATCCACTCCCTCGAACCATCTCAATACAAGGTCGAAAACCAAGTAGATCTGTAGAACAATGACAAAAGCCCACCACAGAACGACCAGAACCATTGTTTCCATGTTTCTTAGATCCAATAGATCTAGCATCATGGGCACTACTCATACCCTTGCGAGAGGCAAAGCCTGGGTCCACTTAGCTTTGTTGTGAAAAATTTCCATCAATCTGTGAACTCCTCAAACATCATGTTAAATAACAGGACCAGTAATAGCCTCCTTTTAAAAACCATACCCCTTAAGGGAAGAAAGAGCATGATGGTTTGCAAGCCCATCACGCTCACCCATAGCATCCACTTCGCCATTGGCAACGGAAAAACCAGATTTAGATACTCCCTTAGGACAAGAGAAGCCTTTGCCATGAGTGTCCACAAATATATGCACCTGCAACACATCATCGTAAATACAAATATGCTTGTGAGCAGTGTTCGCAAAATCGAACCGAAACGGTTAACTAGACATGGGGCTGGGAGCGGTTTGAACTGGAACCAGACTAACCGGGATAGTCAACAGGACTAACCGGTCAAGTAGTTTTTTAAAAACATAATGGGTCAAAAACCCCCAAAAAATTAAAAAAATTAAAAATATATAAAATTGTATCCTATCATATTACCTACGTTTTATGTTACATAAAAAATTTGAAACAACTTTTTATATAAATTAATATTTGAATATTATGGAGATATACAAGACAATTTATAATTTGACATTAATTCATTTGATGAAGTTACAAAGTCCAACTAACAATGGCTAGTAGTAATGAGAGTGGCGAGGGGGATCATTGTACTTTTATGTTTCACTATCAGGGTTCAAGGGGTGAAAAATCTGAGTAAGGCCTGGTGGAGTCTGTAATGCCGCAGTTGTGCCCCCTCGCCAGTCATGAACATTTCCCATGGTAGCCCCTTGGCCAAAGTCTCCAAGACTCATCCAGCCTTTGTGCTCTCCCTCTCTCTATTATGTGTTATCCCCACCTTGTTTTATGTTACCCCCACCATGTTCTATGTTATGCCCCTCAACAGCTTCAATATTGTCATCATCATGAATAACTAGGTTACAATGGCATCTAAGACTTCATCTCTTCCTTGTCGAGTAACTGCTACACCTCGATGCTTGGACTTCCTCCTGAGCCAATCTCATTGAATCTTCTTGATTATCGAGCACTGCATCATGTTGCACCAGTTCACATTACTAGACGACTGGACCTTGCCAGTCATTTTCCATTGTCTCATCTGTCTCCTCATCATCTTGTGCCTCATCTTCATCCTATGTATAATCGTCATAGTCGGTATCCATCTCCACTGTCATGTCTCCTTCATTGGGTGCTGCAACATCTGTATTATATCCATATCAGCAACTGCCCCACTAAGGAAATCCTGGTCTAGTAGTGGGGTCCTTTTTTATACCCACTCATCGGCGAGGTCCCTCCGGAAGGTGTAATCAAGGTTGACGGCATGTAGTCCATGAGGGTCATCCTTATATGTCTCTCTCTCTATTTTAAGTTGTAATGAACATACACCAAGTTGTACAGTGTTTGAGTCTTTAACCTATTCTGCCTCGGGGAGTGTATCCACTAAAAGGTACTCCATTTTCTCTCGCATCCCGAGGAAGCACAGGTTTGACTCAAAACTCTAACTGTAATCTTTTATAATGCTTTGTTCGAATTTTGTGTATTGTCCACCATAGTGTTGACACACACAAACATAAAAATACTTAACGATATAAAATAAATTGATTTAAAAAACCCACAAATAGTATTGTACTAAACTATTGTAAGTTTTAACTTAAAACTAACTTGGGTGCAATTTTCCAGCTGCTTTTTTGGCATTGTTGTATGCAAATTCCCCATTTTTTTTCTATGTCCGTGATCAGCTACAAATAACAAGATCCATATACAAGAAAATAGTACAACATATTAATGTAATTCATTATTTTGAATTGAAATTTTATTACAAACATATTTTGATTAAGGTTTAGCTTTTGTAAACATTCCATCTAAGTTTCAAGATCAGGCTCAAGCCGGTAGATGCAGTTTCTAACCCCCACCATAATATCTGCATCATCTAAGGTGGCATTGGAGTACAAGTTTTATGGAATAAGAAAGAACCATGCACATGGTTTGTTATAATATTAAATACAATAAATTTACTCAGAGTTGAGAAAGAATCATGAATTGTGACGATGAATCATAAATTACCTGCCGCATGCATATCCCTATGCAATTGGTCTCTCCATTTGCAATCAAAGATCTCCAATATCTCATCAGTCCCTATATTATTCTGAAATATAGCTTCCCTTGTGTGTCTCATTGCATCGAACAGAAACCACATTATGGGTTTAGCATCAAAGTCAACTAACCTCAACACCCGCACTAGAAGTTCAATTACAGAAACAACATCGTTTCATCGAGCCCAGAACCTTCGATCAACAAGGATGGTTTCAAGCTACCTTTCATGTCGATTCGTTGCTGCCTTATCAATCTGCTACTCGTAAAAGCGTATCATTGACCTCAATCCTACCTTGTTGCCCAATATTGATTGTGTAGTGGACTCCTTGATAATCTCTCGCATGCAATGCTTCTTCATCAAAGCATGGAGGTCCATGTGATTGCATATGAATCTTGTAATTAGCTTACACTTCAAAATATAAGTTTTAACCCTCTTCAGCCTCTTCCTTAAGCATCAAATTAATACAATGGGCAGCATAGGAGTCCAATAAAGATTGAGTCTTCTCTCCATTAGCAACAAACATGTTTTTCTGTAGTTTGCACATTGTCAGTCACTACTTGGACCACATTTTCAGGCCCAACCTCATCTACAATCTTGTCCATGTGTGTGCATATCAGTCTTCCAATATGTTCCTTTCTTAATAAGTCAATGCTAGAGTGGTAAACATTGCCCTTAGGGCAACCTATTAAAAATTTGACAAGATGCATGTAGGACTTGTCCTTCCAACCATCTGTCATGATGGTCACTCCTGTACCTGGCCAACACCTTGAACTGCGCAATATGCCTATCTACATCATAAACAGAAGGTTCTAAACATGGCCCTCCTGCAAGCTCCTTCACAGTTGGGCTTCTAACACCCGGCCCTGCCTCAGTTATAGAAGATATCATCTGCAGGTAGAAGTCTGAGATCGCAGAATTAAATGGCAACGCATTAGCATACTAGAACATATTAATCACCTTTATCGCAATTTCTATTAATATACCTACTGAATGAAATTTTATTTTATTTTAATGATATTGTGGTTTGTGGGGATTAAGTTCAGAGGGTTCGCCGGTCATTAGTGGCACATCTATGGGTTCATTAGAGAAACTACATCTCAATTTATTAGATGTGGACCTAAGCAATGAAGACATACATCCTCCCCTACTCGGTACTACAGGTTGTTGAGGCTGACGCCTACTGGATGCATCATCTATTCTCCCATACAGCTCTTGAATTTTCATTTGTCTATAATTTAGCTCTTGGAGGCTAGCAATCTTAACTCGTTTCATTTGTGCCTCGAACTTTGCTTCTTGGTCATCATCCTCATCTATTGGACTTTCGTACCCCTCTTTACCTCCTCTGCATTCCTTTCTCTCTACACCTTTTTCTTTTTCCATCGGTAATTAATTTTAACATTTGTTGTTTTACTGCTGGTGGCACATCTTTACAACCAGTGATATTACTATTTATCCAAGCAAGGTTCTCTTTTAAGCGATAAACACCACCACCCATTTCCTTGTTACAAAAATTACATCAAACTCTTCCGTTATCATTCACTTTTATGTCATACTACCACGCCACATCTCCCCTCCTCATCTTATTATTTTCTTGTAAATTTTCTTAAACATAAAAATTCATTAAAAATTTATTTATTTGGGACATTTTTGCCTCAATATTTTACCCAAGCAAGTTGCTCTTTGAATTTGCGAGAACTCAAAAACTAAATAAAGCCTTACAAATTGATTCATCCCTCTTTGCATAATGCAACTCAAGATCGGGTTTTAACATGAAAAAAATTATATAAGACTGTAACTTTAAAATTTAGAATTAAGATGCACCTAAAAAATTCATTGTAAAACGTTTGATTTGAAATTAGAAAGACGTTGAGATGTATGAATATGGAAAAAATATTTCGAGTTCCAAAAATAATGCATCTTGTAACATATTATCTGAAAGGTTTATTTTTAATATTTTTATATGATTATAAATCTACTTGATTTGAACCATTTTTGGAGCCTAAAATTTTATAATTAATCATGAAAATAGATTTTAAGCTTATTATAAAATTTGGTGGTGCACCTTATTTTGATGGTTTAAATGACAAAACTCAAAGTTCTAACATGTGTGAGGGGGTTACATTTCATCAGACTGAATACATAGAGCACACACATGAAGCTCCAAGTTACAGCAAGGGCAGAGAGAGTTATATACAGTAAAGCAAAATAAAACTAACTGCAAACAGCATTGTGTGGCGGTTAGTCAAAATCACTGAACATCACCTTGCTCAATCTCCTAATCACTTCTTGATATTCTTATCTCCCTAGCCGCTTGCTAGTATCAAAAACAAAGGGTTCAATAAGAAATACAACACTGTTTTCATGCCTCAATAAA
>NW_006494789.1:10397936-10414454 GCF_000471905.2 Amborella trichopoda
TTATAACGTGTAATTTTGGTGTAAAATATCCTTAGGATTATCTAGAAATCTATTTTTACATCTAATTATAAAATTTTAAAGACCAAGAATGGTTAAAATCAAGTAGATCTATAAATATACAAAAATCTTGAAAATGGACGGTCTAGATAATGTGTTGCAAGTTGCAATTTTTGAGACTCAAAATCTTGGTTTTGTTTTTCATATTCATACATCTCGATGTCGAGATGATCAATTAGAAGTTTTTTAACATTAAAACAAAAAATTTTTTTATTGATTTTTGAGGTGCATCTATAATTATAAATTTTAAGGTTGCAACCTTATATACATAAATAAAAATAAGAAGAGGAATATTGTTCTTTGAGGATATGGAGTTTTCGATGTTTTGCGCTTGGTATGAAGATGGAGTTTTTGTTGTCCTTGGTCTTTATTGAGTTTGGTGGTTTAGTGGTGGTATGGATTGGAGAAAGATGGTCGACCGTGGGGGTCTCACTCTTGTATGGAGCGTTGCAGTCATCTTCGTCACCTTTTTTGTTATTGATTATGAGAGTTGGTGTCAGCTCAATATCAATACGGGTTTCATGGTTACTGTGTCTTTTTCACCACCGGTCTCTAACCTCTTTGGTCTTTCTGATTGGGCTCAGCGAGGGTGGAGTTTATCGTATTCACCGGATGTGAAGATGATTGGGCTTAATAAGGTCGTTTTCAAATTACGTTCTACTGAAGAGGTTCTAGGGCTCTGCGGAACAGATTTTGTAGGATGAGAGGGTCATTGTTGTTATTAGATTCTTGGAAAGCTTCGGATCACTCTTCCTATGTCCCTATGGTGAATGTTTGGCTGAAGTTGGTGGGCCTACCCCTTTTGGGTTGGAACCTTGCTATCATCAAAAGGGTGGTAGGATTGCTTGTTGTGTTCCTTGATTGGGATCAGGATTCCTTTTTTAACCCGATCTGTAAGTTGGTGAGGGTTAAGGTTGGGATATGCTCTAGTTAGCTGGTCTCAAGGTCAATCTCAATTTGTCTGGAATAGAGTTTCTTCATTATTTCCATTACTAATGATGATGGGAATAGACCAGAGCAATGGTTTGCGAGTAAGCTGCTACAATCGGAATCCAAAATCGGGAATGTTGAGCCTTCGCTGGATTTCCATCCGTGCAATAACGACTTCAGGGGTAATTCAAGGAGTAAAATTTGAAATTTCAAAATTCATGGGAAACCGAAGTTTTTGAAATGCTGGGTCGAAGTAGGGCGTTTCTCGGCTTGGACAGAGGGGTTTTTGAGTAGGGCGTTACACTAGTGGGGGCCGTTTTTTTCTCGTATTTCCATTTCTAGAATCCAAACGAGTGTATCAAGGATGTGCAGGTTCTTAGCAGTGATCGTGAGCCTGCGATTACACCTTTGTTGAAGTCTCTGATTGCTCAGGACTTTTTGTTGGCGGCTCTAGCTGGTCCTAAGATAGATCATCCTGAAATCTTGAGGGTAATTGGGATTTTAGGATTGCAGGTTTTCTCGGTGATGGCGGGCGAAGAAGCAACATGTCTTTTCTTGTTGATTTTCCTTCTGAGAAATCCTTGCTCAAGGTTTCTGCGAGGGTGGCTTTCCTGCTTCTGGTTCTTCCAGTACAAAGCAATCGTCGTGGGGGTGGGTCCTTGATCCATAATTTCCTTGTGGTGGTGGTGGTGGTGGCTCTTCAGTTCAAGATGTATCCCCTTCTTGATCGTGGTGCGGTTCTTAGAGGTATGAGTGACTCGAGAACGAGGTTTGACCCTTTACAGATTGATCCGCTGGCTTTAGTAGTGATTGAAGATGATGAAGTTGTGAGAGAGTTGGCGTCTTTGCCTATTCTCCCTGCTGTTGCTGATTCGTTTGTGGGAGAGATAATGTCACTACCTTTTCCCCCTGCTGTGGCTGATTCATCTGTGGGAGCCTTGGTTACCTATGAAAATTCTGTTGAAGATGAGAATGTCTTGGAGCCTCAGCCACTTTCGATCATAATCCTGTTCGCACAACGGTGGTTGGTTGCCACAGACTTGGTGACGATAGATGGTGGTTCTTCAAAGGTCGAAGAGTCTTTAAAATTTTCACTGTCAAAGACGGTTCCTCAGTTGGCAGAGGATGCCTCTTTGTAGGTGGAAGATCCCATGATTGCTAAATTGGTGGAAGACATGGGGATGGAAGACGTTCCTTTATGGAGGAGGTTAAGGCTCGCAGAAGATCGTGTCTTGCAATTCAAAGAGATATGATTAGTGGGAAGTTGCGGATAGATTTTTTGGTGACTCCAAATGTGTTCGATACACCGGTGAATAGGAATTCAGTTTCCTCAAGGTCCCTAAAAACGAAGGCGGGTAAGAAGATGATGTAGCCGAGGACAGGTACACGTTCTACGGCGAGAATTAGAGCTCGTAATCAAGCGAAGGATCTTAGCTCCAGGTTGTTGGCATTTCGTGACCCACCGAAACCCTCGGAGGATTCCTCCTCCCCTAGCTCGTCGGTTGATGACTCAGGTGTGGTCTTCCCCAACATGGTTGGTGCTCAAGGAGGCCTTCATGGACTAGGTTCTACCTCCTTTTCTTTGAACCCCCATTTTTAATGAACTTTATGTCATGGAATGTTAGAGGTTTAGGATATCCAAATAGGAAGAGGGATGTCAAATTTTTGGTTTCCAAATACAATCCGGTGGTTCTTATTTTGCAAGAGACTAAACTCCCTAGTCCTAGTGTTATTGGGGCCAAGGAAGTTTGGGGTCATTTCGGTTTCACCAGAGTGGGTGGAAGTCTACCCTTTGACCTCTGTCAAAGCTCTGCCTAGGGTATCTTCAGACCATTGCCCAATTTTGTTGACCTTTGGTCGGTTAGAAAGTGGTCTGAAGCCTTTCCGTATGGAGGCTAGTTGGTTTGGAAGAAGGAAAATACGGTGGACATTAAGAGAAATATCGATTTTGGTCTCATTGATTTAGAGATGTTTGATCTTAGCGTTCAAGACAATGGGGTGTTGTCTGAGCAGATTGTGGTTCTTAGGTGTCAAAAGGTAAAAGAACTAGAGGAACTTCGAAGGTCAGAGGAGATTTATTGGAGCCAAAGGTCACGTTCGAAGTGGCTGAAAGAAGGGGATCTTAACACGAAGTATTTCCATGCCATTGCAAGTATCAGGAGAAGGCAGAATGATATCTCAGGTTTATATATCCTTGGGATAGATATGGATGATCTATAAAAGGATTTGTCCTCAACCATTTTAAGCGAGCCTTTTCCAAGGAAGTTAAATTTATCCTCTCCTTTAATATAATGCCTTTTAAAACTCTTCCAAATGATTTAAGAATTTCCTTGGAGCAGGGCATTTCGTTCGAAGAGTTAAAGAAGGCGGTTTTTTCTATGCCGAGAGATAAAAGCCCCTGGTCCAGATGGCTTCCCTCTCTCTTTTTTTCATAAGTTTTGGGATCTGGTAAAGTTGGAGCTTCTGGAGTTTGTTCAGGGCTTTATGATTAGGAGTGACACTGTCAAAGGGGTGAATTCCACTTTTCTAGTGCTAATCCCAAAGAAGGTTGTCATTTCTTATCTTTCTGATATTCGCCCTATTAGTCTTCTTACCAGTCTTTATAAGATTTGGCGAAAGCTTTAACTGAGCGACTCAAAACTGTCTCTATCTTCAGTGATATTGGCAAACCAATCGGCCTTTATCAAAGATAGACATATTACATATAGTGTTCTTATTGCTCAAGAATGCATCCATTCCAGAGTGCTCAAGCCTGGTATTTTGTTGAAGTTTGATATGGAGAAGGCCTATAATATGGAATGACGGATTTTATTAGAGATTTTGAAATGTATGGGGTTTGGAGAGAGGTGGTGTAGTTGGATTTTTGGATGTCTGTCTTCTGCTCATGTTTTCGTGCTATTTAAGGGTAGCCTTATTGGTTTCTTTTAGGCATCTAAAGGTCTTCGTCAGGGGGACCCTCTATCCCCGTTCCTTTTTACTATTTATGTGGAGTGTTTTAGCTTGATTTTAAATAACGTAGAAAGGGATGGCCATTTTTCTGGGTTTGCTGTGGCTAATTCTGATCATATTATTTTCTATCTTCAATATGCAAATGATACACTTATTTTCTACAATGTAGATCCTTTACATGTGGAGAAGGTGGCGCTGTTTTTGGATATCTGTGAGGTATCTATCGGGTTTAAAGTGAATTTTCATAGGTCGTCGTTTGTAGGGATTAATTGTAGTGGTTCAGTGGGGGATGATTTGGCGAGGGTGTTGGGTTGTAAAGTGGATTCTTTCCCCATTCTATATTTGGGCTTACCGGTTTATGAATCTAAGTTCCCAATTGCAATATGGGATAGGGTGTTGGACATTGTTTAAGCTAAGTTGGATTTATGGAAACCAAAGTATCTCTTGTTGGGTGGTAGGGTGACTCTTTTAAAAGCTTGTCTTGTCAACCTCCCTATTTATCATTTGTCTCTTATCCAAATGTTGGCAGTAATAGTTTGAAAGATTGAGAAGATGATGAGAGACTTTTTGTGGGGATCTAGTTATGAGTAGCATAAGTTTCATTTGCTAAGCTGGGATAAGGTGTGCACACCAAAAAATGATGGAGGTCTGTGTATTAGGAAAATCAAATTGGTCAATCAAGCACTGTTGTGCAAATGGTGGTGGCGCAGTTTTCACTTTAGAGATCAACTCTGATTTCAGGTTCTCATTGCGAAGTATGGTATTGATCGGTTGGGTCTTTGGCTGGGGAAAGGGGACGTGGAAAAACTTTGCATCTATGGAGGAACATTGCTAGTTGTAGACCAATTGTTGCTAGTTCCTGTAGATGGTCCTTCGGTAGTGGAGCCTCAATTTCTTTTTGGCATCAAATTTGGGCTGCGGAATGCTCTCTTAAATCTATCTTCCCAGAGTTATTGAACATGGTTATCATGCAAGATGTTAAGGTCTGTGACGTGATCGAGAGAAGAAGAGCTACTTGGTTTTGGAATATTCCTTTGATTTATAACAGGGTTAATGATTTGTGGTTTGAGCAGTGGTGTACTTTGATGAAATTGCTTGATGAGGTCTATGTCTCTCCAGAGGCTGTAGATGAGATGGTCTGGGTGTTGGAAAGTGATAGTCTCTTCACTGTAAAGTCGTGTCACACCCTCCTTTTTAATGATTGATGGTGGTGGTCGTTCCCCCAAATAGCCAAAGTATGGAAATGGCCTATACCTCATAAGGTTCAGGTTTTTATTTGGTTGGCCTCAATGAACAAAATCTTAACAACCGATAATCTGATCAAAAGAAGTAAGATTCTACCCAATGTATGCCTTCTATGTAAAGCAGATGGTGAGTCAGTTGCTCATTTGCTGATCCATTGTCATTTTACTAGTCAAATTTGGTATTGGCTTTTTGGCTTGGTAAACATGTGTTTGACTCTTCCATCGACGGTGGATGGGATCGTATCTCAACTGTTGGTCCCTCATTTGCCAAAAGGCGCTATAACTTTACGGAATGTGGCCAAAGGGGTTATTCTATGGGAAGTTTGGAAGGAGAAGAATATTTGAGGATGTCTCCTTTTCTTTGAATGCCTTAATTTATGTAATTAAATCGACGATTTGGTCACGGTTTTCAGCCACTAAGGAAGGGGGGGAATGACTAAGATTGATGTTTTTTCAAATCTCAGCAATCTATTTCTGCTTGGAGGTAGGAGTTGTCGTCCTAAATCATTTTGGTCACCACCGCTGGCAAGTACTTTGAAGCTTAACTTTGACAGTAGTTCCCTAGGTAATCCAGGTATTGCATGTATTGGTGGGGTGCTCAAAAATGGTGGAGGTAATGTTATTTTTTCTTTTGTTGGTCCCATTGGTTGTGCTACTGCTAATAAGGTGGAACTAAGTGCGGTGTACCATGGGTTGAAGATTTTCAAGGAGATGAATTGTGGGGATTTTGTTTGGATTGAAGGTGACTCCTTGAATGTAGTAAAGTGGTGCAATAGGGAGCAGGGGGTGCCTTGGGAGCTGCGTTCACTTTGGCTTAGGGTTATGGATATATCTCTCTCTCTCTCTCATGGTTTCTTTTTCTCATGTTTATCGTGAAGCTAATTCCTTAACTGATGCATTGGCAAAGGGGGGGCCAGCTTCCCTCTTTGGTTATTTCTTAATCTGTAATTGGTTTCTAGAGATCAATACGAACATTTGTCAAAAAAAAAGGTTGCAACCTTATATAAACGTTTTCCTATCTTAAAGTCACAAGCCGACTTTAAACCAAAAGAATACCGATCCTAGTCTAGGATATAATGATGTGGCATGCGGTTGCTCTTACCACTCAAGACCTGGGCGCTATTCCTCACTAGTGCAATATATATGTGTTTTGATGAGACTTAACCATGAGAGTCTGAAATTAATATACTATACATAATATTATTTTGTTAGTTATTTATTATATATCTTGTATTGTACGAAATACCATTTAGTTATGAAAAAATTATTAAAATAAACCTAGGTTATTAAGTAATAACATTTTACCCATTTTTCAACTATTCAAGTTCGTGACCATGTGTATTTTGATGGGTATTTCAAAATAAAATAAAACAAAATCTAGATAATATGTTAAAATTTTCATCTCTTTTTTAAAATGTCTTTTGATAAAATTTCCTTTCATTATTTAACTTTTTTTGCGATTTTCAACCTATAGCTAAGGGGAAAGTGTATATAGATCCGAGGCTCGAAGCAATCAAATAAGAGCCTACCTCAAAAATTTCACTGAAAAAGTTGTTTTGATGCCCAAATATCCTCAAATTGATCATCTCGACATCAAGATGCATGGACATGAGAAAAATGGATTTTAGGTTTTGGAAATAGTGTATTTTGTAATGTATTTTAGACCGTCAGTTTTCAAGAATTTCAAGTTTTTATAGATCTGCTCTATCTACATTATTTTTTAAGTTTTAAACTTTATAAATAAAGATGAAAATATATTTTAAGGCTATCACAAAGATATCTAATATTGAAACTACATTTCTCGACACTATTTGAAGTTAGTCTCTAATTTGATTATTTAGAGCCTATACAAACCACACCCTATAGATAAAACCATCTGATTTTCATCAAACTAAAGTAAAAATAAATATTTGAAAAGATGAATTTATATGTAAAACTGCATCGTTGATAATTTTACAAGGGATACTACCAAATTTAATTCATCATCATGTTTAAATTTCTTGAAAAAACAATGCATCTATGATATGCATCTAAGTGGCGTCCATTCCTAACAATGAGCGATGCAGATAACATTTCCCCCCTGTGCAATCTTCATGAAAATTGTTGTGGGATGCATCTAACAGTCCATTCGGATCAATTCTATGCACCTGTGGTATATGGCATTATATTTCCATTTCCAACTTGGTTTTCGATAATTGAAAATTATACCATAGTATAATATATCAGGAAAACCCAAAGCACGACTGGAATTGTTTTTATCATAGCAATGAATGATTGCACATTAATGTAGCATATTGTCTAGATATTGTTTACAAATATACCATTTATCTTTTTGTATATGGAGGTCACAATTATTCTCACTCATTAGATATTAAATTAAATGGCTCGGGTTAGTCAATAAGTTCGAGATTTTTTTTTTTTTGGAACTTTGTGTCTATTCAATAACACTCTTACAACTACCTTACTTGAAATTTAAAAGACAAGAATAATTGTGATATCTATGTACAAAAGATAAATGGTCTCTTTATAAACAAACCCCTTTATATAACGTAGAAATCCCCTTTCAGATAGTCGTTGGACCGACGCTCCAAGGTCCATTGCATGGCTGCATATCCTCTAAGGATAAGGTTAAAATAAGGCCCAAGCTTTATAGGAAAAAGTAAATTTATGTCAAAAATATCTTTGAAATTGCCGGTTCTACGTCGAAAAAACTTTAAATTGATCAACTCAACCTTGGCAATTATGGATGTGAAAAAAATAAAATTTCAAGCCTTAAAAATGGTATATATTTTAATATATTATATAGACCATCCATTTTCAATTGTTCACATATACTCGAAGTCTTTAATATTTTTTGAGCTAAAATTTTTAGGGAAAAGTTTATATAGATTTGAGTCTCTAAACAATTAAATTAGAGCTTGCTTCAAAAATTTCACTAGAAGAGGATGTTTTGATGCCCAGATATCGTCAAATTGATCATCTCGACATCAAGATGCATGGGCATGAGAACAAAATGAATTTCAAGTTTCGGAAATAGTGTATTTTGTAACACATTTTTGGACCGTCAATTTTCAAGATTTTCAAGTTTCCATAGATTTGTCGATCTACACTATTTTTTATGCTTTAATCATTGTAAATAAAGATGAAAAATATATTTTAAGGCTATCACAAAGATTTCCAATAATGAAACCACATTTCTCGACACTATTTGAAGGTATGCTCTAATTTGATTATTTAGAGCCTAGGCTTTATACAAACCGCACCCAAAATTTTATAACCGATTGTAGAAATAAATTTTATAGCGATCATAAGCATTTCCCATAAGTATTTTCTAGACAAAATTATGAGGTGAGGTTTTTAACTTTTTATCATAAGGCCTAGGCCTTATACACAACTCAAGCATATCTAATTTATCAAGTGAGGTTTGTATAAGGTGTCACCCTTATACTGCAGAAGTACGACATACCCTTTGATTTTGCCTCGAGTTGTGGTTTTGGTATCAAAAACCTTATGATGGTTTGGAAATCTATTTTTATCTCTAGTTATGAGATTTAGAATACAAAAAATGGTATAGATCAATAAGGATTTGGAAATCTTGGAAACAGACATTCTAAATGATTTCTTACAAGATGCAATATTTTTAGGAGTTAAAATTTTTATATTTTGTATCAAAACATCTTAAGGTCGAGATAAATCAGATTGAAAAATTTTTCAACAACAAAACACTCTCATAGGGCCCGTTTGGATAGGAAGAAATGAAAAATCTTAGATATTTGAAATCCATGGATTTTCAGTATCCAGATTCTTGACATGGACTCCTGAAATCTCTTACTTAGATAAACAAACAAAATTCATGGATTCCTCACCATCATTTCCATTTCCATTGTTTGGTAATCAAACAGATTTTCAATTTATTAAGAAAAGAAAATTGGTAATAATTTAATGATTAATTACTCTCTCTGTTTTGGATTACTTCAAATTTTGGATTACTTAATCATTATATTATCCCATATATATTGATTATATATATATATATATATATATATATGAATCCAATCAGATTTTCATAGGTTCACAACCATCATATTCCCTCTACCATTCATTATTAACAAATTATGATTATCTTAAAATTTTTGATTTTTATTAAAAATAGATATTTCATAATACACAATTATTTAATAATGCATAATTACTCAACAAGACAAAGTTGTTCTACAATATCCATGACCATCACCTGCCTTACAAACTCATCAAATATTTCCTAATAATGATGGCCATCACATTTCTTACCGTTTATAGCATTCATGACCATCATATTCCTTACCATTTATAATATTCATGACCATCATATTCCCTACCATTCATAACATTCATGACCATCATATTCCCTACCATTCATAACATTCATGACCATTTTCAGTGTATAAAACTTAATCACATTTGATAACTTTCATACAATCCATAACCATCATATTCGATAATATTCCATAACATTCACAAAATTCAGGGCCTTAACAAGCCATAACAATCAAGCACGATCCAAAAATAGTCATGACCATCAAGGTGTGACTATCCATATCATATTACCAAAAAAAAAAAGTATTAAACATGACAATCAGTACAACTTTCATAAATCCATTTGGCTCATCATTAAGTATTTTTAGTAGATTACAAATCAATCACTAGCATCTAGTAGAAAGAGCAACCAGTCCTTGCGTAACTCCAACTCCATATCTATGAACATTGATGCAATATCAGGGTGTTCAACAAGATATTTAATTGCTCTAAAATAATCATGGGATGTAAGTCCTCAACCCTCTTCAGTTCTATCATCAACTCCTGATTATTCATAGTTCTCTGCCTCTTCTTAGTCATCTGCTCCATTTCATGACCAAAAGCAACCGCGATCTCAGAAATAGAAGCGGCAATTGCCTCACCCACACGACTTTTCTTCGTTTCTGATTGTTTTATCTTTGAAATTGATGAAGTAGTATCTTGTCGGGATATACCTTCTCCATGCATAGAAGCCTTTGATTCACTGAAGTCATAGTCATCACCCCCCTCATTATCACATCCAATATCATCTATAAAGAGCCTATTTTCCTTCCAAATCCATCCCAACCACACCATATCTTCTATCGACCTTATCATCCCCAAGTACAATAGGTCAAGAACTAAAGAAGGGTATCATCTTAGTTCTATACAACTTAGCTCTTGGATAATCCTACCATTGAGCAATACATACATTTATAAGCAAATAATATTTACATTGATAAAATTAAAAATACGTGAATAACAACTATTATACCTTTAGGTACTCACTCCATAGTTCTTTTGGAGCAGGGACTTTGTGTAATTTATCACCCCAACCAAAGCCACTTTTGTTCATCATAACATTTACTTGATTGTATTATCGCTTCCATGTCTTCATTCTATTTTTTATATTTTCTGAAATCAATACGATCCCAGTTACTTTCTCAAACTCATCGTATATTTCAGTATACGCCTCACGCCTGAAGTCACTATCAACTTTACGCCCCAAATGCACTTGTTTAAGTAGCTAGTTCACAAGGCAATTGTCCATTTCATCTGTCCACATTAGAGTTTTCCCTTTATCATCTGTTTTCTCCTACTCTTTGCCTTTTTTTGTCTTCTCCATTCATGTTATCAAATTTCAAAAAAAATACACAAACCTATAAATTCAAATGCACTACATATAGAAGAAGACAAGTCCATATTGTTAAGTTTGATCATATATGTGTGCCTACACTTTGCATGACCGTTGCGCATAGCATAGACGGTACATGATGATCTCTAACTTATACCATTTGAAGTATAAAAAATGTTCAAACATAACAATGCATATATGTAACAACAACACACATAAGTCATATCAAACAGCTCAGAGTATATGCCTTTAGGTCGAAGAAAGCCTAATGCTCTATGAAACACAATTGTCTATACAATACCAATACTAATAACTTGCAAATGAGATAGTCATAATGAAAAGATAGAACTTGCAGAAAATACTAAATGTTTATCATATGTGCAACATTGATAGCATAGCAAAATCGAGCAAATATTTATAGCAATCGGCAGGCAAAAGTTTCATCTTGTATTCATAAAAGATTCACTTCATAGCCTTGCTATTCTTATATAACTCCCATTTAATCAAATGGAAATTTGACATCTGGAGCTAAATTTTCATGAATTTGAAGCAAATTGAACATAAACACTTCCAATTCTTAAGTCAAAAGCTAGAAATGAAATTCATTACTGCTATATTTCACATTCAACTATTAATAACCAAAATAGAAAAGAAAAAAGCTATCACCCATTATTATGAACCAAACACAAAATGCACACACATCAAATTATGAGCCAATCCATAAGAACGAATAACATCTCAACATTGTCATTTAATTGTGAGCCAATCCTTAAAAAGAAAGAATATTAAAATTCAAGTTCATACAATTCTTCAAAATTACATGTGATAAACAAAATAAATGACTATGCCCGATAGTTATTCCCAATCAGCTCAGCTAGTTCATCCCTTTTCTTTCCTCACTCATCCCTTACTCGTTGTGACTTACCCCATACCATATCGAATTCTTCCTCACTATCGTCCTCATCTTGCCCCCCCCACTTCCTCAATATTATCTATGTCAAATTGATCGCCCTCTACCTCCCTTATGAGGTTATGTAAAATACAACAAGCTATGACAATCTTAGCTTGTGTTTGAACATTGTACATTGGTGGTGTTTTGAGGATAAGGAAACGCGCTTTTGCTACTCCAAAAGCACGTTCTACAATATTCCTCAATGATCAATGGCATAGGTTGAATAATTCTCTAGCAGATTGAGGGGCAGAACTAGTCTTAAACTCATTCAAGTGGTACTGAGTACTGCGATATGGAGTGAGGAAACCAGTTGTGTTAGCATATCCAGCATCCATGACATAATACTTCCCTACAGAGAAAAAGGCAGCATGTTATCAATTTATATAAGCTTATTTACAAATTATAACCTCTAATTTCTAGTATTGTCTCTTACCGTTGGGAACAACTAGCCTATTTTCTCTACTAAGTGCAGAGTGTAATACTCGTACATAAGATGCTGATCTTCCTAACCAACAAGTACGTATTGAAATTCCATATAGAAAGAGACCGCTGCCATAACATTTTGTGATATAAATTGTTTCCTGTTACGAAATCTTGCATGCTCGTGAGCAGGAATATGGGCTAGGATATATGTCCCATCGATTGCACCAACGCAGTTCGATTTAAATTCACCATAAAGAAGGTAATAAGCATGATACTAGGAAGCTCTACACATTTGAAAACAAAGTGAGATTGTAATAGATAATCCACCATAAATAATGTGAGAATGTGATAGGTAATCACCTTAAAATATGGAGCACAATGACAGCTGTTGCGTATCTCTGGAGAAGTTGTAGAGCTAACATGTTTTCACAAAGTCCGTTTAGAGGTTCACAACTGCATTTAGTACAATGTTGAAATATCGACTAACCGTTTCGCCGGAATGAGAAAAGCGGTTGCTGATCAATCGATTCTTGACATTATGGCTAAGAGTGTGCAGAAATGTTACTAATTGTTTTTCTATAGACACCCTTCTTGTGGGATGTAGAGTGCTTTATCCCATAAGATGTTACGAAGATAAACAAAGGCACGCTTACTCAATCTCAATTGGGTCCGACATTGTACATCTGATGTGTTAATGATTTCATTTATGTATTTGTTTCTTTCTAGGTCCCTATCCATATTTGGTTCTCTATCTATGTAACTTGTATGATACCAAGTCGCAACTGCAACACATGCAGTTGCAACTACCAACATAAGCATGGTTAACATATCAAGTTCATCATCCTCTTTCGTTTCCATTTCATTAGTGCAGGCATTTTCCCCATGGTTGTTAGACATCTAACATTCATTAAACCACATTCTTAGACAATACATTCTTAAAAGCTACATAGAACTTAAATAACTTGCAAGAAGATAAGAAACAAAGCTAAACATCAAATGGGAAACTAAACAGCAAAGTAAGAATAATAAAGAAGACGTTCTATTAAAATCCAAGTGCATCCAAATTGGAACGGAGATGCACAATATTAGTTGCAATCACAATAATAAGGCATTTCAAGTTTCAGTGTTATGTGAATGTGAAGACGGCCTTTGGGGTGGGGGGGCTAGTAGGAACTGAACAGAAGGGAGGTGATGTGAGGTGAGGTGGGGTGGGGTGGGGTGGGGTGGGGTATCATTTTTCTTCTTATAGAATTTTGATTGAAAACTATTCTTATTTGTATCCAATTTTACAGCTATCCTTAGAAAAATCATGAAATTAATCCAAATATACAGCATGTCTCATGAAAATCATGAACATAATTCAATAGTTATGAAGCTTAAGAACTTTCCAAGAAGCTTAAGAACCTTCCAAGTTTTTGGACATTAAAGTTCAAAGCCAAGGAGTTTGTGCGATACAAAGAGTGTTTACTTTGGACCTCAACCAGTTACCCTAATCCATGAAACACCATTATCATGGCAACCGCTCCGTAATTACCAAGTCTTAAGAAAAAATGAGATGAATAATAAAATTGACATTCACAAGCCTTTTTTTTTTTTAAAAAAAAAAAAACCAATGATGGGGCAGTATCTACTAACCTAGAGCTTAAGAAAATCAAACAAAATGGATCCTTACATTCTAACAGCGATCATGAACACAAGAACTTATTTTGTGGCTCCTAAAACTATATTTTGTTACATTGTCATCCATGTGTACAATCTGATTAGTCTTATAAATCAGATCTATGAGCCCCTTAGACAGCATGTCTCTGACATCTTACAACTTCAATTGGAAAGAAGGAAGTATTTTCTCAATAAACCTAAATATCTTCAATGCATTTAAAATTATTACAATTTCATGTCTAAAAGCAAACCTATATCTCAAATGTAGCCTCACATTCTCTGCTGCCTAGACATGGCAGGAATATATAGTTTATTTTCCTGTTGCATAAGTCTCAGTGTATTACAGAAGCTAACCAAAGATTAGCAATCCTAAAACTGTTTTTAAAACAATCGTAATGTAATTCAAAATTTCAAAATTATGAGGTCATTCCATGCACTACCTCTGGTAACCAGATAACAACAGTAATCCAGTATTGAATTTGATATTTTCCAATATAAACATTCATCCCATTGCTCCCAACAAGAAAAACGTCTAACAACATTTCATGTAAAGAACACATTCACATAACACTGCAGGAATGGCAGGTTTCAGGTGCAGGTTGTATGCAAATAGATGGGAAATGGCTGTCTATATAAAAAATCAATGGAAAGTCCTTTCCATCTACCATGTTCTCTGCTTTTCTAACTTTGGTCTTTCTCAATTTTTATTTCCATTATTACTGAATTTTGTCTTTCTAAAAATGGGTATTTCTCAATTCTTATCTTTCATCAATGAAGGAATGAAAATCAATTGATCAAAATCTAGAGAGAAGGAAAAGGGGTTTTTCTCTCTATTACTCGAATACAAAACTAAATCTAGAGAGGAAGAGTTACACCTTTCTCTAACTTTGGTCTTTCCCAGTTCTCATTTCCTTAAACTAAAAAGTATGAACTAATCTATACTAGAAAAACAACAACATATGCCTCAAAGATATTGAACCAAATCATCCAAAAACAGCAACATATGCTCAAAATATTGAATTAAATCATCCATAAAATTTGAGCAATATGACCTTATGATCTAACTCAAATAATAATCAATTAAAATGTCAAGAAAACACAATCAAACGATGATCTAAATGAGGGTAAATGGCATGGATCTGGGATTGATACAGCAAGGTACAAATTACCATTCAAAGGATAAGAAAATGCAATGAATCCCTAAATACAAACTTACTTGTATGCAGAGAGATTGAACAAGCTCGTATATGTTCAAAACAATATACAAAGCCCTGTAAAAATTAAAAGAGAGATATTGGGGAACAGTAAGAGAGATAGCTAAGTAAACCCTAAAGAGTGAGAGAGACGGAACTTACAGAGAGGGAGGTGGTTAGAGAGAGCATAGGAGGGAGACTAGATTGTGGGCTTAGAGAGAGAGAGAGTTTGTGGTTGAGAGAAAGGGCTTAGAGAGAGTAGAGGCCGTGACATGGTTAGAGAAAGAATGGGAGGTAGAAGAGACTGTGGCATGAGAGAGAAGGCTTAGAGAGAGAATGACCATGAAGGAATTACCTGGTTAGAGAGAGAGATAGCACGGGCTGTGGAGTGGAGTGGGCTAGAGAGAGAGAGAGGTTTCATAGTTATGAAATTAAAACGAGTGACGGAGACGGAGTTTCTGCGGTGTAAAAATGCAAATAATGAGGTTTTTTTTTTGTTGAAAATGTGATCATGGAAAAGTAAGCCACATTTCCATGATTTTAGTGTTCCAGATTTTTGATATCTTGGTCTTTAAGTAATCCAAATAGTGGATTTGGATAGTATTTAGAATTTTATAAATCTATGTTTCGAAATCCATGTTCCCAAACAGGCCCTTAAGGCACGTTTATTTTTTTGAATGATATATTATGGAAAGTTGAATGTATTATTCTTGAAGATTTAAATAAATTATGAGTACTGCGTTAGATAACATATACATATTAACCATACAAATATAAATGTATAACATAATATAATATATAAGAGAAATGATCCTATAGGACCCTCCCTCACCCATGTGTGTATGACCTCAAATGATCACTATTAAATTTAACACGGATCTATAGAAAAGTCAAGTCTCACACCCATGTGATAACTTTTTTAGAAATCCATGTCAACTTTAATGGTGATCCTTTGGGGTCCTACACACATGGGTGGGAGAGGGTCTTATAGGATCATTACTCAATATATAATATAATACATTTTATATATTTTATTAATGTATATTTGTAATATATAATATTTATTATAATATAATATAAAATATTTGTATATCATATAAAATATATAGTATAATATCAGATATTTGTATATTATGTATATAGCATTTATATTACTGTTTGTTATATTATATATAATATTTTATTTAATCTAATAAATATTTTATTTATAATATAATACAATATAAGATATTTATATATTATATCTAGAGAAAATATCTCCTTATCTTCTATTTTTAACTTCTATATATCATGAGACCCAAGAATTGAAAATATTGCTTGTAAGCAAAATATCTTCATCTTTTCTATCTTACAACCCCATGGACCCCTTTGACCATATATTTTTTTACCCAAACAAATACTAAAATGACACCCTATCTCAAAAACTCCATCTCTCTCTCTCTC
>NW_006494789.1:10414574-10432303 GCF_000471905.2 Amborella trichopoda
AATAATCTCTATACTTTCTATACTACTACCACTAGTACCTTCGACTATATATTTTACCTAACAATACTAAATAGACTACCTACTACTACTAAACTACCTACTCTCTCTCTCTCTCTCTCTCTCTCTCTCTCTCTCTCTCTCTTTCTCTTTCTCTAAAAACTTGAGAACGACTTGGTCCACTAGCCTGGCCATTAGAGCCTCTTATAACCCTAACGATTCATGGAACCCCTTTCAATTTATTGTCAAATCTGGAATAGGGTTGTAAGGCTCACCTGAGAGGTCCCCAATGTCCATGGCTGTCAAGTTCAGTTTGTTTGGGAGAGAAAATCCTAGGTTCACCCTCCAATTCAGGCCTGAATCCGATGATTTCATGGTCAGGAAGTCGCTCAGGTCCTTCCAAGCCAAGAATCCAGTGGTTTTCAAGTCAAATTACTGTTTTTAGGTGGGGAACGGTGGTTTTCAGGTGGAGATAGAGAGTGACAAGGAGAAGGGAAACATCAGTTGTGGTATTCCTAATATTAAGGAGGTGGTTTCAGAGGTCAATTTGATGGTGAGGAGCGGGTGGCTTTCAGGTGAAGGTAGAGAGTGATAAGGAGAAGGGGAACATTAGTTATTGTTTTCTTGATATTAAGGAGGTGGTTTCAGGGGTCAATTTGATGGTGAGAAGCGGGTTCCCTCTAAGAAAGCACGAAGCCTTGAAGCTTAGATGGGGTGTAAATTTTTCAGCAAAAAGGGAGAGTATCCAGGCCGGAAATGGGCTCCCTTACCTGACAGTGGATAAGATTGGTATGGAGTCAGTGAATGAGGAGGAGGGGAGGGCGAGTTTAGTTTTCGGATGAGTGGGTTGTCGAAAAAGGAGGTGGAATTTATGAAGGGCATGTGCTTTGTTATGAGGAGTGAGGTGGAAGGGTTGAAGAGAGAGAATGGGGTGATGAGAGAGAGTATTGAGAGAGAGAATGGAGTTTCGAGAGAGAGACGGTGATGGGAGAGAGAGAGACATTTATGGAAGAGAGAGATATAGAGTTTTACAGTGTCATTTTAGTGTTTGTTTGGGTCAAAAATTTATGGTTAAAGAGATCCAGGGGGTTGTAAGATAGAAAAAATGAAGACTTTTTGCTTAGAAGTAATATTTTCAATTCTTGGGTCTCATGAGATATAGAAATTAAAAATAGAGGATAAAAGGATATTTTTCCTTTTATATAATATAATAACATAAATACTATATAATATTATATTATATATTATAAATAAATATTATATTTATATATAATATATAATATTATATTAAATATTAATATATATTAATATAATAAAAAATATATATATATATTTAATAATACAATAAATATATATTATATATAATATATAATCAATATATACTATATAATATAATATAATATATAATAATATACATTAAAATATTATATTATATAATAATACTAATATTATGTATTTATATTAAGGTGCGGTTTGTATAGAGCCTAAACAATCAAATTAGAGCCTACCTTCAAATAGTGTCGAGAATGTGGTTTTAATACGGGAATTCTTTGTGATAGCTTTAAAATATATTTTTATATTTGTTTATAAAGTTTAACGCTTAAAAAATAGTGTAGATCAACAAATCTATGAAAACTTGAAAATCTTGAAAATTGATGGTAAAAAAATGCGTCATAAAATGCACTATTTCCAAAACTTAAAGTCCATTTTTTTTTTCCATATCCATACATCTTGATGTCGAGATGATCAATTTAAAGATATTTGAGCATCAAAACAACTTCTTCTAGTGAAATTTTTGATGTAGGCTCAAAATTTAATTGTTTAGAGCCCCGGGCTTTATATAAACTTTTCCCTTTATATTATGCATAGTGAATAGTGAATAGTTAATAGTGATCAACAAAAAAGTTATGAAAGATTAAGTTCCTAGCCTACTAGGAGTTTAATCTTTCACTTTTTAATAAAGGAATGAGAACTTTTGTCGAAAGATTAGTTTTTGAACTTTTCATGAAAAGTATGACACAAACGCATAACTTTTTCAAAATCTGAAAGAATACTTTTAGAAAAACAAAGACACCCTTAGAGAATCTTTTAGGTGCACCTTATTTTAGTTCTATAAACTTGACAAACTTTTTTAATATCAAGCAAAAGGGGAGAATTTTTTTTGGAAAAAGTTTATTTATGTTTGCAATCTTAAAATGTAGAACTATGGTGCACCTAAAAAATCCATCGTAAAAGATTTTTTTGAAGTTGAAAAACTCTCTGATTGATCATCTTTACACTGAGATGTATGAATAAGAAAAATAAAATAGATTTTAAGTCTAAAAAACCAGGCATCTTGCAACACATTATCTAGACTGTCTATTTTTAAGATTTTTCATACATTTATAAATCTGCTTGATTTCAACCATTTTTGGAGTTTAGCATTTTATAATAGTCTAAAATGGATTGTTACACCATCCTAAGATTTCTTGATATTAGAATTCACTGTTGGAAAAACCGGACGATCTAATTGCTAAGCACCTTATATAAGAACCGACCAGTGGCTAGTTCCGGTTTTGGGCGGTTTTGGTTATCGACTGGTATTTTTTTAAAAAATGTATAAAAATTTTCAAAAATAAGGAATTTTGTTTGCAATGCATATTTTAATATTCTTTACGTTACGGTAAAAATTAAAAAATTTTTTAGTCATTAATACTCACTTTTAAATTTGGGAAAAGTTTATATAAAGCCTAGGCTCTGAACAATCAAATTAGAGCCTACCTCAAAAATTTCACTGGAAGATGTTGTTTTGATGCTCAAATATCGTCAAACTGATCATCCCGGCATTAGGATGCATGTACTTGAGAAATAAATGAATATCAAATTTTTGAAATAAGTGCATCTTGTAATGCATTTCTAGACCGTCAATTTTTATACTATTCAAGTTTTCATAGATCTGCTCGATCTACAATAATTTTGAAGCTTTTAATTTTATAATTAAAGATGAAAATATATTTAAGGCTAGTTAAAGATTTCCAGTATTGAAACCACATTTCTCCATACTATTTGAAGGTGGGCTGTAATTTGATTGTTTAGAGCCTCGGCTCTATACAAATCACACCCCTTAAATTTTTTCATCGTTTTTAGAAATTTTTTAAAATACCTTTAGGCACAAATCCATATGTTAAAAGTCATTTTTTCTCTTAATTTTCAATTTCATTTGAATGTGTTTTGTTTTAATCATTCTCTATAGCTTTTTTTATATTTTAGTAGAATTTTTTTTGGTACTCTTTATTAATTCTTTCAACACTTTTTACACCGCCTGGGACTTGTGTGGTTAGAATGATTGAATCAGCCGATTTACTGATTAAACCGATTGAAACGTTTCCAGGCCCATGTTCGGTTAACCGTTCCGATATGAATTTGCTAACAGCACTAAAATTGCATCTCATCATAAAAGTTTGGGTCTGCTCCTTAATTTTGTTATTTTTATTTTTATTTTGTTTTATTGCAATGAAGCTTGTTTCAGAAGTCAGGGGCACCTATTGTAATTCTTCTCACATAATTTGTCGGACATATTTGCCGTGATAATTGCAGAGATAGAAAGAGAGAGAGAGAGGAGTATTTTGAGTTTAGTTGTAGTAGGCAGGTAGGAAGTAACAGGATTTGTGTTGGTAAAGCAACAAGCACTTTGACAAGGTTAGTTTCTCTGTCTGTATTGTGATCCTATTCCTTCCTTTCTGAGATCCTTTACTAGTACATGTCCTTTTTAAGTGTTCAAGATGCATGCGGTTCTCACATGCTCCATTTCTAGGGTTCTCTCTCTGTATTTCAAATTTTTTGGATATTGTGAAATTTTCTTTTAGGACTTTTTATTCTGAAAATATTTGTATTTCTCCATTCTTTGCCTTTCTCAAATTCTCTATCTGCTCTTGTTTTTTTTTGGAGAAATTATCTGCTCAATTTTCTTTTTTCTTTATATATGAATGTATGGATGATTTAATGTAAAATACATTTATAAGTTTATTTATTTTACTCCATGAATTCTTTCTTTATAAAGTTCTTGAGTTTGTATGTGAATGATTGCATGTCATATGCTTTCTTCTGTGCAGTGGAAGTTTGATAATAGATTGCAACATAACAACAGGTATTAAAATATTTACTGCCATCAAGGGTAAGGCTAACCATAATAAAGTGAGTGAATATGAATAAATAACCACAAGTTTGTTGCATTTTTCGAAATTGCTATAGGAGTCTCTGTAAGTTGAAAAATATGGAATTAAAAGAAAAAACTATAAATGATGTTGTGTCTATTATTCTTTTTTAGGAGACACCCACTGGGTAGGCAGTGGCATAATATATACAATTATAAGTTTGTCTTTAGTTTCTTCCTTTGTTTCTTGCAGGAGCATGCGAGTAAGCGGCCTTCATCGCATAGCTTCTTACGTAAAAATGTTTATGCCTCATTTTTCTCCCTAATGTTGAAGTGTGACCATGGATATTGCCCACAAGGATTTCAAGAACATCACACTTGAAATATGTGGTGTATTATTGAAGAGAATGATTTATGCATAGTTAGCAATACCATCTTTTTCTTTTTCTTTTCCTTTTTATGTTGTCCTTTAAAGAGTCAACAATACTCCCAATTATTTTAAGAACTGTTTCCGTAAATGCATTTTAAAAGGTGTATCTTCGAAGTAGTAATAGAACTTTTTTTTGGAATAAAATGAAATATTTCCATACTCTGCGTAATTTAAAAAGAAAGCATTTTAAGAGAACTTGTACAAAGAATATTAATCCTCCTTGTTGCATAAATTTCTATCTTTATGGTATGTTTGTGCTTTGATCTTTATATTTGAAAGTGATGTTCCTTGGGCACCATAGCTCGTCTTGTATGCTTGGAATCATCACCAGCATGGGTATCCCCCATTTATCAACTTTGTTTAACCTCTTTCTTGTTTACCATCGCCTACAAATCACTCATCTAGCTGCAATGAAGAAAACCAGTTTCTAGGTCTGACTTGATATCTTCCTACGGACCTCACTAGCAATGCCCCCAGGTCTTCCAGGATAATATTAAAATTTCCTTTTGCACCCTTTCTTCTTGGAACATTCCTTTTCAGCACTGCCCAGTTTGGCCTTGGCACCTAAATACCATTCTCACAAGGACTTAGATCCATCTCCTTAATGCCTTGTTCGTATAATAGTATAGTACTCCATGTAGATTTAGGCCATGGGGTTGTCATTCTCTATTACCTGGGTAATTGATGCTGCAGAGGAATTTCATTTTGAGGCTGTCCTCTATTAAGTTCTGGATGTTTGCGTGGCTGGGGAGGGTTTTAGCTGGAATGGTGTGAAGTCCAAGCAATGGGTGGGTGTGAGGGGGTCAAAGGTTGGAAGCTGATTCACAAAAAGGTAATGATATGAGGGTGGATCATTGATTAAAAGATCACTGTGCTGACTTGGGAACTCCCCAAGTAAGATTGGATCGGACTGGCAAGTCTGGAGACAAAACCAAGGACTTGCCCCGAGTATCACCTGGCTTTGGTATATTTTCACAGAATCAGTCTAGTTGTGTTCAACTCGGACTCGGACTAGGACTAGGATGATTCGGTCCAGGTCACTCGGGCTCAGAACGCTGGCAGGTTGAAGCCCACATCCTGGTTTTCCAACACTGGGGAGGATGGATGGTCATCAGGTTTTGAAGAGAAGGGAGCAATGGATGTTTAATGGATGGTCTCCTGGAAAATTCTAATGAGGCATTGAAGCTGCAACAGAGGGTTCCAGAGAAAGCAAAGTGGCTGGATCAAGGCCTAAGGCAGATTTTTTGGAGAAGAAAGGGTAATGGCATAGTCTGCCTTTTTGGTTCTTGTCTGGCATAAATGTTTAGGCCATATCCTTATTCCTCCTTCCAAACATTCTCTAGGTTTGTCATATTGTCCTTCATGGTTTATAACAGATGCCCAACATCACCAATCTGTGTGTTTCAAGTTAGAGAAATGACTCTGTTTTCTTTGTATTTTCTAAGGTATAGGAGGCAGAAGTTTGAAAAATTGAACTTTTCCTCCATGTTTTAAAAATTGACCCCATCATTCTTTTTCTATTTCTTTCTGAAAAATGTTTGTATTTTATAATTTCATAAATGAAATATAATGGTGGTTTCTAATTCCCAAAATGAATGCCATGGCCAAAATAAGAGACACTGATTGTTCATTGCTTAACTTGAGATTTTTCAGCAAATATCAATCAAGGAATGGTACATGGTTGTTTCTTTTCACATATTTCTTTGGATATCAATCAAGCAAACTAAGCATAGGTACCTCTCAGGTACCTATGCTTATTGAGGTACCTATGCTTAGTTTGCTGATTTCATTCACTTTTCCAGTTTGGAAAACAGAACTTAATTATATGTGATGTATGCGTATTTTGTAGATTTAACACAGGATTTTTCCATTGTTTTGTTGTGCTTTCTCTTGTATGGAATATATCTCTTTCTTGCGATTTATTTTATCATGGATTTTTCTTTTCAAAATATTTAACTGGAATTCCTTTTTTCTAAGATTTAACCTTATTCTCATGTTGGTCACAACTCACAAGTGATGATGTGACATGTATTGCAATCATGGGAATTGTTAATTGTTCATCTTGCAAGAAACAAAGTTAGTGTAGCTAGTGGTGTACTATATGTTCGTTAACTCTTGGTTTTGTCTATTGCAATGGTAATTTGGCTTTTGTAATGGTCTTTTCCTTTGAAAATAGAGTGGACTGTGTTGACATTTGACCCATTTGTTAGATGAACAATCATATTAGATCTTTGTTCAAGTCGAGATGCAACATTCATTAAAAATACCTATGTATTAGTTAATGCATAGTAAATTCATTTGGATGTACATTATGGTTGCATATTTGCAACTTTAGGGGCTGGATTTATTTGGCGGAGTAGAGTTTCTTGGGGATTTAGAGGTAGCAAATTTTGAATAGCTATTACTTTGAACCACTGCCTGCAGTAGGATTGCCAAATCTGATTTTGAAGTTCACATGTAATGATGTCTTCAAAGATCCAGGATTGGAGTAGTTTTGGGCTTTGATAGTGAATATTTCAATAAAATATCTAGTATCTCGCAAATATTAGATACAAGATATCACTTATAGTGGATTCTTAGGATGTCCATCTATGTACCCAATTTGTATATTTTGATTTTCACTCCAAATTGGCTCACTTTTGTCAGTTACTAAGTGATGATGTGGTTCCCAAGACCCTCAAGGAAGGGTGGTGAATGTAGAAGAAGACCCATTATTCTAAAACTTGCTTGTGTTTACTCGGAATCGGGGGAGTTACTTGGATTTGGCACTCTACTGAGTCTGAAACAGGGTACATAACATGTACCCTGTATATACATGTACAGTACTAGGGTTAGCAATTCGAGCTAAAATTGAGTCATGGGAAGATTTTAGCTGATCTAGCAATTCGAAACAGTGTATTTGAGGAGGGAGGGCGGGGGGAAAGATCTGAGAGTTTTTGACATCAAAAAAATTGGTTAAAGGCTTTCGGTTGATTTTGAAAAATTGCAATTTCTCCAATCAATGGTCAATATTTGAGGAAATTTAAGCCGTAACCCTATTTGTGTTTTCTTAATCCAACCATGGGCTTGATTTTCACAAGAAAAAAAAAAAGGATTTGAGAAATTTCAAACACAGATGTACTATTAATCCAAAATTTTCAAGAGTTTGGATCTCCTAGATCGGAACTCAAAATTGAAAACCCATCAGGCGGTTTTGATTGGGTTTATGTGAGGAAGCGTTGACATGGATTTCAGACATTGATTCACACCAAGCGTGAAGATTGGGGATCGATATTGAAATTTTGGGTATGTTTCATTTTTTTTTTCGATTTAAATTCTTAAAATTGTTATATTTTTTGCCACTTCAATTGCAGTTTATTTTGTCTTTTTTATAATTTTGATAATTTTTTGTCTTTATGATTTATCATTTTTTTCAGTTTTTTCTACTTTTTTAAGCCAATAAAATTTTTTCTTCTTTTTTAGTTTTATTCTTATTCCATGTTTTATATACACACTATCTGATTTAGTAAGAAAATTTTCAGTTTTTTATTTTTTTCTATTTTTTCTTCTTTTCCACAATTTTGAGTAGTTCTTTTCATATTTTATGGGCCTTTCTCAAGTTTAGGCAAGTCTTTGGTGAGTTGACTTGGACTTGCCCAAGCCATTCGGCTCTGCATGGGCTCAAGTACCTTGGTTGAACCGTGTTTTAGAACATTGAGAAGAACCCACAAGCTCAACTAGAGGCACCCGAGATGGGTGTTGGTCCCACTTGAGTCCAAAAACTCCAGTTCTCTATATTTAGGGTTCATGTTTTTCTTTTTTTTTTTATTAATATTTTATGTTTTGTTTGTTTTGATGGGTGTCCATTTTGATTTAGGATTTGAGTTCTTTATGTTTGTTCCTAAGTGGAGTACGTTTTCTTTATTGCACTTCCTTACTCTTCCTTTAAAAAAAAAAAAAATTGTTTCCTAACTTGGCGAGATTTCTTTATGTTCGATGGATTTCCTTTTTTTAGTAGAATAATAGAAGTCAAATTGGGATTACTTGTCATCCAAGTATGATTGGAGTATGATTCTAGCAGTAATATGAATATATGCATGGGACTATGGTGGAGGCTATGCTTTGAATAAGTTAAATTACTCCGGCAAGATTTTTGGTGGTGTTGATTCCATTGTTGAGGTGTTGACTTCTTAAACCATCTTTGGTAGTAATTCCGCTAGCCCTAATCTTGGTGGTATGATTTCATTGAAGGTCATTTCCGTGGCTTTCTCTCTCTGTCTGTCCATTCTCTACCCCACACGCTTGTACCAATTCTTCTTTATTCCTTCTCCAAGACCATCAAAGTTGTCTCTCTCTCATCCCAGCACCACCCACCCCCCCAACATCTACCCATGCCATCAAACTCTTAACAATCATCACAATCTTCTGTTTACCATTCTAACCTTAAAATTAGTTCATTTTCTGCCATTTGGACCCCAACTACAACCCAAACCGTAGCTTAACAACTAATCTCTAGCCTACCTATGCCTCCATGCCAAACCCCAAATCTCTAAATTCCATGGACTCCCTTATAAACCCTAAATTCCATCTAGACTCCCATGCTAAACCCTAATTTACCCTAAACCCTTGCCATAAACCTATCTTTTATATATTTCGAACCTAACCGTAATCTGGAACCAAAAACTAGCTCTACTGGTGTAAGATCTTTCTGGTCCTACATCACATAGCCTCCCTATCTTTTGGTGATTCTCCTTTCATGTGGGCATACACCCCCATCAAATTGGGTTAAGTGACTCCACTTCTTTATATATTTATATTCTTATTCCTTTAGAAGGAAATGCAGTAGCGAATGAATCCGACTCGTATGGGGGTTGGAATGAAAACTTGAATTTAATCTTAGTTTAGTATAGGGAAATTATCGCTAATGTACCTTAATTCTAATAAAATCGCAAAACAACCCCCAACTTCTCAAAACCTCGCCCACACCCTTTTTCTTAATTTTTGGGATTTTTTGGACGAAAATACCCTTTACGGTAGTCTTTCTACTGTAATACATTTTGAATATATTACAGTAGAAAGACTACCGTAATAGTGTGAAGATACATTACGGTACTTTGAGTACCGTGATGAACATTACTGTAATTTTAATACTGTAAAGAACATTATGGTACTTTAATTACCGTAATACATAAATATATTCTTCACGGCATTCTTAGTACCGTAATGCTTTGAAAAGCTTCAAACCAAAGCTAATATTAGGGCTACCCCTCTTCTCTCGGGCTCTGCGAAATCAAAACCCAGGGGCACCTTTTTTTGGCAAAATCCCAAAAATTTCTCTCTAATAATGCATTTTCAAATAAATACATAGCAAAATTGGAACAAGTTCGAGTTTTTTTTTTTTTCTTAATGTATATACTGTATATAGTTTATCCACCACCATGTGGGTATTTTGCAGAGAAAAAACAATGGTTCTACAAATTGTTATGAAGTGTTTTCATACAATCTAAACATCTTTCATGAATCAAACAACTAATTTTTCAAGAAATGTACAATTTGAGACTGCAAAAAAACAATTTGAGACTGCAAAAAAAGCGATGACATATGTTATGAAGTGTTTTTCGTCAAGAGTGGAGTCCTAGTGTTGGTGTTCTACAGAGAGATCAACCTCTTGCAGATGTCCAAAGAAAGGCCTTTGCTTTCTTATACATCACCAAAATTTGGAGGTGTTTTGTAGGGACTATGCAAAATCGATTAGAGTTTGGAACGAGAATGGGTTCTTCTGGCCTTGGGTCGGTGTTTTTGTGCATAAATTTAGCAGGCATAGTGCATTTATGGAGAAATGTAGCAGAGGTTTTGGCTGAGGTCACAGGTGTGTTGCGAAAGAGAGTACAATTTGGTGGTGAACTTACTTGGGGTGGAGTTCTGGGAGAATGCGGACGAATTTCAGTACATTTTGTTAAATTGTTTTTGAATTCCTAGAGAGAGAAAGAGACTCAGGGTGGGCCAGCCAAGACAAATTTGCTCTTGCTCCATTTTTTTTCTCTGCAAAATACCCACATGGTGGTGGGTAATCTGTATATGGTATATACATTAAGAAAAACAAAAAAAAAGCTCGAATTTGTTCCAATTTTTCTCTGTATTTATTCGAAAATGAAATATTAGAGAGAAATTTTTGGGATTTTGCGAAAAAAATGTGTCCCATGATTTTGATTTCGTAGAGCCCGAGAGGAGAGGGGTGGCCCTGGTATTAGCTTCGGTTTGAAGCTTTTTAAAGCATTATGGTACTAAGAATGCCGTGAAGAATATATTTATGTATTATGGTAATTAAAGTACCGTAATGTTCTTTACGGTATTTAAATTACCATAATATTCTTTATGGTACCGTAATGTATCTTCACACTATTATGGTAGTCTTTCTACCTTAATACATTCAAAATGTATTACGATAGAAAAACTGCCGTAAAGGGTATTTTCGTCCAAAAAATCCCAAAAATTTGGAAAATGGGTGTGGGCGAGGTTTTGGGAAGTTGGGGTTGTTTTTGCGATTTTCTTAATATTAAGGTATGTTGGCGATAATTTTCCTTTAGTATATGGTCACATACTTTATATGAAGGGATTGTATACCATGAGACCATTTGACTTTGACATAAGGTGGTCACAAATCCTTACAACCATTTGATGTGAAATTTGAAAGCTTGAATGTGTCACAAAGTTCGAGAAAATTTCTTTTGAAGTTTGAGCTTGATCAATGGAATAATTACAGCCACCCAATTGCACATCCAATGGTCAAGATTAATGTGACCACCTTGTATCAAAAGTAAATGGTCTCATTCTATACTTTCCCTTATATGAATTACTAACGGAAAAGGTGACTAAAACAAACATATTACATGCAGAAGGTAAAAAATACTTTTGCACAAATGCATGTTCACAATAGAAAAAATACTGCCCTTGCACTTTTTAAATATTTCAGGGCCGCCCTGAACTTCTCCTTTTGGGGTTTTAACTACATCAACACCAAGAAATTATTATAGCATATGGGTAATACGGACAACCTGTGGAATGACACTCCTTTGAGAGGTGCTTTTGTAGGAAATATATGTTGATTCAGGAGGCACCAGAAGTAACACATGTTAGATTCCTCTTTTTTTTACCTTTGCAAATAGTCAGTTTATTTGGTAAGTCTCTTGGAAGCTCCACTCTTCTATCCGTGGAAAGAAAACTTTCACATTTGATGTATGTACAATTCTTTGAAGTTGTGCATGCAAATCAATTGCCTCATTGCAGATTAATCCTCAAACATTTGCCCTGTTTTTTTTTTCCTTAGTGTTATTGAAAATGCATTAGCTGTTGTAAGGCAAACACTAGCACTTGAGGTTTCTCTAACCTATTTTGGGAAACTATCCATCAGAGGTCATAATATAAATTTCATTTGTATATGTCATGTGACTGAGGGTATGGGAATGGCCCTTGATAGAGCAAAATGACAGAATAAGATTTGTGTAGCTGATACCAAATAGTTGGGATAAGGCTTGGATGATGATGATGATGTGTTTGTCATGTCAAGAATTTCTATTTGGAGTCCTAAAATTGGAACCTGGTTACATAGTTGTGGATATCTTAGGGAAATTTCAAAGGCGATCTTGTGTTGCTTTTTGCCACCAACCTGACTGTATACCATTTCTAGTCCTGCTTTTTCTTTTGTCTACGACCTGCAGTCCCCTTCTTTCTGAAATTCTGATCTTCCCACGTTCCACCTTTCATTAAATCTATTCATGACTGCTTGACAGTCTGCCCATTTGGGTTTATTATTTTTCTTTCATGTGGCAGAACAGCAATGGTTCAAAGTCTTCAGACAGATAATCTGTTCTACAGTTCTCACTGATTTTATTAGATGCATTTGGGTTTCAACTGTTGGGTTGAAACTCTTTGGGCATTTCCCAGATGTCGCTTTCTAAATGCCCAAGTGCAGCATCCAAATCTGTAATTTTCGTCTCTCTTTAATGTCAAATATTTTACTAAGTCAATAGAGAGAAAAAGGGATTACATGATCTTATGGATAACTTTGCGAACTTTTTGATGTACGCTTTTGATAACTTTGAGAACTTTTTGATGTACGCTTTGGATAACTTTGAGAACTTTTTGATGTACGCTATTGGCTAATGGTTCTTCTTCGTCTTTTGTTGAAGATGCACATTTTTCTCAAAAGATCAGATGGGAGTTTTTTCACATTTTTTAAAACGATTTGTGTAGATGGATTCCTTTAATTCTCAAGTATGTCAATGAGCACTTGATAAGATGATAACGCTATGTTTCATTTTCATGAAATTGTGAAGGACTCAAATTTAATATGGAAAAGTACTGTGTCTAGAGAAATAGCACAGGACTTTAGATCTGCTTCATGGCAATTGAAATTCCTTCTTATCCTAGTGAAGACTCATTTGTATTTCTACTTTATTTGTGTCGCAACGTAAATGCCTCCTGACATTTCTGAAGTGTTCCTGCAAGCTGCTGCGAGGGAGCTACAGGAGCACTTCTTTATTATGATTCAACTGATTGTGTTTTTGTTTGAACTTATAGCCAGACTTCGAATGGACCATGCAATTTCTGCAAAGAATATTTAGCTAAATGTCTCGGTCAAAATGAGAAACAATTCAATGATTTTTTTATCCAAATTACATCAGTTATGATAACACAGCATGTAACATAGTAATCTATGTTTTCGATATTTATTTGTGTTATGCATTAGGTTTGTGATGATACCTGAATTTGGAACATGCATCGCAACCAATGAGTTCAGAAAAGCTAAAATATAAGTTCTTTGTAGGCCTTTTGCATGTGGGTCCTCTGATTACACTTCTCAAGGTTGGCTCTACATGCTTTTGCTGTAAATGTGGTTGCTGATGATATTAGGCAACAGGAAGAATTTCTGGCCCACTGACTGGTTTTCTTCATATACAATAGTTGGCACACTTTTTTTCTCTAAAACATTGTCAAAATTCAGTCATGGAAAAGTAATTGGTGAGCATTGGCCTCAGCTAGAAAAGTGTGGAGCCCCCTCATTTCTCCATATTTTAGATGATTTGAGGGGGTCTAAAATCTACAAATTTATCCTTGATGCCAATATCAAGATCATGAAAAAAATGAATTTGGAGCCCGATAAATTCTCCATGTTGAATGCCATCTCAAGATCTTCCTGGGTGTACAGTTCTACTATCCAGTGGTTTAGCTCCACTCTTCTTGGATTACAAATGAATTTATCAATTGATCTGTACTGTGGTGATACATTGATAACTAGGTTGTATCCATTGAGAAATTTGATTTTAACAAAGTTCCAATTGATTGCTCTGATTCTAAATATGTACTGATCATAACTCTGGAGATTCAATGGTTTCTTTTCAGTTCAATGGATGAACAAAAAATGAGCATGAGACAAAACTAGATCAAAGTGCAACACATCAATTACACTCTCTACAACAAAGAGGGAGAATGGATCAGTCAGGGCAACAACAGCAACATCAGCCGCAGCAACCAGTCATGGGGGTGGTGAGTGGGGCTGCTCAAATTGCATATGCTGCCCCTCCCTACCAACCTGCCAACATGGTTGGCGCGCCTGGTGCTGCTCCTTCCCCTGTGGGCGCCGCCGGCCAGCCCCCCTCCTTCCCCACCTCCCCCGCCCAACTCATGGCGCAACACCAACTCGCATGCCAGCACCTTCAACACCACCACCAACAACAACAAGCCCAACAACTTCAAGCCTTTTGGGCGAACCAGATCCAAGAAATTGAGCAAACCACTGACTTCAAAAATCACAGCCTTCCCTTAGCGCGCATCAAAAAAATCATGAAGGCTGACGAGGACGTTCGTATGATATCCGCTGAGGCCCCGGTCATATTTGCCAAGGCTTGCGAGATGTTCATCCTGGAGCTCACCCTTCGCTCTTGGATCCACACTGAGGAGAACAAACGCCGAACCCTGCAAAAGAATGACATAGCAGCTGCTATTACTCGCACGGACATCTTCGATTTCCTGGTCGATATAGTACCGAGAGATGAGCTGAAGGAGGAGGGAGGGCTTGGAGTTGGGAGAGCAGGGCTGCCGGGTGGACCCAGTGATGCAATGGCCCCCTATTACTATGTGAGCCCACAGCAGGTGCCTCAAGTTGGTGGGGCACCCGGGATGATTGTGGGGAAGCCAGTGGTGGACCAGGCAGTGGCTGCAGCTTTGTATGGTCCTCGTCCGCCAGTGGCATATGTGCCGTGGCAGCAGCCACAGGCACCGCAGCAGACACAGGGACAGACACAGCAACAACAGATGCCTGATAGTGGGTAATGAAATAATGCATTGTCTTTTTGTGCCGTTTTTTTTTTCCAGAACGAGTTAGTAGTAGTGGTACTTGTGCAGTTGAAGGTTCTGTTTAAATGGTGTTGGAAGAGTGAATTGTATCGCCTGGTTGCTTTGTTGATGGTGGTGGATGGGATGTGTTTGGTGGGTTTTGTGGATTTTGGAGGCTATTATGTTGATGATGAAGCATTTGCAGCGCGGGGGCTGATCGGTGTTGTTTGCATGTTGAAAGGTACAGTAGATGATGTGAAGAGACGTTAACTGGGTTTTAGATTGGAATGTTGGTTTGATGTCCCATTTTGTTGCATCTTGAACTGATATGTTCTTTTTATTGCTTTGTGTGGTTTTTGCACATTGCGTCATGCCTGAGAGTGCTTTGAGGTGTTGCTAAGAAGTTGTGTGTAGTTTATGTATTTTTTAATCATACTCTAGTTTCCAGGTTTCTGGTTTTCTGGTGTGGAACTGTGAATGTCTACATATTCAAACAGGTGGAAAGTGGCCACTTTTGTATGGGGCATTTCTTATTATGATAAATGGTTGATTCAAAGTATGTCTATTGCCTTGTGCTAAAGTATAGTGTGATCCGTGCAGCATGCAATGTGTGTGGTAATGCAATCTCAGCCATCCGTTGCAACGGATGGCCAATGATGGTCATTTCAACCGTTTGTTAATGACAAGATAGGGATTTTGTTTGTGTGCCATGCATCAGTGTTCAAACTCCTCGGATTTGTAATGTGGTTCCTATTGCAGTGGCTCTTTTGATACACTTCGATACTATGGGAATACTCTATGGGCCCTAAGCATTTCAGATGTCAAAAACTATGGAGGTCCAGGCATGACACCCTATGCCATGCACTTCTTGTTTGCTTCTTTTGTAATACATCTTTCCAAAGACCCTATTATTTAAGTTTTTTGATATCAACGAGAGGCAATCGTCTCTCTCTAAAAACTTAACACGAGAGGAGAGATGATTGGGGGTGGGAATGGGTTGGCTCAGGTTGGGTCAACCTTGATACATACCCGACCTGACTAGGTCTAGGTCTAAGTTAGACTCAGACCCATTGGGACGGGTTGGGTCCAGGTCTATAAATAAAATATCATTTTTATCTTTATTTTATATCATATAGTTATATTATTTATATATTTTTATATTAATATGTATGGGTGGCAATGGACGGTACGGGGTGGCCCGACCTGGTCAGCCCGGCCTAAAAAAATTGTGAGTTGGCCACAAAATGTGGCGTGAGGGCCAGGCTAGGGCTGTATAACCATGGTTGTTTGTTTTTTGTGTTTTTTCTTCTTTTTTTTAATCTTATTTGGCTTTGCCTGGCCCTTCCCGGATAGGGCTGGGGCTTTTTATCTAGGATAGGGCCGGGCCAGGCATGGACCAGCCCTTTGGGGTACTAGGGCCAAGATTAGCCCTGCTGGGCCAGGCTTATTGGCAGCCCTATTAGCTTGTACCCGGTCTGGTGGGGCTGAACCCGACCTATCATGATAGGATCTAAGTTGAAATCAGACCCGAACCCGACTCAAGTTGGCTTGTGGGCTCAAACTTGGTCTGTCAGACCCAGTCAAGCTTACCCATTAAGTCCATACCCGACCCATTCCCCACCCTTAGAGAGAAGGGTTTGCACATTGGCAATTTCTTGGGTTTCATACGTGTTCCTAGGACTCACCACTCACTAGCCCTTAGAGAGAAGGATTTGCACATTGGCAATTTCTTGGGTTTCATACGTGTTCCTAGCACTCACCACTCACTAGGTGGAGTACTAGGAAACTGTACGAAAGCAAATGGGATGTGAAATGAGTGGCGATGCTTTTAAAATAAGGAAATATATAAAATGTGACCTTTATTTGTGATACGGGAAGGACATAATCATCATTGACCGTTAGATTTAAAATCGGACTGTTGATGATATGTCCTTGTTTAGACACAAAATTCAAAATAAAATTTTTCGAATGTTGTAACACACTTTCATTTATTGAACTGCGTCTTCAATGGTTAAAAGTGATTTTGACTCTTTATACCAAAAAGTAAATGTTTTCATAGTATGCCGGAGGATATAACTTTTAGAGCAAGTTGCACACTTGCTATGGACCAATTTTGAGATGCAATATCTGCTCGATTCCCAAAGCAATAAAATAAATGAAATTAAATTGGATCCTAAAACAATATAATTGGAAACAAATTCTATGGTGTGCATGGACTATCCATTTTTTGGGTATTTAGACTTGGTATTCAGAATGGTTTTCTAGAAGTGCGGTTGCATTATACTATGACAATCGTTGCATGAAATCACTAAAAAATATATATGTACTGAAAAATATATATTTTCAGTATTGAAACCATATTTCTCGATACTATTTGAAGGTAGGCTTTACTTTAATTGTTTAGAGCTTTTATATATGAGTGTGGTTTCTATAAGATTGCAACCTTAAACAATCGAAATAAGGTGCACCTCCAAATTTTATTATAACATGTAATTTTGGTGTAAAGAATTATTAAGATTATCTTAAAATCTATTTTCATATCTAATTATAAAATTTTAAACGTCAAAAATGGTTAACATCAAGTAGATTTATAAATATATGAAAATCTTGAAAATGGACGGTCTAGATAATGTATTGCAAGATGCACTATTTTTGGGGCTCAAAATCTTTTTATTTTCATATTCATACATCTCGATGTTGACATGATCAATTAGAGTTTCAATATTAAAACAACATTTTCCGATGGAATTTTGAGGTGTATATTTAGTTCTACATTTTGAGGTTTGCAACCCTTATATAAACTTTTTTACCTTNTTATATATTATATATATATAGTTACTAGTCGGTGGGAGGACG
>NW_006494789.1:10432399-10444584 GCF_000471905.2 Amborella trichopoda
CATAGGTTCAAATTAGAGACCTTTGTGAACCGTATTGTTATTTTTACGACCCCTATATTGCTTGAAGACCAAAGGAAATAGAAAGGCATTTTGGACATTTTACTTGAAATTTAAAACCCCCTCTCACACTGCTTCCTATTTTTTCTCTCTCCTTGCTGTCCCCCATCCTCTCTCTCTTTATCTCTCATTTTCCTCCCCCATCCTTGCTCTCTTTTGGTCGGAAATCTCTCATATGGGATAAGAGAGAGTAAGAGAGAAATAATAGGAGGACAACAAGGAGAGAGAAAGAATAGGAAGGGGGACAACATGGAGAGAGAAAGAGAGAAATAATAGGAAGGGAGGAGGGAAAATGAGAAATACTAAGAAGGGGGACAACAAGGAGAGAGAAAGAATAGGAAGCGGGACAGCAAGGAGAGAGAGAGATGATGGAGGACAACAAGGAGAAAGAGATGATGAGGGACAACAAAGACAGAGAAAGAGAGATAAAGAGAGAGAGGATGGGGGACAACAAGGAGAGAGAAAGAATTGGAATGCGTGTGTGAGCGAGAAGAGCTTTAAATTTCAAAATTCAATTTTTTTCAAGTTTGGAGGAATGCGTGTGAGAGTGAGAAGAGCTTTAAATTTCAAAATTCAATTTTTTTCAAGTTTGGAAGTAAAAAGTCCAAAATGCCCTTCTGTATCATTTGGTCTTCAAGTAATATAGGGGCAGTAAAAGTAAAAATACTGTTCACAAGGGTTTGTGTACCGCTACAGTAAACACCGAACGGCCTAGATCGAATTTGGACTGATCTGACGATCACAGATGTCAGATAGTGTTTTATTTTTCATTTTTGTTTACAATTCGGAGTGATCTGAAATTTAGAGCATGTATTCATCAAAAAATAGGCGAATCTATGAAAAATAGAAAAATGGGCGTTTACTGTAGTGGTATGCCCATGGGCGTACATGAGTTTTGTCATATATATATATATATATGGGTGTCTAGAGTTAACAACCTCTCAAAATACAAAGGTTCAAGTTAGGAGTTGTAATGGGTGTATTTATCAAAAAAATCATTATTTTTTTATTAAAAAATTATTTAAATAGGCAAATTTACCATTAAACAAAGGAAAATTTGAAATTTTCATAAAAATACAATAGTATTTTGAAAGCTAGTATCATGAAACTTTATTTGTAGAGTGCCTTTGTCTTTTAGTTAAAATTTCAATTTTATCCCTTATGGAAATGACAAAAGTACCTTTGTATTGTAGTAATATTTACAAAATTGTCTCACAAAAGTAACATTTTTTAAAAAATAATAGACAATACTAATACATCCACTATTCACAACTCTATCTTGAACCTTTGTAATTTGAAGGGTTGTAAAGTTTAGATTATCCCTATTTATATATATACATATATATAAAGATTTAGTACGCCATCTCATGTACAAGGAATGGATGCACCAATGGCCTGGATTATCCGGGTGTTTTTTCAACGGCATGATGGGCAGCGCTTGGGTTATGATTAAAAAACATATGCGCCCCAGAACAATTAATGCCATGTCAGGCCTGTGCCCCACCGTAAGGGAATGTTTAGCAAAGTATGCGAGATGGGCAATTAATGCCATCTCAAAGTTCCTCTCTCTCTCTCTCTACTAAATGTTTCCATCCTCTCTCTCTCCTCCCCCACCCAAACCGATTGTCTTTCCACTTGGCTTCCCTACACTCTCTCTCTATACACCCTCTATTTCTCTCTAACTCTCTCTCTCACCTACCCAAACCAATCGACTTTCCACCTAGCCTTTCTATACGTTCTCTCCAACCAAAACATCTCCCACCTCTATTGGCATAACCTCTATCTCTCTAGATCTCTCTCTCTCGCACGCAAACCAATGGCCTTTCCACATGGCCTCTCTGTACTCTCTCTCCAAGTACCCTCTATTTCTCTCTCCCCCACTCAAACGTCGACCTTCCACTTGGCCTCTCTATACTCTCTCTCCAACCAAAATATCTCCCGTCTCCATTGGCGCGCCCTTTATCTTTCTCTAACTCTCTCTCCCCCACCAAAGCCAATCACCTTTCCACCTCGCCTCTCTGTACTCTCTCTCCAACCAAAACATCTCCCGCCTCCATTGGTGTACCCTCTATCTCTCTCTAACTCTCTCTCTCTCTCCCACCCAAACCAGACGCCCAAAACAAGCCATTGGCGCACCCTCTATATAAAAGTATATGCTCTGTCATATGTGTACATATGGTGAATTTTTCAGCACTGTGTATATGTCTAACTATCAACATGTTAATTTTGTTTAAAACTCATACATATCTCCATCTGATCTACCTTAATGCGTAACTATGACTGCATAAATCAAATCTTGAGTAATTATTGGCAGCTCAAAAATTGTCACAATTTAATATTATGAGTAATTCGAGAGCACACCACATTGAGCGATGGCATATCAAGACTACCATCTTCTCCTCTTAGTTTTCTTCTAGAGTTAGAGATTACATTTTAGATGTCTTTTTGTGCACAATAAACATTATCAATTCTTCCAGATTGCTATATAAAAATGTCATGAATATTTCTGGCCTTCATCATTGCCAAGCTCATTGCACCTATCATCAACTTTGCAGCGCTTGACCTTGTTTGATGTGAGCGAATTAAACGAGCTTTTCTTAGAGACAAAAGATCGTGATTGTGTTTCCTAACAATCCTAGTCACAACCCACTCGTTATTTACATTTCTACTTAGGCCCATCTTTGCCATACAGCCATACCTTGATTCAGGGTGTACCTTTCCACCTACCCAATCTTTCTCTTTACGAAACCCTTGTTTAGAACAATTGAGCTCTCTATCAATCATTTGACTATCTTTATTGTGGCTAGTCCCCTTATGGACACCAAAACCTTTGGCTAATGCATACTCTTTATAATACTCATGTGCATGATTCACGGAACCAAATTTCATCCCTATATATTGTTCTTCTATCTATAGGCCCTTGGCTGATGAGCCATGTTCCCAATCTCACATTCTTGTAAGATAAGGAACCTGTTCCATGGTCTCAATGGTGTCATTCATGCTATCTACAATTGAGCACGAGGAAGATGTCACACCGACTGATATGGTGGGGTCCATAAAAACTTTCAACTGACCATATGTAAAAAACCAAACCACATAAGTAGAAGTCTGCAAATATTGTCTGCAAAATTCAATTGAGTTGTTCTAGCAAAACACTATATAGACAAACATCACAAAAGAAAAGCGATAATAGATTGTCTATGGAAGTTTTGGAAATGTTTTTATCCAAATAAGCAATAAAGTAAGATGAATCAATACTCTATTCAATAAAGGGTGCGGTTTGTATAGTGTAACAATCAAATTTGAGCGCTCCTTCAAATAGTGTTGAGAAATATGGTTCAATGTGGGAAAATTTTGTGATAGCCTTAAATTATATTTTCATCTCTAGTTATAAAATTTAAAGCTTAAAAAATAGTGTAGATTGATCACATCTATGAAAACTTGAAAATATTAAAAATTGACAGTCGAAAAATGTGTTACAAGACTATTTTCAAAACTTGAAATTCATTTTTTTCTCATGTCCATGCATCTTGATGTTGAGATGATCAATTTGATGATATTCGGGCATCAAAGCAACCTCTTCTAGTGAATGTTTTGAAGTAGGCTCTAATTTGATTGTTTAAGCCCTGGGCACTATATAAACTTTTCCCTTCAATAAATGTCCTGAGGCACCATTTCAATTTATGAAGTTTGGATGCAGTAGAAAACTAGTGCATGTGTTATTGATGAGGGAAATGCATAGTTGGAGGAAGGACTGATAGGGGAAAGGTTTTTCAAGGAACACAATTGAAATTTACATGGATAAGTTCAGTCTTGTCTAAATTCATAAATGAAAGAATCAGGGTGAAGGATCAATGACTAGCCTCTATTCAAAATATCTGATCGTTTTGTTTGTCAGTAATCTGTGGCCAATATCTCGCTTAGAAAACATCCTATGGTATGCTTGCATTGCCAATATCTCGCTTAGAAAACATCCTATGGTATGCTTGCATTACCTTTTTAATGCATTGCTTGGTATACAAGAACAATGCTTACTATGCTGGTTACTAATTAAGAGGGATTTGTGTATGTAATGGGAAAGGTTTCTTTAAAACTGGCTGCTAGTCATTGCTAGTTTTTGTTATTTTAGCGGTTTAGCCTCTCCATAACATTTCGTTGTTTTCATATCTTCAAATTCGCAATTATAGTTAGATCTTACATCTGATGGATGTTCTCATTCGAAAAGTCACAAATTCAGGTCATCAAGTTTCTTGACTAAAACTTAGATTGTTTTTGTTTTAGAGCTAATAAACATAAATTATAGGCCAAATTTTAGGACCATATTATAAAGCAAAACAAAGGGAAAATTTCATATAGGCCCCTAATTTTTAATGTTATTTAATGATAAACCTTCCTTCCGTTTTTCTTTAAAGCAGCATACGGAAATCTTTAAGGATTTCACCGTACCCCTTCATCTCTTATTTCCCTTTTTTATTACTTTTTTACCATAAAAATTAGCTCTAACAAAACTTTTTATACTATTTTAACTCAAAAACGTTTTTAATGGGTGGAAAGAGAAAAAGATGGTTAAAAAGTTTTTGGGTTAAAATAGTATAAAAATATTTGTTCTGGCTACATTTTTATAGTCAAAGATGAGGGGGTACGGTGAAATCTTTAAAGGTTTCTTTATGCTGCTTGAAACAAAAACGGAAAGAGGGTCTACCATGAAATAATATGAGGAATTAAGGGTCTATATGAAATTTTTCCCAAAATATAATGAAATTAATTACACATCCAAACAACCCAAAAAAAACATTATAGCGAAGATGCATACCTGGACCTCGCCCACAGTTTCAATCAAACAAAAAGAAATTATTGGCCAGGATGGTTTGGGTGGGGGGCAGAGAGAGTTAGAGAGAGAGAGGGTGCGTCAATAACTTGTTTTGGGCGAGTGGTTTGGGTGGAGAGAGAGAGAGTTAGAGAGAGAGGGTGCACCAACCTATTTTGGGCGATTGGTTTGGGTGGAGGAGAGATAGAGTTAGAGAGAGAGGGTGCGTCAAGGGCCTATTTTGGGCGATTGGTTTGGGTGGAGGAGAGAGAGAGTTAGAGAGAGAGGGTGTGCCAATGGCCTGTTTTGGGCAATTGGTTTAAGTGGGGGAGAAAGAGTTAGAGAAAGAGAGAGGGTACCCCAATGGCCTGTTTTGGGCGTCTGGTTTGGTTGGAGAGAGAGTTAGATAGAGATAGGGGGTGCACCAATAGAGGCAGGAGATGTTTTGGCTAGAGAGAGAGTGCAGAGAGGCAATTGGTTTGGGTGGGAGAGAGAGAGTTACAGAGAGATAGAGGGTGCACCAATAGTTACATAATGATTACCATCATCATCGTCTAAGCTTTTTTCCAACTTAGTTGGAATCGGCTACACTAATTCTGGTTCTCCATTATGCTCTATTAAGGATAAAGTTATATAATTATAATTACATAAATTAATTGAGTATTATAACTCATCAATAATAATAAATTATATAATTTATTGGTTATTTAATAATTAATTATAATTAATTATTAAATAATTACATAGTAGTATCAATTAATTATCCATTAAATATTACTTATTTTATTATGATCGTATAGTGATAAATATATAAATTTAGTGATAAAATGAAACTTTTATATTTTTATATTTTATGTCAATTAATGGTATTTGTCAAAAATAATTAATATAAATAAAATTAATCAATTTAATTCTATTAAAAACAACTTAATATTTGAATGATGCCTTTTCAAAACTATCCCTTAGTACACCACCAATATCAGCTGGACCAGGATTACCAAGAGAACTGCCATCAAAATTAAGCTTAAAGCTTCCAACATGGGGCGCCGACCACAAAAGTCTTGATCTACTGGAAGTCGAACCAAGAAGGAAAAGATTTCTCAAATTTTCCACAACATCGACCTTGGATATACCCCATCCTTCTTTCGTTACAGACACCCAAGACCAGATAGAACGTTTAATGATATTGATGATTCTTTTTACTAACAAAACATTCCCTTCAAAAGTTCTCATATTTCTTTCTTTCCAAACTTCCCACAAAATAACACCTTTCGAAATTTTCCATAAATTCTTACCAACTTTAGGAAGATGAGGAAGATCAAATTGATGCACAATCTCTCCCATTGATTGCGGTAGAACAATATTGATACCAAGAACCCCAAAAAGCCACCACCATATCCGAGTAGTGAAAGGACAGTGAGTAAAGAGATGCAGTCCCGATTCCCCATTGCTTTTACAAAGAAGACAAACATTAGGCAAAATTTTTCCTCTTTTAATAAGATTATCAATGGTGAGAACTTTATTCAAAGCTGCCAGCCAAATGAACACATGGACCTGAAGAGGGATGGGCCACTTCCATACCTTTGTAACCTGAGGACATGACTATCTCTATCTATCATGAAAGAAGAGATTGTAACAAGATTTAATTGAGAACCTTCCATCACTCTCTATCTCCCAAACGACTTCATCTTGAGCATTTAACGAGACATAGATCGTATCAAGTAATTCCAATAGGGAACACCATTGAGAAAAACCACCATATTTAAATGACAATACGGTAAAGGTAAATGCCAAGAAATTTGGTTTCCTCTCTCCTCAACTGCCTCAGACACCAACAAATTAGGATTAACAATAATAGCAAATAAATCAGGGAACACCAAATATTCCCCAATCCATTTATGGTGCCCAAAGGCCACCCACCCACTACCACCAATGTTCCATCTAAAATAGCTCGAAATCTTTGGCTTGCAAGAGTAAATATCCCTCCATACAGACGATGTACGATTGCCCCTCCCACCCCCAAGATCGAAACTATCCATCCCATATTTTGCAGAGAGAACTTTACACCAAGCTGATCCTTATGATGAAAGCTACGCCACCACCACTTGTACAGTAAGGCCTGATTGACCAATCGGATACTCCTAATACCAATACCACCCTCACGTTTAGGAGTGCATACTCTATCCCACCTTAAAAGATGGAATATCCTTTGATCACCACTGGAACCCCACAAGAAATTATGCATCATACGATTGATTTTATGTGCAATTGAGACATGCATATTGATCAAAGATATTTGGTATATAGGAAGATTGGATAAACAATATTGCAGCAACGTCACCCGACCACCCAGACTTATGCTTCCAAAGATCTAATTTCATTTGGATTCTTTCAAGCACTAAGTCCTACATATAAATGGTAAGTCTACTATCAGAAATGGGAAGACCAAGATAGGAGATAGGAAAAGGGCCACTCTTATACCCAAGACCTCTGCCAACCTCTGCTTCAAACTATCATCACAATTGATATCAATCACAGAAGATTTATGAAAATTTACTTTAAGACCAAGCGTAACCTTACAAATTTCCAAAAAATGAGCAATATTAGAAACTTGGCCTGGCTCAGCATCACAGAAAATCAAGCTGTCATCAGCATATTGCAAATGTGAAATAACCAGGGCAGAATTAGAGATTTAAAACCTGAAAAATGATCAAATCCTTCCTCCATATTCAACATCAAGCTGAAACATTCAGCATAAATTATGAATAAAAAAGGGGATAAATGGTCGCCCTGGCGTAGGCCTCTAGATGCCTTAAAAAAGCCAATAGGGCTACCTTTAAAAAGGACGGAAAAGTGGACAAAAGAGAGACAACCAAACATCCAACTTCGCCATCTCTCACCAAACCCCATAGCTTTCAAAATTTCAAGAAGAATACCCTATTCAACACGATCATAAGCCTTCTCTATATCCAACTTGAGTAAAATACCATGTTTTTTACTTAAAACCCGAGAATGGATACATTCTTGGGAAATAAGTACACTATTAGTAATTTGACAGTCTTGAATGAAAGCTGATTGGATCCTAGAGATAAGAAAAGAGAGGATCAATTTCAACCTATCAGCAAGAATTTTAACAATAATCTTATAAAGGCTGGTCAGCAAGCTGATAGGTCTAAGGTCAGAAAGACCAGAAATAACCGCTTAGGGATCAAAGCCATAAAAGTGAAATTAACGCCTCTGAAGATATGACTCCTCCTCATGAAACTCTTAGCAAACTCCAAAATTTCGTCTTTCACAACATCCCAAAATTTCTGAAAGAAAGCTAAAGGGAAACCATGCGGACCAGGCACTTAATCCCCTGGCATAGCAAACACTACCTTATGAACTTCCTCACAAGGCACCTCTCTTTCTAGCAAAGATTTCATCTCCAAAGACAGAACTTTAAATGGGACCCTATTAAGGGTTGAACTTCACTTCAGACGAGAACGCCTTTTTAAAATGGTTAATAACAACAGCTTCCATCTCATGCTCATTATCAGGACCAATCCCGGATATTGACAACCAGAAAGATCATTCTGACACCTTCTCACACTAGCAATGGCATGAAAGAACTTTTTATTAAGATCCCCTTCTTTCAGCCATTTAATTCTAGATTGTTGCTTCTAATATACCTCCTCCGACCTATGTAAATCCTCCAATTCATTCACCTTAACACATCGATCGAAAACTTGTTGTTCAGAGAGCACCCCTGACACTTGGGTGTTATGATCCAAGAGTTCAAGATCTGATAACACCCCGTCAATCCTAGCCCTGATGTCAAACTTATTCATCTTCTTTCAATCAATAAGTTTCTACTTAATATTTAGTAATTTTTTATGTAACTGAAAATCTAAAGTGCCCTCCACTACAGTGTTGTCCCAAGTCCTTTTAATCAAATCATTCACCTCCCTCTCTTTCATCCATGCCAAATCAAACTTAAATGGTTTCGGGCCATCCTCGAATCACCCCAGTATTCAAAATAATTGGACAGTGATCCGAAGACAGCCTAGGAAGAGCCTTAACTGTGGCTAAAGCAAAAGCCTCCAACCATTCCATCAAGAGCAAAAATCTGCCTAACTTGGACATAGATAGAGAAGAAACACTATTGTTGGACCAAGTAAACTTAGTACTAATAATAGGTGGGTCCAGAAAAGAGTTTGATTCAATAAAATCATTGAACAATCTCATAGAAGAAGAAATATGAGAACCAACAAGACACTCATCCGGTCACTGAATTAAATTGAAATCACCAACAACCACCACATGGTAAGAGAAGGAACGAATGGAAGCATTCAAATCTGAAATAAAAGCTTCTTTTAAAGAGATAATAGAAGGCCCATAAACATTCACAAAACCCCACTGAAAACCCAAAATAGGCCCACAGCCCATCAGAAGCCCCACACGCGTCCACACCACAAAAGCCCATAGACCCATTACCCCAGATCTCTCCAACCCCTAACACAGTAGGGCTAGGGATTTTTGTTTCTTGCAAAACTAAGAGCACATGTCTAAATTTTAAAACAAAAAATAACACATCCTGTCTTCTGTTGGGGTTACCCAAACCTCTAACATTCCATGAAATCACATTCATTAAAAAGGAAAAAGAGGAGGGTTCAAAGAAGAACCTGGTCCACCATCAGGAAAACGATATTTGAATCGATGGAGGAGAAATCCACCTCATCCACAACCGGGTCTTGGAATCTGATTGCAGTAGCCGCATGAACACTGTTGATAATACTTTGAGCTTGGAGATGAGCTAAAGAACGAGTGCCCAACTCGATTTTCTTCTTCTTCTTCTAATTAGAATTTGAGCCCAACTGCGACTTCTTATTTTTCTACTCACAGATTTGGGTCTTCGTTGGGGATAGAAGAACAAAATCATTCACAGTATCCTTAGCCTTGTCGTTCGCCATAGCAACTCTGACCTTATGCCTAGCCTGAATTTCCACCAACACCGCACTTAAGGGCACATCATCCATACCCATATCCTCAATTAGCTTCCCTACCCAGACCATTTCAACAGGTACCATTGTCGGGTTGGGAGTCACCATAGAGACAAGATCAGTGAGTAACAACGGGGATTGTACCTCTTGGGAAGGAACAACCACCGGAGACTCAGCGAGAACCAAATCACCCCCATCCAAGTTATCCACAGCAGCAGCCTCCTCAAACACAGCAATTGCATCCTCAACAGGGACCACCACCAAAGGCACATTAATCGCATGAATGTCATCATCTTCTATCACCACCAAAGGAAGAGGGTTGATCAATAAAGGGTCAAACCGAGACCTAGATCTCTTCCTTACCTCACTAATAACATACAATGATAAGGAAGGAAATGCATATTGATTTTTAACAGAAGAGCCAATATCACCACCACCAAGCGCTGTTGCAATCTCCATGCTGAAATTTTTTTTTGTGCAAATAGGCAAAGGAAGAAAACTATAGTGGAGACTGCTAACAACTTCCTTTTAAGATCCTCCACTTTCCAAGGGAAGACTTTAGGAAAAAGATCGTAATGTGCCACCCAACAATCCCCATCAAAAGATCCAACTTGGCAGCTTTCGTTTATGGAACAATCTCCCACCACCAAACCTTTTGAGAAGGCGTGATTGATGGGAAAAGTAAGCGGTACAACCACCTGACTATACCACACAGGATGGACAACATGTTCAACTTTAGTACTTTTCGGAAAACTATCTTCGCTGAGAAAAAAGGTAGCCTGGTCAACGAAGGATGAGATACCCTGATGAGAAAGCAAACCTTCCAAATAACCTTCCGACGAATCAGGGAACCTGCCAACCGGTATCCACCGTTTCCTAACTTTGGGCATTACAAAATTTCGTATTTTGAAATTCCTTCTTTAATGCAGGTTTCGTCTGGGCTTATTCTCGCTGGAAAAAAACTCCCAGTCAGGTTATCTCTACCTTTCATATCTACAACCATCTTCCTCGCTAGCTTCAGTGTATGACCAACTCTACCATCAGATAGTTGAATCTCAAAGAACTCCCCATTTATGCAGAGCATAATGCTCTCTGGAATAGACTTCCCAGCACAAAAATCAATTTTAATACGAACAAATTGACAAAAAGGATTCAGGAAGGAATCCCAGTCCAAGGCAATAAAAACCCCAATCTGTCCTATCACTTTTTTATTAATATTGAGATTCCAAGCTGACAGAGGAAGACCCCATAAATAAACGCACTTAGAAACCTTTTGTCGATAAGAAACATGGTCAGACGCCTTCCAAAGATCCAAAGAAAGAAGACTACCACAGATTCTACAAAACCTATGGGAAAGAGCAGCATAAACCTCCTTCTCAGAGCAAAGCTTGAACACCACTTTATTGGGACCAATGATCTTCACATTCTCACTATCGGACAACTTCCACCCACGTTGAGCCCATTATGAAAGACCAAAGAAATCCCCAATCGAGGGTGAGAACGACCCAATCACAAAGAGCGCAGTTTTAATCTCCAGCTGTTCCCAGGCCACCTGAATGATAACCAAATCATGATGGCTAGAAGGACCATCACACCTACCTTCTGTAACAGCAACTTTGCTCCCCTCCCAAGCCTTCCGCTTCATTCTCTCCTACATTTTTTCATCTCTCTCTCTCCATATGCATGCAAATACCTCTTCATCTATGTCATCTCCTTAACTCTCTCTCTCTACGGATTACTTGCAACCTTTTTAAAAAAAATATGGTTTCAATTATAACTTTATTAGACCACATACAACATTCGTGCATAACAATAGTCTTTTTTTTAAATCAAAATTAATTGTCTTTTTAGGTTTAGCGGTGCTAAATCTTATTAATTCGGTTATGAAACTCCCAAAGTCAAATGAAACACATTTAATAATGTGTCTTTCTTGTCTTTTTCTAATGGGAGGAATTTTTAAAGGGAACTCTCTACCACCAGTCAACATCCCTTTACTCTCTCCCTCTTTTTACGAGGAACGCTTTCTCTTGTGAACCCATAGCAGAGCAAGAGAGAGAGTCGTTCTTAAAAGAGAGAGAGAGAGAGCTCTCTTGTAGGAAAGGGAGAGAACTAGAGACTCTCTCCCTCTCTCGTTCTCTACCCTTACCCACAATAGAACACGCTTTTTCTCATGAACCCATAGCAGAGCAAGAAAGAAAGGCGTTCTTAACAGAGAGAGAGAGAGAGAGAGAGAGAGAGAGAGAGAGACGCGACGCGTGCGTTACGTAGAGAGTAGTAGAGAGCGTACGTAGTTAGTACGGACGAAACGGAAGGAACGAACGGTAGGAGAAGAGTAAGGA
>NW_006494789.1:10446900-10469063 GCF_000471905.2 Amborella trichopoda
TATATATATATATATATATATATATATATCAACCGATGGGCTAATTGCTACAGTGTCAACCAATGACCCAGATTGAATCTGGGCTGATCTAATACTCACACTCTTATTTCGTATTCCAATTTTTATTTTTTTTATAAATCCAAATAATTTGAAATTTTAAACGTATATTTTAATCATTAAGGCACACCTAATAAAAATATAACAACAATAATTTGTTAAATATAAATTGATAAAAATGCCCCCGAAAAGTTTCGAGCGTATTTTGGTCAATTTATATTTTACAAAATTTTTTAAAAATATTTTTATTAGATTCTACTATTGTTTAAGAATATATATTTAAAATTTCAAGTGATTTGGATTTGTATAAATAAAAGAAATTCAAATACGCAATAAGGTCGTGGCCATTAGATTGGGCCCAAATTCAATCTGCGTTGTTGGCTGACACTGTAGTTGTCAGTGGTTAGGTGTCTAGATATCGCCCTCCGGATCCTTTGAGGGATAGGGTGACACACGTCTCGGGTTTCGAAAGAAGACCAGGGACGTTTTTTAGATCCCTATCTTGGGAACCTCGTTGGAAAACGAGGGCAGGTGTTACCAACCGGTGAGAGGAATTTAAGGAGGGTTCGGGACTTACTTGGGCTGGCTCATGTGGGTGTCCTCTTAGATCATGGAGAAAGCCACCTAGTAATAAAACTGGCTCGAAATCACCTCCCTTGGCTTGTATTTTTCTGTTTTCTGCAATCACACATATATATGGAAAAAGTTATAAGAAAGGTGGGTCAGACCTCAACCTCTTCCACTTTGATGAATGCACACAAGCATGCACATTCAAAAAGAAGAAGAGAAGAAAGACGGGGAGAGAAGAATTCGTCTGAGCGAGAGGATCAAAGCGGTGACTAAGCTGGTGAATAATTGGCCTAACGTGGTAGCAAAACGGGCTCGGTAACTAAGACCGGCTCACATGGTTACTACTAGACGTCATTACCAGCACTGACTAACTAGTCACGATGGTCAGTCTGTCATAAAAATAAAGCGAGCCCAGTAATCCTGGCATAATAATATTACGGCTAGACGACATGACTACCATGAGAGGCTAACCTCAATCCCTCTTTGTCAAACGAAAGAGTAGCAAAATGATGGTATGAGGAAAGAATGAAGTAAGCGAAGAAGGGAACAGACAAAAGGAGGGGGAAGAAAAGAAGAGAAGAGACGAGAGGATAAAAGAGAGAGAAGGAAGGAAGATGCAGTTGGCGCTAGGCATCGTTGACTGTGTTAGAAGAACAAGGAGAAAACACAGTCGGTGCTAGGCTTCGCCAACTGTGTCAGAAGAAAAGAGAGAAAACACAGTCGGTGCTAGGCTTCGCAGACTGTGCCAGAAGAAAAGAAAGGGAGAGACCCAGTCAAGGCTAGGCTTACACTGATTATGATGGAGGAGAACCAAGGGAGAGAGATCGAGTCGGCACTAGGCTTCGTCGACTGCATTAGAAGAGAAGAGAGAGATCGAGCTAGAGCTAGACTTCGCTAACTTCATTAGATGAGAAGAGAGAGAAATCCACCCGATGCTAGGCTTCGTCGACTGCATTAGAATAGAAGAGAGAGAAATCCACCCGATGTTGAGAATGAAAGAAGAGGAGAGAGAAAATCCCACCTGGTGTTGGGAATAAAAGAAAAGGAGAGAGAAAACCCCACTAGAAATAAAAGAAGAGGAGAGAGAAAAGAGAGATAGAGATGAAAAGAAGAAAGATAGAGATATAGATGAAAAGGAGAGAGAAAGAGATAGAGATGAGGAGGGGAAGAGAAAGAAAGAAGGGAGGAAAGAAAAAGAGAGTAGGAGAGAGAAAGAGAGGAGGAGAGAGAAAGGGGGTAGGAGAGAGAAAGTTACCTCCTCAAAAGGTACTGGCCCTTTTCTTCTCTCTCCTCTATCTCTCTCCAAGACGTACCAAAGAACTTAAGCAAGAATGAAATTTTTTATTAGATCATCAAAAAAATGAATCGAAGCCTTTTACAATTTAGCTTTACATGTTTATAGAGAATTGGGCTAAAACATGGGTGTACGCCCAAAAACTACCTAGAATTGAAAATAATTACAATTCAATTTAATTTAAAGAAATTCTAAAAATGGGTGCAAAAGGACTGTTTTGCCTTTGCCTAACAATGTGTGGAATTTCAGAACAGTCCTTACTGCTGCCCAAGAACTTGCGCGATCTTTCGTGGTTGACCCGGGGTAGTTCTGATGCCCTTTTGATCAAAATATTATTGTTTTCTTGTAGGGCATGACATGGCGATCATTTTGATACCAACTTCGAGTTATGAATCATGTTTTTAAGCCAAGATCATAAGAGTTGAATTTTGGATGAATCTTGAAAACTTCGGATCGATTGTGTGCTCGTTCCTTAATGTTTCTTCATGTCTTCGTCATTGAATCACACTGAGCATGCCGTCACAATCACGTTGCAACAAACGTAGCTTGATTTCGTGTTCGGATGAAGATTTTGTCGTCTTGAGTTTTTACAGGAATCTTGAAATCCGGCACCCAAAATTTATTGAAGCTTTGACGCCTTCGTGTGTGAAATCCAACCATTCATCGTTCGCGAGGTTTGGACCAGAGATAGCCTCGGACCTCACGCACATAATGCAATTGGTTTCGTTCCGATCGGGTATGCAAGTTTCATGATCTGGCTGCTCGAAAGAGGCGTGCTGCTGCTGAATTTTCTGCAACTTCTTTCATGGATCAACGACTTTCATTTAGTTTTTCTCTCTGCTCGAGAGTCGTCACGTGGCGTACCACTTATCGAGTTGCTTGTCTTGATGAGACGAACATGCTCACCAAATTTGGGAGGGATCCTACTTGGAACGATTGAGATATAGGCCCTGAAAGTGACTGCCCGTGACTATAAAAACAGTCACCATTAATGGTGTTTTGATGTAGTGAGGCCACATGAGAATAGCTTGCGGCCTACCCCATTTTAATCTTTTACCCATAACTTTGTCCTGAAGTGCCCGATTAAGCCGAAACATGACCCGTAGGGATTTTCGACCAGGTCGGATCCAATGGCGATGGTCTCATAGCTGTTTGACGCACCAAAAGTATAGCTCTAGTTACGGGGTCCACTTCAGCGTGCTAGAGACAGATTTTGCTGAAATTGTTTCTTTGTGTTCACTACTTTAGACATGTTTGATCATGATGAAAATAGGTAGGTGGTCTTTTGAAGCTAACAAAGATCTTGACCAATTCTGGAGCCATTTTGAGACTGTCGAGAATTTCCACTATTTTGTAGGCTTTATTGACCTGCTTCCTACAGGGACCAAGATGCTGAAAAATATGTTCAAACAGCTTGCCCCACTGAATGCTGTGCTTCAAGAGAAGCGAGAAGGAAAGTCATTCAAAAAATTTCCTTCGGCTTTTACTTTTTTTTCTTCCTAGCCACAGAACCGCGTGAGCACTGAGAAAATTCACGTAACGGTGTAGCTAGGATGCTCAGATGTAGGGATGCATTGTTTACGGGTCTGTCCGTGGAGACTTTAGAGGGAGAAGAGACTTTTTTAAGGGATCTTGTCGAAGTCCTCACCCTCTTGTGAACTGTTTGTGATTATGAAGCTGATGATTTTGTACGGACCTTGTCAATCAGAATCGGGCTCATCTGGCAATTGAGTGCCATGTTGAAGGGTATTGTTCCCATTTGGTCTGGGTTCATTTGTTTGCTCTGGTCGGCGCTGTTTATTGTTACACCGGATTTTCTTTTGACGATCAAAGTACCACTATAGGTCTCGCCTACAGAGTCCAGTCGGGGGCAGGTTTATTAGCTAATCCCGAAGGTTTGGTCGTGTCAACTAGGTGAGCTAACGTCTCTGGCTGGTTTCACCCTGGCTTTGTCAGTTTCTTTCCTTTGTAGTGTTTTGTTTCTAGAGTATGTTTGTGACCTCGTGGGAATAATGTTCTTCCTCATGAGACTTGTCTTGCTGTCTTGGCGAGTCTTTTGTCTTTTGAGTCCTTTTGCAACTGAACTCAGGCTGTCGGAATCTTTTCCTTGAAGCTCATATTTTTGGATTCCTGGCATTGTGTTATAGGGATTTTCTTTGAATGGGGGTTGAAGCCGCATGTTGAGGCGAACGCTGCATCAACCTGTTTATTGGTCCAAGCGTCCATTGTGGATTTTTCCTTGAATTTGGGAAGTGGGGCCATACAGACAGTTTTCACCAACTTCTTTTTATTTTGGGGCTCTTTTACCCATGACCTTTCGACTATGTTCACCATTTTCATCCATTTTTACTCATGATGTCCTTTCGGGTTTTCACTGTGCCTAGTTTTTTATTCACGAAACTCTTTTACTCATGGTTTCATGACCATGCCCGTCCATCATTTTTACTCATGGCGTTCCCTTGTTCAGGTATACATCATGCCCGATATTCATTTCTCTTTTCTTTCTTTTTTTGTCTTTTTTTTTTTGTGGGGGCATGTTTAGGTTTATGCCTCCAAGACCTGTGCGGAATAGTTTAATGTCATGCGGTCAGAACGCGCAATATGGTTTAAGGTCATACAACTGGACCGTGGTGGTGATGAATGGCAGTCTGTGGAGGCCATGGATTGAGTATAGTGGTGGTTTGACTCACTTGGGGAAATGACATTAAGCTACGTATAAAAGATGGATGATGTATGAAATGTGAGTGGACGATGGTGACCCACTAACTTACAATGAGTATGGATGGCGGGATGTTCGCCATTTTGTAAGCGTGGGTGAGACTCACTGAGGAATGAGATATGGTGATGAAGTGAATGGACACACTGGGGAGGTAATGAAAGTGGCGCGTGCACATTAATAGGTCGGTTAGGGATGGCGTGCGTGAAGGTCCATGTAAAGGGCGTGTGTGCATATGTGGCGAGGGTAAGTTTATGGTCATGCCTCTTCGACATATGCTAAGCAGTTTTAACGTCATGCGGCTAGGACGTGCATCAAGGTTTAAGGTCATACAGCTAGACAGTGGTTATGCAGTTTAAAGTCATACAACTAGGACCGTGCAGTTTAAGGTCGTGCAACTAGACCTCCACTACAATTTAAGGTCATATAGTTCAGATCATACAGTTTTAGGGTCATGCAACAAGCTCAGGGCTACATTTTAAGGTCATATAGTTCGGACCATGCAGTTTTAGGGTCGTGCAACTAGACCAGGGCTACAGTTTAAGGTCATATAGTTTGGACCATGGTTGTGCAGCATAGAACAAGGCTGTGTAGTTTAGGGTCGTACAATACGGACCGAGGCTGTGCAATTTAAGGTCATGCAACAAGGACCGAGGCTGTTCAGTTTAGGGTCATGCAGCATGGACTGTAGTTGTCAGTTTAGGATCGTTCTACACGGACTGACGCTGTGCAGTTTAAGGTCATGCAGCACGGACCGAGGCTGTGTAGTTTAGGGTCGTGCCACATGGACTGAGGTTGTGCGGTTTAAGGTCATGTAGCACGGATCGAGGCTGTGCAGTTTAGAGTCGTGCAGCACGGACTGAGGCTGTGCAGTTTAGGGTCGTGCAGAACGAACCGAGGCTATGCAGTTTAAGGTCATGCAACACGGATCGAAGCTGTGCAGTTTAAGGTCATGCAACATAGACCGAGGCTATGCAGTTTAGGGTCATGCAGGACGGACGGAGGCTGTGCAGTTTAGGGTCATGCATCACAGACTGAGGCAGTACAGTTTAGGGTTGTGCAGCACAGATCGAGGCTGTGCAGTTTAGGGTCGTGCAGCATGGACCGAGGCTAGGTCGCCATGTAGGTAGAAATCCATGGGGAATAGGTCTGTGGATGGCAATCCAACTCCCTGAGGATAAAATGGTTAAGACTATTCAAAAACTGAGGGCTCAGATGGAAATGGCGACCTGATGAAGGAGGGCCAACAGAAGCGGACTTCACTAGGGCTTATGGGGGCAAACGTGGCTCCCTGGGGTGAAAGATGAGACTCTATGAAGAATTGGCTTATGATAGGTAACCCGACTCCCGGAGGATAAGATAGCTTGGTGTGAAATAGACCCACGGGGAATTGAAGAGGTAAGAATGACCCTAACTTCACTGAGGATAATGGGTTGCAATGTGGGTGTGACGCCTACTGAGGGATAAGGGACAGTGGCCTGCTCCTGACTCCATTGGGGATGATAGGGCATGGCTTGGGTGCAAGGACCTGGGTACGAATCCACAGGGGATAGTGGTAGGACGCACAAGGCTTCAGTCTGGAGTAGGTGACAATAGACTGCTTGAAATACAGCCTGGGCCAAGTGTAACAATCATTGTTTCTTGTGAATGTCCAACAGGCACTGAGTTCTCAAAAAGGAAACTGGCGCTGGGTTGTTAAAACTCAGCTGGCGCTGCGAACCAGCAGCGACATTGGTTGAACACAACCGACGCTAAGTCAACCAGCACTAAGGTCGTTTGAAATTCACCCGGCGCTAGGGTTGTTTGAAACTCACCCGGTGCTGGGGATGGATCGATGAGAGTTACCTCGAGCCTCGACTCAAAGCCCGACCCGGCTCATCGTCGCTCGGCTTCCCTTAGATGCAACTTGAATTCCCAATTTGTGAGGGGCATTTGAGGGTAGTGTGGTCTATATAAGGGGGTAAAATCCCATTTTCTTCACTTTTCAAGAGAGGTAAAAAAAAAAATTAAGGCAAAAATTTTCTTTAACTGTGAGGAGAGGGTGCCCAGTTGAAGTTTCGACAAGCAGTGAGACTCCAACAAAAGTTTTGCAGGGAAGATTTTTGGCAAATAGTGGGATTCCCGGTGGTTTTACTAGGAAGGCCTTCGTCGAGCAGAGTTTGCCAAAAATTTGGTGAAGTTGGAGAGAAAATTTAGCACATAGGACTTTCCGATGGAGGGAAGAGCTCCGACCGTGGTATTTTTGAGGCGGAAGAGGCAAGAAATGCAACAGTGAGCATTTTTGCAAGCTTTGAAAGGTTTTTTTGGTGGTTTTAAGGGTTTCCTAGTGTTGTTAGCAGTGTTGCAGAGACTTTTCGAGAACGGTAGAGGAGTTCGCATAAGTTTTCGATGAGGTTCTGGTGACGTTCAGGCCAAAAACACAGGCAAGAAAGTTTTTTTAGTGGGTTTCCGACCGTGTAGGAGAAGTTCTGACGGGAGACGAACGGTCACGGGAGGTGGACCGTTGTCGAAGGTGTATAGTTGCAGTGGGTGAACTGTCGTGGGGAAGGCGTACGGTTACGGGAGACGTGCTGACAGTTGGCCTTCGCTCATGTGTCAGGCGGCATTGAAGGACGTGGCGATGGTTGTCGGTCAGCATAATTGAGTTTGAGGTGTCATGACTAGGATTCGTGGAGCATGTGAGAGATCCGCTCACAACCGGTGCTGACCTTAGGCAAGCTCAACCGGTGCTGCGTGTTGACAGACTCAACCAGCTCTAGTCGTTGGCACACAACCAGCGTTAGGCATTGACAAGCTCAATTGGTGCTTAGTGTTGACAGACTTAACCGGCGCTAATTGTTGGCACTCAACAGGCCCTGGGCATTGACAAGATCAACCGGAGCTGAGTGTTGACAAACTCAGTCAGTGCTAAGTATTAGCAGACACAACCGACGATAGTGTTGGCAATCTCAAACGGCACTGATTGAGTGTCGTAGCAACTTTCGGGAGTGAACCACTAAGTCCTTTATAATGGTTGGTTCTTCTTACCAAATCCATGATGTGAAGAGGCTTCCAAAGGAGGGAGAAATCGACGCTTGTGATTTTATAGGAGAGGTTTCATCAAGGGTAAACCCATTTGGCTGACCCAGCTAGTGTACTAACCAGAGTGGCCCCTCAGTGTCACTTTCATTACTGACCCCGTTTGTTTCAAAGTACGAGAGGGCAATGACTGCAACATCAGTACTGAAGAAGGGATGGCACTTCTTCACTATATGCATTAGAACATAGCTTCCGAGGAGAACTTTCCTACCTTAAGGAAGCGAATGGTACAGCTAAATGGACTACTACGGTGGTCAATAAAAGGCCTCCGGATTCAGGGGAAGCACCAATACCTGAACGGATACTCTTCTTGGACTGCTAAGGTATTGGACGTCGTACAGCAGCACTCTTGAACATGCTTCACTATTAGCAACGGTCCAGTGTTCGGGCAGCTACTACGATCGTTGCTCCAATACAGTAAAGGTGTTACTGGAGACATGGAGCCATGTTAGCAATACTTGGCTTCTTGGTCATGGGGAAGCAGGAATCTCTTTACTAGATCTTCACTTTATTGGAGGTCTCCCAATGATCGGGGCTATGTATGACGAGTTCGTGCCCACTAACCCCATCATCTTTGGTGATGCTAACTTGGGGGATGAAGAGCTGCTGACTAGTCTTCAAAAGATCTTCAAGGCCTACCAGTCGATTGTCGGTCGATCTAACAATGGCAGGGTCACCTTTACAAAATGGGTGAAATTCTTTTGTGGGGATTTTCCTGAGGGTGGTCAAGGTACTCCGAAGGGGAAAGGGAAGGCAGTTGCAAAGGAGACGCCTCCCATATATCAACTTGAGACCGACGATGACCGTGTCTTATTGGTCGTGTACTTGGACTTATTTTGGTGCAAATTTGTGCTCCCTGGGTGGGGGTACGACATTCGTCCAGGGGTACTGTATGTGGCATGCAACATGGCCAGAGGGCATGAGTATGCCCTTGCTCAGCTAGTCCTATTCAACATATACCATGGCTTGGGGGCCATCTCCGGTGGAAAGGCCTACAAGGGCGAAGAGGGAGCGAACAACATCGTAGGAGCAGAGGCTTTTCCTGGGGATTTAAAACCCCATTCCCTGTGCATTACGTGTACGGGTGGCTAGGGTCCTATTTCCTTGACACCTACGTCAAGCATCAGTACTCAGGAGATAAAATGTGGCCCTTCTTGGGTGGCCAAGGCTACTGTATGTGGCATGCGACATGGCCAGAGGGCATGAGTATGCCCTTGCTCAACTAGGCCAATGCAACATATACCATGGCTTGAGGGCCATCTCCCGTGGAAAGGCCTACAAGGGCAAAGAGGGAGGTAAAACGCTGGAGTGAAAAGAGAGAAAACGCAAAAAAAGGCCCCCAAGCCATGGTATATGTAGGTGGAAAGGCCTACAAGGCCTACAAAAAAGGCTCACAGTAAAAATCATGGCACATTCCAAATACCACTCCATAACTTCAAATCCATACAAGATAACAACATAAAACCCCATTCTATCTTAAAATAGACTCATACAAGCATCATTCTACAGAATTTCAGGATCCACAAGAGTGATAACAGTGCCAAACGTATCATACAAATAAGACCTAATTGCTGGAAAAAAGAACACAAACATACATGCTTAAATCATGCTTTCACATAATAGTATGATCCACTTACCTTGCGCTCCAAACAACCTATTGAGGCATGAATACACAACTCTCCCATGCTTAGAAAGGCGTCTAAAATCCTAAGCATTCAAGAGAATCAAATTTATAGGTAAGGCTCTATCTCCCAATAGAATCCCACAGCACTTAACTCCGAGCCAGTCACTAAAGAGCCTGTAAAGAAGGTGTGCACATACCAACGTATGATCAAAAGGTGCAATTTACTGATTAGAAGTGTTGGCACAGGTCCTCGTCATCGCGACCTAAAACAGGAACACCCAGACACTTTTAAGACTCTCTAGGCCAATAATCCTTTCATGGTTGCTCTGATACCATAACTGTCACGACCCTACCCCCTGACCCCATACCCCAGAGTGGGGGATCGCGATCACAAAGGTCGCTAATGCCACTCAGGTCGAAGTGGCTCAACGCTTTATAAAATGGTAACTCAAGAAAACTAAGAAAGTAAAGGAACTCTAACACAAACACATGAGCTAGGTAAAAGGAGAACTAAGATTTATGTCATTACATAAACATCTTGAAGGAGTACATCAGTTCAAGGCACAGAAGGGCTAATTAAGCAAACTTTATAAAATGGCTCAATGCTTTATAAAATGGTAACTCAAGCAAACTAAGAAAGTAAAGGAACTCTAACACAAGCACATGAGCTAGGTAAAAGGAGAACTAAGATTTATGTCATTACATAAACATCTTGAAGGAGTACATCAGTTCAAGGCACTGAAGGCCTAATTTAGAAAAATACATAGTTCCAAAAATACAACCCAGAACATGGCCCACTGTCGATAAACACATACAAGCAAAAGGTCTCCTTCACAGGTACAAGCCTTCGTCGACCAGATCGATCTCCGCCAAACGGCAGTCCGTTGACCTGCAACTTCTACTCTACAGTGATAGAAAATGATGAATGAGCTATAAAGCCCAGTAAGAGGATCTAGAAGTTATGCATCTATAACAGATATATTCTGGCATTATAATAATTCTTTTATCTATAAGCAATAATAATGGAAAAAGTATCATGTTAGCAATCTTTCCAATACATTCATCACAGATGGCATATTGCATATCATGCTTATCATAAAACCAGTATCACTACCAGCATTCACATTCACACATTCAATTGTTAACCACTCACTCATTAGATTCACCTACTCTCAAAGTAGAAGCCCTATTCATCAGGCCAAGCCAATCCCATTGTTTAGGACTTCTACCATTACTTGGGATAGAGGGTAATGACAATGAGTGTTGTTTACCGTAAAAAATTAGAGAGATCTTGAAATGAAGGTCTCTCGGATCTGACACCTTAAAATGATGAAAATGAAATAGTAGGGAAGGTGGGACAAATCAAATTCAGATATGAGGTCAGATCTGCTCTGAAACGCGCAGATATACTCTCAGATCTGTGGTGGAGCCAGCATAATTCAAGATATCAAAATACGATTTTTAGAACGAATTAATAAAAACAAATCAAAATAAAATAAATCAGTAAAGAAATGAAGAAAGAGAGAGGGTTGAGAATGATACCAAACCGGGCCGGATGGCCCGGGACTCTCAAGCCTTATGAGGCTCACCCGTATCAAAACTGGTCCTCTTTTATCTATCTGATCTGGATATTAGCCAGTACATCCCTTCAGTATATGGTGGTTGTGCCCTATAGATGGTTCTAGACTCTCTCAGGGTTTAAGGTTGAAGTTGCTGGAGGCTAGCTATAGGGTTTTCATCTCTATCTCTTTAGGTTTTTCTCTCTCTATCTCTAATCGTATTCTCCGTCTCAGCTAGGGTTTTTTATCTCTTGTCTCAAGCCTCCTTGTCAAATGACCACCAAAAGGGGCCTTATAGGGGTAATCCTCAATCGAAAAGTCCCATTTTGAGAGTCACGGATTTGGGTGGAACAGGTCGTATCGCCTGGGAGGCATGAGTCGTGTGTCCTGGGCAGCACGCTTTGTGTCACCCAAGGCTGGGCGGCACAGGTCGTGTCGCTTGGGCGGCATGCTCTATGTCGCACACATCAATTGTTGTTGAAATTGATATTTTTCAATTCTAGTGTGTTCCTCAGCCTCTTACGAAGCCCTTAGAAAACATTTGGATCAGAACATTTTTTTTTTCTATTTTAAATGATTTTTTTTGTAAAATGGGGGATTTACAAAAATCTGGGTCAAAACAGGGGTTTTGCAAGGTTCTGGGCAGGTAAACTGGTTCTGGATCACAAGGTAGGCTATGTGAACTGGATTTGGGCTTATTAGGTCAAGTGTGGTCCTAAGGGTCGCAGAAACCATAGAATTTGTAAGATTTAAAATGGGGTGTCTACAGTTGCCCCTCTTTGGCACTCCCTGTCCTTCGAGGGACAAGCGAGTGGAAAAGAAGTAGACACTCTAGCATTCCCTGTCCTTCGAGGGGCAGGTGAACGTCAAAGATAAAGCAGACACTTTAAATTTTATCCTGAAATCACGTGGTCAAGGGGCACACCAACTATCCCTCCAAGTCATTGTGTTCATCAAACTCACCCACTTAGGGCATTTTTCCTTCTAGGGTTTTCGACGTGAGATGTCGACGAGTTACATAAGCTTGAAAATCGAGTTGGATTTTCTGGCCATGCCACTTAACTTTAGGGTTTGTAGTTTGAAATTTTTAACCTTGGCATTGTCTTAGGGTTTCCTAAGGTTTTTATAGTTTTAAGGAAAAAGAAGATAATGCAGACATTGAAAATTTGTTCTTGATGTCACGTGGTCAGAGGGTGCACCAACTATCCCTCAAAGTCATTGCACTCATGGAGCTCACCCACCTAGGGCATTTTTCCTCCTAGGGTTTTCAGCGTGAGATGTTGGTGAGTTATACAAGCTTGAAATGTGAGTTAGATTTTTTGTCCACGCCACGTAACTTTAGTTTCAAATCTACCAACTTGCATTGTCCTGGATTTCCTCAGGGTTTCCTAAGGCTTTCTATAGGAAGAGACTTATCGGGCTGAATTCGAAGAGAGAGACAAGGCATCAATGCAGTAATCGCGGCAACGCAGTGATCATCATATACTGGTGTCCAAGCTCCTTCATTTTAAAAGACATTTTAGAAATTTTGAAAGTAGGGGGAAATTTGAAATAGAACCCGGAGCAGGGACAGGTTACGATTTTAACAAAGAAATTAAAATTTTTGAAAACACAAGACATATAGTAAAAATTTTGAAAAGAGGAAGATATTTCAAAAAACAAGGTTGATTAGCAGTTTTAGTTCCCACAACCATAGAGCCCTCTAAGCAGTTTAACCTCATGCAGCGATGGACGGTGTAGTCAGCAGTTATACTCATACGACCGATAATGGAGTTTTAATTTTTATTTGCTGCCCCTGTTGGGGGGTGGTTTTCTTTTAATGTGGGTCTTACAGTTTTACCACTTGTGACCCCTATGGTGGACCTTATGTGAGCGTATTGGGTCTTTTCTTGAATCTTCGGGATGAGGAATCGTCAATTATTTCTTTATCTTCCAACCTCATCTCTTGTATTGCAATTCAAAAAGAGTTCTCTAGAGTTTTCGAGAAAATATAGTTTTGAAAGTACAGGATACTGCTCCTAGGTGTTTAGAATCTCTTTGAATTTTTGAATTCGTTCCTCCACCACCTACCTTTCAAATTTTTAGACGATCTACAAGAAACATGACGTTAAACTGCTAGAAGATAAACTATGGCATAGTATTGATGCCAATCACACCATTGAGATGTATCGCCTCCATGGAAAGGAGGAATCTTGGATCTTGTCAGTAATTCTATGATCCTTGCCTTAAGAAACTTCTTCATGACACCGGTCATAAACTCATCAATGGGAGTGAATTCCCTTGGTGTGGAAGTCTGCATTCCCCATGTAGTAGAATGAATTTTGCAAAAGGGTTGCTTTTCTTGACCATGTTCACCTCCCCTTGTCGAGAGGGTTTTTCGACTATGGCTTTATCTTCCTTGGATCGCTCATATTGTGATACTCTTTCAAGCATATCATCAAATGAGTAAGGGACTACCCCCACACTGAAGAACAAGACATATTCTGGAGTCATGTTCTCTAATGCTATGCTTACATTTGCGGTTTCAAGGAGTGGAGTTTCAATGACTCGTATAGCGACCTCTCTGAACCTGGTAATAAATAGGGAAGGAGATTCGCCCGACTTCCGTTTGCTGGAAGTTAACTCAGGAGAATCACAAGCTGTGCCCAAACCCGAAGAACATCTACAAAGGACTTGGAGCACAAGAAGAAATCAACTGAAAAGTCCAGTAGATGAAGAACAAAATGAGCATAACCTTATCCAAGAGTTAATGACTAAGGATACTCAAGATCAAAGCATTGAGGATGACCTTAACTCCAAGCCCATGACCGAAGAAGGTGGAGAAGAAAGGGGTATTGCATATGGGATTCTACTCTAAGATAAACTCCAAAAAATGGCACAAGAAATCCCCATCATCAAGAGTCACACTAGGGCATATGAACCCTTCAATTAGTACTTTCAAGTTAATACAATAAATGATTCATACATGTGTGGCAATGAATCAAACTCGTAAGAGTAATATGAACTCGGGCATAAGCTCAACCAAAGTTTTGAAGCTATAGATTCCCAAGCCCATGATGACTAAAAAAACCTTAATTCTAGGACAATAACTCGTGAGGAGGCAAATGATCAAGTGCTAAAAGGAAGCCCTTCACGTCAAAACCTTGACAACCCACCTAAGTGGGATAAATATGATGAGGACGAAGTTTCAGAAATTGATGTGATCCAGATCAACGAGAAGAGATCATCTTCTAAACAATGGGTCAACACCTCGAAGTCTCCCATTACGCTTTCAAACAAGGGGCCAACACCTCAAAGAGAATCCCTTCCCTATCCATCTCTATCTAAATCTTCCATAAATTTCATCTAAAGGGATTTGTTGCTATCTAAGTAAATCTCCTCTCAAGGAAATAATTTCTCTCTATTTCCCAAAATCCTCTTAACAACGAGTGTCCAACTCTTTCAATTTTATTTTTAAAGACATTTTAGATATTTGAAATAGAACCCGGAGCAAGGACATGTTACGATTTTAACAAAGAAATTAAAGTTTATGAAAACATAAGGCATATAATGAAAACTTTTTAAAAAGAGAGATATTTCAAAAAAAAAAATTTGGTTAGTAGTTTTAACTATTGCAACCATAGAGTCCTCTAAGAAGTTTAACGTCATGCAGCGATGGACGGTGTAGTCGGCATGGGCTGTTTTCATAATTTCTAAAACGTCTTTTAAAACGAAGGAGCTTGGACACCCGTACATAATGAGTACCGCATTTGCCGTTGGTAGTGGTAGGGTGGTTGTGCCCTAGAAATGACTTAGAACTGGGGTTTTCATGCTTAGGTTAAGGTTTTCTCTTTGGTCTCTCTTTGTTCTCTTCCCTAGGGTTCTGATCTCCCAAGGCTGGGCGAGACGTGCAGTGTCGTGCACACCAATTTTTTTCAAAATTGATATTTTCAATTTTATGTGTTCCTAGGACTCTTGTGAAGCCCTCAAAGAAAATTTGGGTCAAAACGGATTTTTTTACTATTTTTATTGATTTTTTTGGTAAAACAGGGCGTTTGCAGAAATCTGGGTCAAAACAGAGTTTTTATAGGGTTCCGGACAGGCAGATTGGTTCTGGGTCACAAGATAGGTTGTCTGAACTATAGATTTGGATTTACTAGGCTAAGTTTGGTCCTAAGGGTTCAAGAAACCATAGAATTTTCTATATTTAAAATGGGGTGTCTACAGTTGCCCCTCTTTAGCACTCCCTGTCCTTTGAGGGGCAGGTGAAAGTCAAAGATAAAGCATACATTTTAAATTTTATCCTAAAGTCACGTGGTCAGGGGGCACACCAACTATCCCTCCAAATCATTGTGCTCATCAAGCTCATCCACCTAAGGCATTTTTCCTCTTAGGGTTTTCGGTGTGAAATGTCGATGAGTTGCACAAGCTTGAAACTCGAGTTGGATTTTCTGGCCATGCCACTTAACTTCAGGGGTTTTATAGTTTGAAATTTTTAAGCCTGACTTTTTCTTTGATGTCCTTAGGGTTTCCTAAGGCTTTCTATAGTTTTAAGGGAAAAGAGGATAATGCAGACATTGAAAATTTGTTCTTGATGTCAAATAGTCAAAGGGCGCACCAACTATTCCTCCAAGTCATTGCTCTCACAAAGCTCACCCACCTAGGGCATTTTTCCTCTTAGGATTTTCGGTGAGAGATGTCCATGAGTTATATAAGCTTGAAACTCGAGTTGGATTTTTTGGCCATGCTACTTAACTTCAGTTTCAAATCTACAAACCTGCATTTTCTTGGATTTCCTCAAGGTTTCCTAAGGCTTTCTATAGGAAAATTCATTCTATAGGAAGAGACTTGTTTCACCGAATCCGAAGAGAGAGATGAGGCAGCAACGTGGTAATCGTAGCAACGCGGTGATCATCATATACGGGTTTCCAAGTTCCTTCATTTTAAAAGATATTTTAGAAATTTTGAAAGTAGGGGGAAATTTGAAATAGAACCAGGAGCAGGGACAGGTTACGATTTTAACAAAGAAATTAAAGTTTTTGAAAACACAAGACCTATAGTGAAAATTTTGAAACGAGGAAGATATTTCAAAAAACAATGTTGGTTAGCAGTTTTAGCTCGCACAACCATATAGCCCTCTAAGCAGTTTAACGTCATGCGGTAATGCGCGGTGTAATCGGCAGTTATACTCATACGACCGACCGTGGAGTTTTTATTTTTTTGCTGCCCCTGTTGGGGGTTGGTTTTCTTTTAATGTGGGTCTTACAGTTTTACCACTTGTGACCCCTTTGGTGGACCCTATGTGAGTGTATTCAGTCTTTGCTTGAATCTTCGGGACGATGAATCATCAAGTATTTATTTATCTTCCAACATCAGCTCTTGTATTGCAATTCAAAGAGAGTTCTCTAGAGTTTTCGAGCTAAATATAGCTTTGAAAGTACAGGATAATGTTCTTAGGTGTTCAGAATCTCTTTGGATTTTCGATTTCATTCCTCCACCACCCACCTTTCAAAGTTTCAGATGATCTAGGTACTTAACAATGTTTCGTCAGGCTAATGCTTATTGATTTTCCTTTAACACAACTTTGACTCAGGAGAGGAAAGGAAGATGTTCAGAGGTCCCTTTTGGGTTTTCAGCTCGGTAGCCTTTTTTCCAACGCTTGGGGTTCCTTTCGAATTTTCAGCCCAGCGGATTTTTTTTTTTTTTTGAAGAAGAAGAGGAAGAGAACAATGACAATGAAAGAGGAGGAGGAAGAAGAAGAGTCAAATGTGCCCCCTTTTTCTTTTTTTTAACATTTCACCTTAAGATCAGGTAAGAATTCAATCATCTTTCTCTCCTCCAAGTGGCAGGGAGGTTCTAATATCGGTCTTCCTCTGATTTCCCTTGACCTAGGTCAGTATCGAAAATCTCTTTGACAATGACTGTTGAATTTCCGTTGAATTGGTCCACTTGAACCTTGATCTTGGGACTAAAAATCACTCTCAGTTTCTAAATCCCTTAGCCTGTTGTATGGATGGATAGGCTCGTCAGTGTTTTCCTGTTAATGGAGTACTTCATGTGTGAGGCATGAATGCCTCATTTGGTCATTTGCAAGGGTCTCCTTTTTGGCAATCTTTTTCATTGCAAATTTCGAATTGTTTTTACTAGATGGTACTACATGGTACTAGATGGCCTTACGACATGTTGGGAGTAAACAAAGAAGGGTTCAATCTCATTAGTTTCCCTTTCTGTTTCGTTAGGAACTTGTTCTTCACAGGATGCATCCTCTTGACATGGTGGTGCTCTGGTTATCGAAGTTGTGCTCATGTTGTTAATGACTTTTAGAGAGCCTGCCTCTTGAGTAGGTAACATGGTTGGATTTCCAATATCCAATTCTTGATCCCAGATGGGTGGATCATTCCAGAAATCTTGTGAAGGTGACCCAAGTGGGCCCTTTAGAATTTCTAAAGATTCAAGCTCTATTAATTCTAGTGAAGATGTCAAATCTTTAGGAATAGTCAAATTTGGGCTCTTTCTTCTCCATCATCTATAACTGGGTTCACCTCGAGAGGTGACTCGGTTAAATCTTCTAAGCTTGGATCCTCATCCCATGTTGGTGGATTGGCGAAGAAGTCTGGTAAAGGTGGCCCAGGTAGGCCCCTTAGAATTTCCAAAGGTTCGACTTCTTTTGATAGTTAGGGTGTTGGTCCCTTGTTTGGAAGCGTAATGAGAGATTTCAGGGTGTTGACCCCTTGTTTGGAAGATGATCCCTTCTCATTAATCTGGATCACATCAATTTCTAACATGTCGTCCTCATCATATTGATCCCACTTAGGTGGGTTGTCAAGGTTTTGGGGTGAAGGGCTTTCTTTTAGCACTTGCTCATTTGCCCCCTCACAAATTATTGCCCCAGGATTAAAGTTTTTCTTGTCGTCATGGGCTTGGAAATCCATAGCTTCCAAACCTTGGTTGAGCGTACGCTCGAGTTCATACTGCTCTTGCTGGTTTGATTCGTTGCCACACACGTACGGACCATTTATTATATTAACTTGGATATACGGGAAGAAGGGTTCACATGCCCTAGTGTGACTCTTAATGATGGGGATTTCTTGTGTCACTTTTGAGAGTGTATATTGGAGTGGAATATCATATGTGTTACCCTTTTCTTTTCCCCTTTTTTCAGTTATGGGCTTGAAGCTAAGATCATCCTCACTGTTTTGATCTTAAATATCCTTAGTTATTAATTCCTGGGTGAGTTTATGCTCGTTTTGTTCTGTACTTTCCAGTTGATTTCTTCTTGTGCTCCAAGGCCTCTGTGGATGTTCATCCGGTTTGAGCACAGCTGGTGATTCGTCAGAGTTAATCTGGTTGACATCAATATTCTTTGTTGAGACATCTAGAGTTTATGATTTCCCTTTGTTGTTAACATCTTCCTTTTCGACAATTATCATGGCGCTATCGATGAGAGCTTGAATTCTATGTCAAAAAGCTCGGCATTCCTCAATGTTATGAGCATAGTTTTGATGCCAATCGCACCATCGAGATGTATTGCCTCCATGGAAAGGAGGAATCTTGGCTTCTATCGGTAATTCTATGAGCTTTGCCTAAAGAAACCTTTTAAGGACATCAATCATAGGGTCATTAATCGGAGTGAATTTTCTTGGTGTGGAAGTCTGCATTCTCCATGTGGTAGAATGAATTTTGGTCTTTCCCTGTGAATGATTTGAAGAAGGGTGGCTTTTCTTAATCATGTTCACCTCTCCTTCTGGAAAGGGTTTTTCAAGTGCGGCTTTATCTTCATTGGCTCGCTCATATCGTGATACTCTTTCAATCATAACATCAAATGAGTAAGGGACTGCCCTCCTACTGAAGAACGTGACATATTCTAGGGTCATGTTCTCTAATGCTATGCTTACCTTCGCAGTTTTAGGGAGTGGAGTTTCAATGACTTGCATAGTGGCCTCTCTGAATCTTGTTATAAATCGAGAAGGAGACTCACTCGACTTCTGTTTGACGGAAGTTAACACACCAAGGGTGATGGATCTTGGCCTTCCTCCGTTATAGCAAGAGGAAAATTGCCTGAACATTTTATCAAGGGTAGCTTGAGGGTTATCCTTCATGAATCTTCGGTGCCACATCAAAGGTTCTTGTGATAAGCTATGTGAGAACATGGCCTTTAGTTGGTTGGGTCAGTCTCGCAGTGTGTAGACCATCAATAAGTAGGCGTTGATGTGTGCCTCAGGATCCCCTTTCCCTGAAAATTTGTTTACGAACTGTGGCATCACAAACCCCTCTGGTAGATCTTCTAGGTGCCATAGAACTTCTTGTACATAAGCTTTAGGAGTTGAGAAATCCCATATTCTTATTTTCTCTAAAGAGTCTTGGAGTTTTTTCATACAAGCGAATTAAGCCGTCGCTATAGCTGTGAGTTGGATCGGTTCTATGGTCTGTTGAACCTGACTTTGTGGCATGTGTCTCGCATGAAGTGGCTGTTGGGCCTATGTAGCAGGTTGTCCCAAGGACTGAGGCTGAGGAATCTGTTGAACTTGATGTGTCGGTTATAGGCTTGAGTTGATTGGGTCAAAGCATACACATTATTCGGAGGTTGCGCAATTTGACCATGCAAGAAGGCTTGCAGAATAGGATCGCCACTTAACTGGGATGGACGACTCAAACTGCTATGATGACTAGATCTATGACCTTGGGTAGCTAAGTCTACCTGCCCCTGACCTTGACTGGATGATCTATCCCTAGGGTTAGTGTGTTCTCTTGCCCTGACACTAGACTAATAGAGTGAAGGAATGCCATAACCACTGTCAGAAGGAGTCTGCCCTTTAAGTAGTCTTGGGCTTGAGTGATGATTAAAATTAGACCCCTGTCCCGGAGGGGGTTGGATTGGCAGGCTAACAGCCCTAGGGTTATCCTGGTCTGGTCCAAAATGTTAAACTTGGCCTATGTCTTGAGCTTATGACTTGACTTTCCTAGATTGAGTGCATTGGATGGTGTATCTTCTATTGAGGAGATCTTGAAAGTAAGCATGCACTTTAGGGTTGTCTTTATATCGTGCTAGGTCAAAACCGTGATCTTTACTAGTGATGGGTTGCTCGGGTAGACTTTCCTTAGTTGTTTGTGAACCCACTCACTCACTAATTGGCTGATTGCCAAGACTGGAATGTTGGGCTGCTAATTGACCATCGCAGTTTGTACGGCTAAGATCAGTTGACTCGGGGATTTGGGCCGGGGCCTTGTTCTTGTTGTGCCGACTGGATTTGAGGTTAACTCCTATGTCTTGAAGGATTGCCCCAGGCCTGACCCCCTTAACTATTCAAGGTGTTACGACCCTTATCAACCTGTTGGCTCATGACTTCTAAGGGGTGGCCTTGAAGGCAGCTTAGACAACTAGGTTTGGTTCCATGTGGGTTAAGAGTCGGCTCACTGACACGAGTGTTATGGATGATTGGTGAGGGAGCACTGTGACGGTGCCTCTCGAACTGACTAGGTTCTCCAGATCTAGACTGAGCTGGGATCATAGGGTTGGACCTTGCTCAACCATGATCCTGGGTCATAATTCCTAGACTTGCTGAGATCTAGACTCGACGCCTCATGGTAGAACTACTATGTCTCTAGGGGCAAACCCCTAACTAAGATCTAGGCTAAGACTAGACTGGATGAAACCTGTTAGACTCAATGGGTTTTGGTTTGAACCATGAACTAGAGTAAACCTAGTCTAGCTCTAGAGGAAACTCTAAGCTTAGACTTATGCTAGAACCTAGACTAAGACCTAGATTAGATGAGTACGAGATTCGGCTCGGACCAAGAGTGGGTCTGAATTCATACTTGGGTGTACGTGGTTTGGACCTGAATTGAGCTGGGTACAAGCCAGGGCTTGGACCAAGAGGGTTGTGATGATCAGGGTGTGAACTCGGACTGGATCAAAGTTGGTTTAAGCATGAGCCCTTGGCTCAGACCAAAAAGGGGCCTAGGTTCGGACCTAGGTGTGAACCTAGTTCAGACCTGGGCTAGGCTGGGTATAAACCTGAACTTGGACCCAGAGAGTTTTAATGATCAGGCCAGGTGTGGACCTGGACTGGATCAAAGATGAACTAGGAACGAGCCTTCGGATTGGACCAAGAGCGGCCTAAGTTCGGACCAAGGTGAAATCTGGTTCGGACCTAGGCTAGGCTAGGTATAAGTCTGAACCTGGACCCAAAGGGTTCAGCTCGGACCAAAAGCAGATTCAGGCTGAGACCCAAGATCAACCAGCAAAAATAAGCAAGCAAGCACACGAAACGTTTGAGCTAGTATTGTACTATAGGTAGGCTTGGCTTGAGAGTGGGTTCCTAACTATAGAAATGTGGCTAGGAGGCTATAGGTCCCCACATAGGTCCTGGCCTCCTGTTATAGGATGTTCACCAAGTCCTACTATACGTGGAGTTGTTTTGAAGCAAAGGATTACGGAGGGGCACTCACAATTAAAGTTATGTGAATCCCAACCGCCTCGACTCTCAAAGCTAGGTTCCCCTCACGCCGTTAAACGTGGATTTGGGGGTTTTTGAAATATTTGTTTGCTGGTTTTCCGGGCACTCCAGGTCCGGTGTGTAATAAAAGTGCGTAATGAAGCACGCAATAAAAAATAATATCAAGCACACAAAAACACGATGCAAAGAAAGAAAATAAGTGGGCGTTTGGCACTGATCGTGCCTAGCGATGCGGCTTCGAGGCAATTCGCTCGAAGCACAGTATAGGTGGAGGTGTAAGGAACCTTTAAGAAGGTAAGTTAGAACAATGAGACCAGGCGCAGTCCATGTTAAGTCGAGCACTGCCCGAGTCAAGGGTGACTCGAACGGGACACGGTTCAGGGAGGGTGCGAGTAGCCCTCGATGTATTTTTTTTTTTTTTAGTTTTTGATCTTTTTTAAGTTTGATGAAACACAGTTAAACTACATGTCGTGAAAGCAGGAAAAACATGGTTTCAGTCAAAATTAACAAACTAAAATAAAAAAGAAAAAGTCAGGAGTAGGAAAGACTTATCCGAAGCAAAATATTTTTTTTTATTTTTAAATAATTTATTTTAAGCCAAAAATTGGTGAAAAAACACAAAACATTCCCTGGAACCCAGAATGTTTCTGGGACCTCTGTGACAAGGCGGCACGGATCGTGTCGCCTGGGCGGCATCGGTCGTGTCGCCCAAAAAAGAAAAATTTTTTTTTTTATTTATTATTATTATTATTATTATTATTATTATTATTATTATTATTATATTATTATTATTATTATTATTATTATTATTATATTATTATTATTATTA
>NW_006494789.1:10469898-10486444 GCF_000471905.2 Amborella trichopoda
CAGAAGCAGAAAAATTAGACTTTTTGATGAAATAAAATTAAAACAAAGTGAAACAGAACAACAACAAATAGAACAGACTTGTATCAAGCAAAATATTTTTTTGGTATTTTTAAAAAAATTATTTGTTCTGAAATTTTGTGAACGGTCACAAAAGAGACCTAGGACCCAGCCTGAAAATTTTCAAAAAAATATGACTTGGGCGACGGGGGACACCAGAGGGCGTGTCGCCCCTGACCTAGGCAGCACGACCCTTGTCGCTTAGGGGGCACGCCCTGTGTCGCTTAGGCGGCACGTCCTAGTGTTGCTCAAAAAATTTTTATTTTTTATTTTTTTTCTTTTCAAAATTGATGAAATAGGCCTATTTTAAACATGGGAGAAGTAGGAAAAAAATATATTTATCATGAAATAAATTAAAACAGAGTAAAGCACAAAAGTGTAGACGGAACAGTAAAATATTTTTTTTGGTATTTTATTTTGCTCTGAAATTTTGTGAATAGTTACAAAAGATAACCTAGAACAGATCTATAAAATTAAAAAAAAATATGACTTGGGCGACGGGGGGCACCAGAGGGTGTGTCGCCTACGCGGCACGTCCTGGGTCGCCTGGGAGGCACGCCTAGTGTTGCCCAAAACTTATTGTTTTTATTTTTTTTATATTTTTTTATTGTATATATTGATAAAATAATCTTATTGTAAACTTTTACAAATAGCAAATACAAACTTTTTTGGTGAAAATAAATTAAAATAAACCGATAAGAGGGGACTGCAGATCTAACAGAAAACTATTTTTTTTGTATTTTTAAATATTTTATTTTGAAGTGAAACATTGGGAAAAGTCACAAAATGATACCTAGAACATGCTTGAAAAGTTTCAAAATATTATGAGGTTTTTGAAATTTTGATGCTCGGACCACGCTCGATTTGCCCCACGATGGGCGCGAAATTGTTTACCGTGAAAAATCAAAGATATCTTGAAATGAAGGTCTCTCGAATATGACATCTTAAAATGATGAAAATGAAATAGTAGGGAAGGTGGGACAAATCAAATTTAGATTTGAGGCCAGATATGCCCAGAAACGAGCAGATCTACTCTCAGATCTGTGGCGAAGCCAGTATGATTCAAGATATCAAAATATGATTTTTAGAGCGAATTAATCAAAAAAAAAATCAAAATAAAATAAATCAGAAAATAAATAAAGAAAGAGAGAGGGTTGAGAATGATACCAAACCGGCCAGATGGCCCTGGACTCCCGAGCCTTCTGGGGCTCACCCGTATTAGAACCTTTCCTCTTTTGTCTATCTGGTCCAAATATTAGCCAGAAAATCCCTTCAGTATAGGGTGGTTTTGCCCTATATATGGTTCTAGACTCTCTCAGGTTTTAGAGTTGAAGTTGTCTGAGGCTAGCTCTAGGGTTTTCATCTCTATCTCTTTAGGTTTTTCTCTCTCTATCTCCAATATTATTCTCCATCTTTGCTAGGGTTTTTTCTCTCTCATCTCAAGCCTTCTCATCAAATGCACCAAAAGAGGCCCTATAGGGGTCAAAAATTGTTGGGGAAGGATAAGCACGTGTAACAAGCAAATCCCCGATAGAAAAGTCCCATTTTGAGAGTCATGGATTTGGGCGGCATGAGTTGCGTCGCCCGGGTGGTATGGGTCATGTCGCTTGGGCGGCACGCCCTGTGCCACCTAGGCGACACACTCTATTTCGCCCAAGGCTGGGCTGCACGCTCTGTGTCACCCAAGGCTGTGCAGCACGGGTCGTGTCGTCTGGGTGCCACGCTCAATGTTTCACTTTTATGTGTTCCCCATCCTCTTGTGAAGCCTTTAGAGAAAATTTGGGGCCAAATAGATTTTTTTACTATTTTTAATAATTGTTTTGGAAAAATAGGACGTTTACAGAAATCTGGGTCAAAACAGGGTTTTTGCAGGGTTCTAGGCTAGTAATCTGGTTGCGGATCATAAGGTAGACTACGTGAACTATAGATTTGGATTTATTAGGTCACGTGTGGTTTTAAGGGTCCAAGAAACCATAGAATTCACAAGGTTTAAAATGGGGTGTCTACAAGTGTCTCATTAGGTAATGCCCTCGCACTCACTCACACAGTCCCTAGCGCGCTTTGGGGCTTTTGATAGGCACTTGACTTGCAAGGCACGGTTCACTATTCACTTCTTATAATACACTGAAATTCGGGGGGCGTGATCCACCCATTACACTTTCCACCTAACTGCCCTTCTATCATACAGAGAGTTAGGGAAAATTGCTGGCCTTGCTCTCTTATCAAGTCACATCATAACACCACGAGTAACCCGTGCGTGGCATCATTGAATCACTTCACTATTATCAAACATAATAGATGGTCATGCTTGGAGCATGCTATCAGATCACTCTTCACTTAACATTCATCACTTTGACACTCGGGCCTTTCACATTGTCAGCTCATAGAATTTCATTATATAGCATTCATTATATGGCACTTCAACACATGAATATTACATGGCACTCAGTGATTAACATTCGCACTCATGTCATGATACTCGCTACACAGTGTGCACATTCACTATTTGGATATCACGTAACACTCACTAAATAGCATTCCCATCACATTCATGGTATTCACTGTATAGTATTCACATTCACTAATTGAATATCACATAACATTCACTAAATAACACTCACATCCCTTTCATGGTATTCACAGCATAGCATTCACATTCACAAATTGAATATCACATAACATTCACTAAATAGCATTCACATCCCTTTCATGGTATTCACTGCATAGCATTCACATTCACTAATTGAATATCACATAACAGTACCTAAATAGCATTCCAATCCCTTTCATGGTATTCACTGCATAGCATTTACATTCACTAATTGAATATCACATAACATTCACTAAATAACATTCACATCCCTTTCATGGTACTCACTGCATAGCATTCACATTCACTTATTGAATATCACATAATAGTCACTAAATAGCATTCACATCCCTTTCATGATATTCACTGCATAGCATTCACATTCACTAATTGAATATCACATAACAGTCACTAAATAGCATTCACATCCCTTTCATGGTATTCACTGCATAGCATTCACATTCACTAATTGAATATCACATAACAGTCACTAAGTAGCATTCACACTTGAGCATGGACAATTTCTGGGAAGTTCTATGAATAGTGGCCTAATCCTCATAAAATGGGAATAGCTTTCAATCTAGGGGGTTTTTCATGAAAGTCTTTTCATGAAATTTTAAGTGTTCCTATAAACCTTTCAAATGGTGGTGATTTAGAAGAAAAATGATCTCTTTTGGTCAGTAAAAAATTGGTAGCAACAGTAACATCAGTTCTGAGTTTCTGTAAAAGCTACCCACAGTGACATGTCTTCGCATTTAATAGGATAACTCTCAAATTATGAAGAATTTTGAAAAGTACTCAACATGTGATTTCAAGCTTACTCATAAATCTTTAAAATGACTATGGCTTGGAAGAAAACAGGCATAATTTGGTCATTTATAATAGAAACATCAATTCTGCAATTTATTAAAAATGTCCACTATGACTTATTTACATAATTGAAAGTATAGCTTCTAATTCATGAAGAATTTGAACATGGGCTTAACATGAACATTATAGTGGACACACACACGGTTCAAATAGTGGTGGTTTGAAATAATTTGGACACTTATTCGTCATTCAAAAACTTATTGGTCATTCAAAAGTTTATTGCAAAGTAGATGACAGTGGCTGGAATTCCTGTTGTCTATTAACTGTGATATAGTCTTACATATTGACGTATAAATCCTAATATGTGCAAAATATCACAATCCCACAAGAATAAAAGTTGTAGTAGATACATATAACTGTCATTCAAGACTGATTTGAGCTCATTTGGACCGTTTTTGGTTACTGAACTATTGGGTACAAAAACACCTACAGTTCTTAAAATTTCATTTCCCCATTCCTTTCCCAAGCGTCTCTTACATGCACATGCATAAACATTCATAAACAACACCCCTCAAACCACAATTTGATACTCATGGAGTCTAGCATACAGATTTACAAAACTTGAACCTTACTCTTAAACATCCAAACACTTATTTCTATCTTCTACCAACCCATACTTCAAACTTGAACACAGTCATGATACACAACTTCCAAATCCACTTACTTGAACAGCAAATGTGCCTTCTCCAAACCTTCTTTCACAGCCTTCTCTTGCTCCAACAATGGCTGCCTCCCATAAAGTTCTCCAAACTTTTGCCTTAGAGAGAGAGAGAAGAGGTGAGAGAGAGGGACGTGAGGGAAAGGAGAGAGAGGGAGAGGGCTGGGGTTTTTAAGGAGAAAAAGGAGGTAAGAGGTGAGGTGGCAACAAGCCACCTCCAAATGGCATGCAGAGCCATGTGTAAGGGGAGAGAAAAGGAGGAATGACAAAAAGGGGTAGACCCTCAGGGACTACCCTACACCAACTGTGCCAGTGGTCCAACCCACTCTTCTTTCTTCACAGTCGGCGATACACAGCCAGCACTACATAGCTGATGCTAACTTCTCTCTCTTCACAGCCGGTGCTATACAGCCGGCGATGCTCCCATTCATAAACGGCGTTGTTCTTCTCAACTTCACGCGCGGCGCTGACTTTCTTTCTCTCTTCATTGTCAGCGTTACGCCCTCACTTCACTGCCGGCGTTAGTCCAGTTTGTATGTAGTGTTGCATCTTGCACGTACGACAATGCACAAATGGCGCTACTCATCACTTCATTCACTCATGGCACTACCTATTTTTCATTAGCGGTGATATCCTCACGTCGATGCCGCTTCACGTCCATGATGATGCCTCCATTAGGCACGACGCGACCTCTTTTTCATTCATGGTGATCTCCTCATGGCAATGCCCCCTCACGCTCACGGCGATGCCTCCATTCACGTGCGGTGCTACCTCATTTTCATTCATGGTGATATCCTTATGCACGCGGTGTTTGCCTTCTCCCTTAGCGCTGAGCATGTGCTTCCTTCTCTCTACTGCTGTAAGTGTCCTAGTCTCTATTCTCTCCACTATCATCTACCTTGCACAAAATGTTTGAACGACCAACAAGTGTCTAAATTCATTCAAATCACTGCCACTTGAACGGTGTGTGTATCCACTATAATGTTCATGTTAAAACCATGTTCAAATTGGTTTTAATAAATTGCATAATTGATGTTTCTGTTGTCATGCATTTTAAACAACCAAATGATGACCATTTTCTTCCAAATCATAGTCATTTTAAAGATTTATGAGTACGCTTGAAATAACATGTTGAGCACTTTCTGAAATTCTTCCTAATTTGAGAGTTACACGTTTAAATGAGAAGACATGTCACTGTGGGTAGCTATTATGGAAACTCATAACTGATGTCACGGTTACCACCAATTTTGATTAACCAAAAGAGGTCCCCTTTCTTTAAACCATCACCAATTGGAAGGTTTATGGAACACCTAAAATTTGCATGTAAAGATTTTCTTGAAAAACCTTCTAGATTGAAAGTTATGCCCATTTTACGGGGACTAACATCATTATTGGCAGAACTTCCCAAAAATTGTGCATGCTAAGGTGTGAATGCTATGTAGTGAGTACCATGTGATATTCAAGTAATGAGTGAGAATGCTATTTAGTGAGTGTTATGTGATATTCAAGTAATGAGTGAGAATGCTATTTAGTGAGTGTTATGTGATATTCAAGTAATGAGTGAGAATGCTATTTAGTGAGTGTTATGTGATATTCAACTAATGAGTGAGAATTCTATTTAGTGCATGTTATATGATATTCAATTGATGAATGAGAATTCTATTTCGTGCACGTTATATGATATTCAAGTGATGAATGAGGATTCTATTCAATGAGTATCATGAATTATTCATGTGTTAAGTGTGAATGTCATATAATGACTGCCATGTGATATTCATGTGCTAAATGTGAATGCCATCTAATGAGTGCTAAATAATGAAATTCTATGTGTTGGCAATGTGAGAGGCATTAAGTGCCAAAGTGATGAATGTTAAGTGAAGAGTGAAGAGTGATCTGATAGCATGCTCCAAGCATGACCCCCTATTGTGTTTGATAATAGTGAAGTGATTCAATGATGCCACGCATGGGTTACCAGTGGTGGTATGACGTGACTTGATAAGAGAGTAAGGCCGGCAATGTTCCCTAACTCCCTGTATGATAGGAGGGGAGTTACGTAGAAAGCGTAATGGGTGGGTCGCGCCCGCAGAAATTAAGTGTATTATAAGAAGTAAATAGTGAACCGTGCATTGCAAGGCAAGTGCCTATCTAAAGCCCAAAAGTGTGCTGGGGACTGTGTGTGTGAGTGTGAAGGCATTACCGAATGAGACACTCATTGTCATTGCCCTCTCTCCTGAGTAATTATAGAAGTCCTAAATAATGGCATTGGCTTGGCTTGATGAATAAGGCTTCGACTTTGGGAGTAGGTGAATATAACGAGTGATTAGTTAACTATTGAATGTGTGACTATGAATGCTGGTAGTGATACTGGTTTTATGATAATCATGATATGCGATATGCCATCGGTGATGAATGTATTTGAAATATTGCTAACGGGATACTTTCTCCATTATGATTTCTTATAGATAAAAGAATTCTTCATAATGCCAGAAGAGATATGTTATAGATGCATAACTTCTAGATCCTCTTACTAGGCTTTATAACTCATTCCTCTTTTTCCATCCCTGTAGAGTAGAAGTTGCAGGATAAAGGACTGTCGGCTGGGCGATATCGATCTGGTTGACGAAGGCTTATACCTATGACAAAGACATTTTGCTTGTATGTGTTTATCGGAAGTGAGCCATGTTCTGGGTTGTCTTTTTGGAACTATGTATTTTTGTAATTTAGGCCTTCTATGCCTTGAATAGATGCACTACTTCAAGATGTTTATGTAATGACATAAATCTTAGTTCTCCTATTACCTAATTCTTGTGCTTGTATTATAGTTTCTTTACTTTCTTGGTTGGCTTGAGTTACCTCTTTATCAAAGCAATGCGCCACTCTGTCTTGAGTAGCGTTCGCTACCTTTGGATCATGAACTCGCTGCTACCCTCTGTAGTGAACGGTAGGGGTTAGGGGGCGAGGTTAAGACAAGAAGAGTGAAGAAGAGGCATGCACAGTACTACCAATGTCGTGCATGTGAGAAGAAGAAAGAAAAAGAGAGAGAGAGATGAAGAGAAGAAAGGCAAGAGAGAGAGGAGCATGCACAATACTACCGATGTCGTGCATGAGAGAGGAAAAGAGGGAAAGAGATCAAGAAATATAGAGGAGATAGGGAAATAGAGAAGAAGAATATAAAGTTTTGAGGGATCCTATCAAAGTCCTCACCCTCGACTGTTTGTTTGTTTGATGACTGGGTTATGTGTTTACCCATCACTGAAGAAGGGAGGTTGTCTGAGCTACGTGTTCACCCAACACAGATGAGGGATGTTGATTAGGCTTTGTGTTCACCCAACAACAAAGATGAATGTCGACTGGGCTACGTGTTTACCCAGGACTAAAGAAGGATGTTGAGGGATGATTTTAACGTCTATACCCTGTTGGATGTCTTGATGATGAAGAGAGTGCTGGCTGAAGCCGCCTGTGGAAGCGAGAGCAGCATCAACCTGCTTTCTTGGTCCAAGCACCCTTTACGGGTTTAACTTGGAATTGGGAAGTGGTGTCGTAGAGACGGTTTTCACCAACCTCTGTTTATTCAGGGCTCTTTTACCTTTGACCTTACGGCCATGTCCACCATTTTTCTCCTGTTTTTACTCACGGTGCCCTTTCGGGTTTTCACCGTACCTGGGTTTTTGTTTTCATGTAACTCTCTTACTCATGGTTTCATGACAATGCTTGTCCATCATTTTTACTCATGGCGTTACCTTGTTCAGGTATACACATGCCCGTTATTCTTTTCTCTTTTTTTTTTTGTGAGGACGTGTTTAGGGTCATGCCTCAGGGACCTGTGCCAAGCAGTTTAACATCATGCGGTTAGGACATGTATTATAATTTTAAGGTCATATAGCTGGACCATGGCTATGCACTTTAAAGTCATGCAGCTAAGACCATGTGAGTTTAGGGTCGTGCAACTAGACCTTCGCTACAGTTTAAGGTCATATAGTTTGGACCATGCAGTTTAGTGCACCTAAACCACTGTGTGGATCACCATGTCGGTGAAGCTACACGGGGAATAGGTCTATGGATGACAATTCGACTCCCTGGGGATAAAATGGCTAAGGCCATACACAAACAAAGGATTCAAATGGAAATGGTGACCTAATGAGGGATGGCAAACGGAAGCGTACTTCATTGGGGATTAGGGGGCGAGTGTGACTCCCTGGGGTGAAAGACAAGCCTCCATGGAGAATAGGTTTGTGGATGGTAACCCGACTCCCTGGGGATAAGATGGTTAAGGGTGCGGAAAGACCCACTAGGTATTGAAGAGGTAAGCATGACCCCTTTTTGGCATACACCTAACTCCACTGGGGATGACGGGTTGCAGCACGTGTGTAACTCCTACTGGGGATGGTGATGGGACGTGCATGGCGATGACATGCTTGATAGTAGGAGAGAACGTCTTGAGAATACGCACGGCAATAGAATGCTCGGTGATGCAACATGCACGGCGGAAAGACAAAGGGACACTGGTTGTGAAGAAGATTCACGCATGGCGGTAGCACATGCAGTGATGAAGCACACACGACGGTAGCATACTCGGTGATGACATGCTCAGCAGTGACATGCTCGGTAGTAGCATGCACGACAGTGAAGAAGGAACACACGCGATGGTAAGGAACACATGCGGCAATGAAGAAGGAACACACACTACAGTCAGACGAAACACGAGTGCGAGTAATACAGAACACTCATTGTGGTAAGATGAAGGGACACTCGCGACGGTGAGATGGATCGCACGCGGCAGTGAGACGGAACACGCGCGACAGTGGAAAACACTCGTGGCAATGAACAATCGTGACGGCAAACACTCACGGCAGTGAAAACATCTACGACAGTGAAGGGGGAACACACGCGCCGGTGAGGGGGGAACATGCACGCCGGTAAGGGGTGTGCGAGTGGCAGTTTGCGAAGGACCACAGACTCAGGCTTAGGAGCTGCTGCCACGATCAACCCGGCCTCATGGGGAAAGATATTTTAAGGTCTTGTGCCCCGAACAAACCTCCGAGGGGTGCCTTTAAAAGTCCTCACCCTTGTTGGACATGTTGAGGGAAAGTTTTTAAGGTCTTCACCCACTTTAGACAGTTATAGAGGTAAGGGCATGCATGACAAGAAGTGGGGTCATGGGTAGTTAAGGTATGTCATGGAGGCCTAAAGGGGCTATGAGTAGTGTGACTCAACTGGAAAAATGGTGGCTAGGAGAGTCTTGAGGTGATGGGCGGTGAAAGCGCCCTATCAGGTGTAGGGGTAGACGGTTGAGAATGTGGTACGCCTCTTTGGGATATTGGCCTTATAGAGGCGGTCGCATGACTTACAAGCTTTGTTTTGAAGCCTCACAGTCGAAACTGAGGTACACCCTGATTAGGAGGGACACCTCGAAGGGGTGGTGTCCTTTCATCGAGGGCTTGTGAAGAAGGACGTAGTAGGGAATGTGTAGGAGGGTGTCATACGGTAACCCCATGGAGACATGTAGGAATAGGAAGCAGTTTATAGTCATGCGAATGGACTATATGTCGCGCAATTTAATGTCTTGCTACACTGACGTTTGACATTTTTACTCGTGATGACTCTTAAGGGAGGATCAACACGCCTTCCATTTGAGGTGCCCTTGCGAGTTTTCACTATGTCCATCTTTTTCTTTCTCTTCTTTTTCCTGACATATTTTACCCATCATGGCCTTTGGGGTGCACACTCTGTCCGTCATTTTTTTTTTTGACATTTTTACTCATGACACCCTTGTGGGTTTTCGTCATGTCTGTCTTCTTCTTCTTTCTTTATTTTTTCTTTTTTTTTTTTTTTTTTCGCAAAAGCGTGTGGCACCATGACCATCAATTTGGTATGTTTTAAGGTCATCCGCTGAGACCTGAGGGCATGTTTAAGGTCTTGCCTCTGAGACTGTATGTTGTGCAGTTTAACGTCATGCCACTAGGACGTGTGCTATAGTTTTAGGGTCATATAGCTTGGACCATGGCTATGCAGTTTAGGGTCATGCAGCTAGGACCGTAGAGCAACACTAGATACCTATGGAATCATTCTACTAATTCAACCTCCCCATTGTTTATGAGATTTTGGATGATGTCTCAACGGAAAATACACTCTTCAGTCTTGTGACCGAGTAACCTATGATATTGGCAATAATTGGGCTCGTCATCTCTCCCAACTTCCTTCGGTCTTTTTGGCTTTGGTAATTTGATCATCCCCTTAGATAACAGAGTTTCAAGCAACTCGAGGATCATGCACTTATCAAAGGAATAACCGTTGCATTGGTCTCGCTTTGAGAAGCACATGGAATTGTACTTGGGGAAGTCGAGCCTTTGGTCTCCTAGAGTTTGATCAAGATAAGCTAAGGGAGGTTTCTGGGAGCGATTTGGTTTTTTAGTCATTGAGGCATCGCATCATTTTTTTGCTTTGGCCACCATTCCTTTTACTAGTCCTCTGTTCCCAATCCGAAGAAAAGATGGAGAAGGGACGTGCTTGAGAGACGGTAAATAGGGCTTATTGCCCCAAAGGGGAAAGCTCAAGCCTATGAGAGTTCAGTACTGCTAGACGCAAGGTTTTTATCATTTCATCGTTTGTCCTCTTCTCAGCCTATAATTGCCTTAATTCGACCTTAAGCTACGCAATTTCATCTTCATAAGCTTCTGGTACAACGGTTTCGACACTAGCTGTACTTGAGGGCTCCTCACAATTAAGAGAAAACTTGAACTTCTCATAGGATAGCAAGCCTCCATCATCATTCTAGAGGGGATACATAATACATTCATGACATGTGGAGAGCAAACAATTGGTTTTGTAGGGAGTTGTGGCATTCTCAAGGCATGGGGGAGCCACATGAACAAAGTTAGCATCAGGGAAATGGGGGCTCGTTTTATTTCATCCTGTATTGGGGAACTTTCTTTGGATGAGAGTGACGAGTTCTCATCAGAGGTAAGAATGTCTGGGGGGATGCAAGCAAGGGAAGTAGCATCATTAGGACCAACGAGAGTAAGCGGATGTTCATCACGTGTCCAAGATTCAGTGATGAATCCCTAGAAAACGGAAGGAAGGTAGACTGTGGTAAAGTCCCCTTCTTATTTTGAAGGTCGATCTTGACAATGGGTTTCTCAAGCCCTTGCAGCGGCTCAACAGTATCAGTTTTCTCTTCAGCTTCATCTTGAGGAGCCGGGTTGTCAAGGCAACTTTGAGGAGAGATGATTGATCATTCTCTTGCATTATGGGAAGGGAACCTGTTTCTTCATAGTTCGAACTTTCTACCACCAAGGGATCATAGGGAATGCCCTCAGCGGATTCGACTTCCGTCTCACCTGAGTCACCTGGACTGCCCCGCAGCAGTGCCTTCTAGCTCCTCAAAAGTCTAGGGGAAACTAATTCGGCCTCATGAGCTACCCTGAACTCAGTGTACTCAAAGATGTCATTGCTCTCGGTGCCCCGACTTGAAAGGCGCTCGAAAGTTTGACCAGGTGATGGCTCAATTGGCTCGTGATTACTAGGGTCACTGGGGTCAGACTGGCTTTTTTCCATGTTCGTAGATTTGTCTTTGGATCTTTATAGATAATTGACTTCATCATGCCCCGAGTAATCATTTTGCTGTTTTCCTCATTCCATGTTTTTTCAACATCATCTGCATCAAGGGGAGTTAGGGGAAAGAAAGGGCTCTCGTCTTCAGCAGAGAAGTCTTCCATGGTGTCCTCTTCTTCGGCCTCAAAACTAGGGGAAGTTTTGGATCTGTGCATGTGTGCACATTGCTCAGGCGTGACCTGGGTGGGCGGGTGGATTGGCACGTGTGCGCCCTCTACAGAAGGACTTTGGGTGACCTGGTGGTCAACCCGGGCTCGAGTAGCATGTCCGGCCTTAAGAGGCTTGGTGCCGTGAGCTTGTGTGTGTGATGGAACTATTGTCTGACCATCCCTCACAAAGGGAGAAGACTTGTGCTGGGAGGGGGGACCCGGAGGTTCCCTCTAGTGTGCTCGGGCAGACACAGCAACAAGGTTGCCCCAAGCGATGTAGTGCATGTGAAAGGGGTGTACAGGGCCAAGTCCAAGAAGACCTGAACCCAGACAGTGTTCCGAGGTAACCTGAGGGTTTCCCAGTGGATGTGCAGAGCCAAGTCCAAGAAGATTCGAACCCTAAAAGTATCCAGAGGTAACCTGAGCGTTGCCCCAAGTGGTGGTGTGTGCATGCAAAAGAGGTGCAGGGCCAAGTCCAAGAAGAATCTCTAACAGTGTCCTGAGGTGTAGCTAGAATGGATGGTCCACTAGCTTTGGTGAGTGTGTGTGAGGTGGTGGCTTCAGAGCCGTCTCCTCCTGGTGTCGAGCATCCTTTATAGGAGCTCGCGGTGATAGAGAATGAGGGGTAGCCTCGGAACAACAGGCAGGAGCCACGGCAAATGAACTATCAGTCGTAGGAGAGGGAGAGGAGGCTTCCGGGATGCCCTGAGCAGTGGGACCAACAAGTGAGTCGCTGGTAGCATGGCGTGTGCTATGTGTGGTGGCATGTGTGCCACCAATGCAGGGTGCGTCGACAGAGGGTCCACCATCGCAAGGAGGTAGGGAGAGAGGGACTTTTAGGTTCATCCTCACTTCTTTCCAGGTGACGATCTAAGAGCGCGACACACAGTCGATGCTCAGCAGAAAGGTGGTGAACAAGGTTCCTAAAATCTGTCCTCGATGAAGACTCACGAGTGCGAGGATTATGAAACCTCAACTTGGATGAAGGGGTTAAGCAACCCCAAAGACAAGTGTGTGTATAGTGAGCAGGAATAAAAAGAAAGGAAGGTCAAACAAGAATGATTCAACGATGGGGTAGTGTGTCCCCAGTGGAGTCGCCAAGCTGGTTAGGTGCCTCGATCTCACCCTCCAGGTCGGGTTGACCTGGTGGCATGGTTTCGGGTTCGAGATGGACCTGGGACCTGAGTTCACTCTCTCGGGAACCACGTAAAGAAGACGTGGACAGGAGTACCAACCGGTAAGAGAGGAATTTGGGTCGTGAGGCAGGATTTACCTCACGTGAGTGCCCTCTTAGAATTCGTTGGAATGCCCCCTGGCCTAGGGTCGATTTGGAATCGCCTCCCTTGACCTATTTCTCCTTTCTTGCAAATACACACACACACATTAGAAGTGCAGACGAGTGGGGCATAGGTCCCCACCTTGTTAAAGGGTGAAGTGAAAGTGAGAGAAGAAGTTTGACCGGGCAACTAGGTTGGCACAATGGCTAGACCAGTACAGTGATTGACCCGGCATGGTAGCAAGACGGGCACGGTAACTCAGATCGGTACAATGGCAATACTACTAGATGACAAAACCAACACCGATCAGCTTAGTATGATGGCCAGCCTATCGTGACAATCAGATGGGTACGATAACTCATACCGGCACAACGGCATTATTGCTAAACGACAAGACTGGCAAGACAACACGAGGCTCCGCCTGCCCTCTGGTCAAACAGGCAAAGAAGAGAAAGAGGGGAGGTGAAGACTAGCTTGACTCTCGCTGGTCTTCTAAAAGAGATGAAAGTGAAAATAAAAGTGATGGTGAAATGAGAGTGATAGAGAATGAAATGAAATGAAAATGAAAGAGATGAATTAAAATAAAATTAGAAAATAGAATTAAAATAAATATAGAATGGGTAAAGGGATGAATTAAAAATGAAATGGAGTAAAGTAAAATGAAAATAAAAGGGATGGAAGAAACTTAAAATAAGATGAGATGATTAAAATAAAATAAATGAATAAAGTAAAAGTAAGGTGTGATAGGATAAAGCAAGTGAAATAAAAAAAAAAAAATGGAATAAAAAGAATTGAAATGAAATGAATGAGGTGAGAAAAAAATAAAATAAAAGAAATAAAGTAAATACAATAAAATAAATAAAGTAAATAAAATAGAGAAGATAAAGATAAATTGAAATAAAATAAGTGGAGTAAATAGAATAAAGTAAAAGAATATAGGATAAAATAAATGGCATAAAAGAAAATGACATGAAATAAATTAAGGTGAAATAAATAAAATAAGTGAGATTATATAAAATAAAATAATAATAAAAATAATGGACAGTTGGTAAGAGAGGGAGAGCTTTTTGTTGGACTTTATGTTTATGCGAGAATGTAAAGTTGGACTTTATGTTCATGAGAGTTGGACTTTATGTGCACGAGAGTAGGTAAAGTATTAGAATAATAATATAAAAAAAATAGTACTTTGGTTAAGAGCAGTGCTTAAAAAAACGCCGAGTTGAACCGGACTCGCCCGGTTCGATCGGCACTAGACGTGCCGGTTCTGGCAAATTACACGGAATCGCCCGGTTCCAGAGAGAATCGGGCGATTCTGTACAGTGACTCGCCGATTCACTGTACGGAATCGGCGAGCCCCGTGAAGAACACGGGCTGCATAGTATTCTTCAAGGGATTCTTCAAAATTTGCCATTTTTTTTTATCATTTTTCTTTTTTTTTTGCCATGTGATCGAATATTCAGGCGTTATGCAGCTTTTTTCAGCCTTTTCATGAATTAAATGGTGGAGAAATTTCGTGTTTTTGGATCATGAAAGTTGCGGTTTTAGGGTTTCCGCCTTTCCTTTTGTTTCATGCCAAATAGGGCATGAATCTGTGAAAATTTTTAGGCATTTTGATCGTAAATGTGTTAATCAAAAAATTCTGTTACGAATTTGTGATAATCTTTGAGAAAAATAGAGTAATTTGGAGATTGAAGCCACGGGTTAACGAAACCAGGTAAAAACTCTAGGGTTTTTTTTTTCTGCCATTTGATCAATTTCGGTCCATATTTTGAAAATAATGAGTTACATTTGCAGGGTTTTAAATCTTTATCGTGTCTTTTATCATTTGTCATATTCAATTTTATTTAATTTACTCAATTACAGCCTGATTTTTTAGATGAACACAGTGATATCTGTGAAAAAAAACTTTTTGCTTGTTTTTTTTTTTTTTTCCTCTTTTCGATTTTTTGTTCACGATATATTACAAATAATGTGTTAGATTTCAAGGGTTTTTAATCGTTATAGTCTTGTTTATAATTAGATGTATTTAATTTGATCTGATTTATTCAATTTGAGCTTCAGTTTTTAGATTCAATGACTGTTGTTTGTGAAAAACTGCGTTTTTTTTTTTTCTCAATTTAATCTATTTGATTTGATTTATTGATGATAATGTATTCATAATTTATGGTTTTGATTCCTTATATTGTTGTTTATCAAAAATGTACTCGATTGGATGTAATTTGTTCGCTTGAAGGTGGATTTTTGACTTAAAATGGCTGATGGTGGCTCTGTGAAGAACATAATTTTTTTTTTTTTTTTTTTTGTAATCCATGATCGAATTTTTTGTAATCCATGATCGAATTTGTTTTTTTTTTTTGTGTAATCCATGATCGAATTTTTTGTTTTTCCTTTTTTTTTTTTTGTAATCCATGATCGAAATTTTTGTAAAATTTTTTTTTTTTTTTTTTTGGTAATCCATGATCGAATTTTTTGTTTTTTTGTTTTTTGTAATCCATGACCAAATTTTTTGTAATCCATGATCGAATTTTTTGAAAATTTGTGATTTTTTTTTTGTAATCCCTGATCGAATTTTTTGAAAATTTGCTGTACTTTTTTCTTTCTTTTTTTTTATCCATGATTGAATTTTTTGAAAAATGATGATTTTCCAAAAAGATGTGAAAATCGTGACAAGGTTTTGATTATCATGCGGTATTAAACCATATTTTTAATTTTTTTGTTTGAGTTTGCTGTACTTTTTGTTTTTTTTTTTTTATCCATGATCGAATTTTTCGAAAAATGATGATTTTCCTAAAAGATGTGAAAATCATGACCAGGTTTTGATTATCATGAGGTATTAAACCATATTTTTAATTGTTATTGTTAAAGTTTTTGTTGAAAAAATTGTATCTTGATAGATTATTTAGGCAAAAAAATGCATGTTATTATATTTTTAATGCAAAACTGTATTTTTTTAATTTGTTGTTAATGCATTTTTGAGTTGGAATGACTGATGTTAGGTGGCTCTATGAAGACTTGTTTTTATTTGTCTTTTTTTTTTAATACATGATCGATTTTTTTAAAAAAATCGTGATTTTTCGAAAAGATGTGAAAACAGTGACCAAGATTTGATTATCATGAGGTATTAAACCGTATTTTTAATTTTTATTGTTAAAGTTTTTGTTGAAAAAATTGCATGTTGATAGAATATTTATGCATAACTGTATTTCTAATGCAAAACTGTATTATATTTTTAATGTAGGTTTGCATTAAAAATGTATTTTCAATTTTTTAAATTTTGAACGCAAAAAATACATGTTGTTAAATTGTATTATCGTGAGGAATTAAAGTGAATATT
>NW_006494789.1:10486464-10515438 GCF_000471905.2 Amborella trichopoda
AATGCAAAAAATGTATGTTCTTGATAATTGAGTTGTAGCCATGTTTGGAGCTTGCATTTTGTATTATTTTATCCTGTATGTTTGTAATTGACATGTACGAAAATATTATTATCGATAGAAGTATTGTGCAATAACAAATAACAACAAATATAACTACATGCACTACCCCAACATATTATCACTACACATGGTGATTATTTTTCTTGTTGAACTGTCAGGTTAATTTTTAACTTTTTACATATTAAAACAGTTGAATCATGTCAAGATCTGCAGAAGACCTTGCATGGCAACATGGGATCAGACTTGATCCCAACAAAAAAGACAAAATTACTTGTAATTACTGTCAAATAGTGATAAGTACTGGGGTACATAGGTTCAAGCAACACGTGGCACGGGTTAAGGGAGATGTTTTTGCATGCAGTAGTATCTCTAGTAATGTAAAAAACCAGATGGCGGCATTTCTTAATGTTAACAAAGGTAAAAAAATTGCCAAACATAGGATGAATGAGGAGATAACTAGTTTATATACGCCATCAAGCAGGAATGATACAGAAGAGCAATATAATAATGACCTAGAAGAGCAATATTATAATGACTTGGACATGGCCACAAGAATGAGTTTACAGAACAATATCAGAGGGAACGTAGGTTTAGAATGCCCGGTGGGTCTAGCTCAGACATGCATGGTGGGTCTAGCTCAGACATGTATGGCAGGCTCAGCTTAGACATGCATGGCAGGCCTAGGTCAAGCATGTATGGCGGGCCCAGCTCAAACATGTATGAAGGGGTTGGTGGCAGTATGTGTCAACAAGAATCAAACGTTGAAGAAATAATTCCTAGCTTATCTAAGAGTGCCAGTATTACAAGTCATGGTCGTATAGACCCATTTCTCTCAAAGCCTAAGTCACAGCAGATGACCCTAAAAGGCATGGTTAAAGGTACAAGAAACATGTTGGGGAGATATGTTGGTAAATGGTTCTACTATAAAGGGATTCCCTTTGATGTAGCCAATAGCCCATATTTTCCACCTACGGTCAGTGCAATCCAGAGAGCTAGATCCGGGGTAAAACCCTCGACAACATATGAGCTTAGTGGGCCAATATTAGATGAAGAGGTGGAGGAAGTTACAAAGTGGATTGAGGAATATAAACAGAGTTGGCCAAGGACAGGCATTACTCTCATGAGTGATGGTTGGTTGAATAAAGTTAGCAAAAAGGAGTTTTTAAACTTCTTGGCCTATTCCCCAAAAGGTACAGCTTTTTTGTCTAGCAAAGACGTATCAAGAACGAAGGATGCAAACTTCTACGTACGACTATATGATCAGATAGTGGAGGAGGTAGGATATAAGCATGTAGTCTAGTTTATTACGGACAATGCACGTACATGTGTTTCTGCGGGCAGCAAGTTGATGGATAAGAGGAAGCATCTAGTATGGACCCCGTGTCCTGCACACAGCATCGATCTTATGCTAAAGGAGATCGGTGAGATCAAAATTGTGAAGGAGACTCTAGAGGAAGCAAGGTTGGTATCGAGATTTATATACAACCACTCTAAAATATTATTTCTGTTTAGAGAACACTCTAAGAAAAAAGAGATACTCAAGCCTGCCATAACCCACTTTGAGATCGATTACTTAGTTGTGGACTCCATTCGGGAATTGAAGGTGCATTAAAGAGATTGTTTACCTGTGAAGAGTGGTTAAATGACCGCCTCTCGAAGTCCAGTACCGGTATAAAAGTGGACGGCATAGGCTCAAATAGGAGGTTCTGGTCTCGAAGTTCTAGTGTCATAGAGGCCACTGCCCCTTTCGTCACAGTGTTAAGGAATGGTGGATGCTGACAAGAAAGCTACCATGGGCATCCTTTATGAAGGTATCGAAAGTGCGAAATCAGCTATTGGGGAGAAGTGTAGTTTTGCTAGCAAAATGATTGAGATTATAGAATAGAGGTGGAACACCAAATTTGGACGTTCAATTCATTATGCTGGTAAATATATATTTATATCATTAGAATGTTTCATTTTAAATCATTTTTTTATGAAATTATAAATGACATTTTTCTAGCTATATATTTTATAGTTTACTACTTCAACCCAAATTTTTTCTATTTGACACCTGAACATCCCTACAAGATTATGGAAGGGGTCAGATACATTATTGCAAGGTTGGAGAGAAGCAAGCGAAACCAAGTAGCAGCAATACAAGAAGTATTATTTAATGTTTGAGTAAGAACTTTATTGAGTTGTTATATTTGTGAGGAATAATGCACTAAAACGAAATATATTTGCTTTAGTTTGCTTGCTATGTATACGGATGTTATAGGATCCTTCGGAACTAGACTTGCCAGGAATTCTTGAACTAAGATGGATCCAGGTTATCCCCTAGCTAATACTTTGTTCATTCATATATTTAATCTTATGAATTGTTCTTACCCTTACAATACTTTTTGCATTTTAATACAGCTGAATGGTGGGAGATATTTGGTACTGATGCACCTCACCTAAAGAGGATAGCATTCACCCAGACATGTTCTGCTACTGGCTGTGAGCGCAATTGGAGTACATTCCAATGATTGCACACTACTAGGAGAAATCGACTCGCTTCAAAGAAGCTTCATAAACTAGTCTACGTTCATTATAACTTAAACCTCTGAGAGCGACAAATAAGAAGGAAGCTTGAAGGCTATGGGCCGATAGACTTAGACACAATATTTGTCACAGACACAGCAGACCAATGGGTAGTAGAAGAGGAGGAGCCAGTGTTGCACAAGAAAGCGTTCCTTGAGGCTATCGGTGTGAAAGATCTTGAAGAAGGTGATGAGCAGCATGAAAGAGGAAGCAGTCAGCCAACGTATCCACAATTCGTAGGAGATGTCGGTGATATTGTACTTAATGAGAGAGATTGGGAAGGGGGTCTAAGGGAAAATGAGAGAGATGATGATTCCGAGGCCACCTTATCCCAGCCATATTATTCACATATCGAGTCCCAACAACAACAAGGCAGGGATGAGCACGACAGTGTAGGTAAGCATGAAGGATGGACAAGCTTCAGGGATTTTGGATTGGGAACACAACAGAACACTAACACTCAGGGATTTGGATATACTCAGACGCCTGTTAATATCGATGATTCGTTTTTAGATCGAATCAATGAATTGTCAAACGAATTCAATCAATGGCACCAGTGTGACCAAGAAGAAGAGCGATATCATCTGTCATTTTATTTTAGATCATATGTTACTAATTGTATGCTTTATTGTAGTCCATGTATGTTGATATACTTATTCCATGATAATTCTATGTTTATCTTTTTGTGTGACATAAATTAAATAGTAAATAGTAGTTCATGCAAGGAAAGAACATATCAATATTCGCATATTCATACAAAGAAATGAAAAATTCTTAATGGAGTATCCTCATTTTTTATCGAATTCTTAAAAAATAATATTTATAATGAATTTTAATAATTTTTTCGAATTTTTTTGAAGCTTTAATCTGACCGATTCACTGGATTCTTGATCCGAATCGCCGATTCATCGATCCAAATCGATTGTTGACGTGCCCGATCAGGGTCACCGATCCGCTTTTTAAACCATCGGCTAAGAGAGAGCGAGGACACTTGTATTGAGTTATTTTGGTTATTGGGTTTTAAGTTAATGGTTTGAATGAAACGTGGTGAAAATAACGGGATGACGACAACGAAACGAAAAAAAAAAAACGAATGGGATGAAATGGGACGAAAATAAGTGTGATGCGCAGTGGGTTTTTAGAAAGAGAAAGTGCAGGGAGGGGAGAGCACGAGAGAGTAGAGCGAGAGGGGATGGCGATGGTGACAGAGGGCTGGTCTCCGGCAGTAACGTGCGAAGATGGATTGAAGGGTAGCAGCAGAGTGGTGGAGAGAGAACGGAAATGGCAGGGGAGGTGGATGAGCAAGGTCATGGAGAGGGCAGCAGGAGGTTGCTGGCTGATTGGGTAGGTATGTGTGTGGCGACTGATAAAGGGGGAGACTGCTGCTTAGATAGAGCAGAGGTGGAGATTGTTGGTAGGGAAGGAAGATGGCTACTATGATGGTGGCAGCAAGGTGGAGGATGGTGAGATCAGATGGAAAGTAAGTGGTGACTGGTGGTGGTGCAGCATCAGGGAGGCCCGTGAGTGATTGTAGGTGAGCCGATGGGGAAGGTCGCTGAGGTTGGGTGATGCAGAGGATTAGAGAGAGGTGAGGATGGGGAGAGACGGAGAGGGTGTAGCAGGCTGCTGAGAGAGATAGAGGTTGCAGGCAGGTGACGAGAGAGGAGAGTGGCTGCCTGGCTGTGGGTGTGATTGTAGGTGAAGAGAGGTAGTGCTGCATGTTGCAGAAAATTAGAGAGAGAGAGGAAGAGGAGCAAGAGTTGATAGCAGATGGAAAGTGAGGCGAAAATGGGACTCGGCAGTGAGAGGGGTGGCTCACGGCAATGGTGGTGCGCGTGAGTTATCTTGGTTGGTGTGGATCGTCACTGGTGTTGGAAGGTTGATTGCACACGGCGATGGGTAGAGGTTGAGTCATGAGTGGCGTGTTGGAAGGTTGATTGCACACGGCGATGGGTAGAGGTTGAGTCATGAGTGGCGGTAGGGTATGATACGCATGCGGCAGTAAGGTATGTTAGCAGAGGCGATGTGGTATGTTACCACAGGCGGCGTTGTGGTATGTTTCACGCCCGGCGATAAAAAGGATGGATGCAAACGGCATGGGAAAGAAACATTTGGGAAAGATGGTCGTGCGGGACCATGAATCATAAGAGGGAAAAATGGAACGTGAGGGTACAAAAAGGGAGTGATGTAAAGGTGTACAAAAAAAACCATAAAAAAGGAGATGGTCATGAGGACTGCTGACAGCACCGCAAAAATACGAAGAAGATAGATGGATATGAGGGACCACCAGGAGATAGAAGGGAAGGGTGGTCACGAGGGACCACAAAGAGGCAAGGAGAGAAGTAGAGAAGAAGAAAAAGTGACACGCACGGCGATGGGGTTATGTTGTCCATAAAGAGGAGAGAGAAAGAGAGTGAGAAGATAAAAAGAAAGAGAGAAAAAAGAGAGAAAGAGAGAGAAAAGTGAGAAGAGAGATAAATAGAAGAGAGAGAAAGAGATAAATCTAAGGTATCTATCTAAAAATTTCTCTCTCCTTTCTCTCTCTCCCAAAAGGTGACCCAACAATGTAGAAAGATCAAAATTTTATTAGCATTGTATAATGATATAACGTGATATACATAAATTTTTGAGGATTGATCAAAATTAACCCTAATTGATGATAATTATATTTATTTGAATTAAAAGAAATTTTAAAAATGGAAAAAAAATGAATATTTTACCCCTATCCAACAATTCATGAAATTCCACTTCAATCCATGCTGCACCCATGGAACTCTTGCGATTTTTCTAAGTCGATTCAGGGTTGCTTCGAAGATCATCCGACCAAAATCGGATTGTTTTCTCGTTGGGCTCGGAATGGTGATCGATTTGATACCCATTTTGAGTCACGGATCGCTTTTTTAGGCCATGATCACGCAACTCGAAATTTACATGAATCTTGCGATCTTCAGATCGAGATTGTGCCCATTTCTTGACGCGTCTTGACGATTTCTTCACTGAATTATACTAAGCACGTCAACATGATCATTTTGTACCAAATACAACTCGATTTCGTGCTCGAACGAAGATTTCACACTTTTGGGTTTTTGACCGGAATTTGAAATCGACAGCCGAAATTTACAGTAGAATTGATGCCCTCGTGTGGGAAATCCAACAGTTCATCACGTGCGGGGTTCGGATCAGAGATAGCCCTAGATCGTACGCACACGATAGAATTGGTCTCACGTCGATCCGTTATGCGAGCACTGTGATTTGGCCGCTCGAGCAAGGAATGTCGCTGCTGAGATTTCTGTAACTGTCGTCATGAATCGTCAACTTCTCTCTAGCTTTTCTCCCTGCTTGGGCATCGTCACGGGGCGTGCTACATATCGAAACAGTCGTCTCGACAAGACGAACACGCTCTCAAAATTTGAGCACGATCCGACTTGTATCGAGGGAGATATGTGTCTCCGAAGTTGTTGCTCATGATTGTGAAAGCAGTCACCATTAATGGTGACTTGGTGCAGGGAGGCCACACGGGAATAGCATGCGGCCTACCTTGTATGTCACTCGTAACTTTGTCCTGACACGTCAGTATGTCACTTAAAACTTTGTCCTGACACGTATGTTTAAGCCGAAACTTGAACCCCAGGGGTTTTCGACCATGTCAGATCCAATGGTGGTAGTCTCATAGCCTTTTGAAGCACCGAAAATAAAGTTCTAGTTATGGGGTCCATTTCAGGGTGCTAGAGACCGATTTTTTAGAAACTGTTTATTTGTCTACACTACCTTAAATATGTTGGATTGCAACGAAACTTAGCAGGTGTCCTTTTAAAGTGCTTAGAAAGATTCTAGCCCATTTTGGGACAATTATAAGACTATAAAAAATTCCACTGTATATCAGGGCTTTATTGACCAGCTTCCTCTTTATTCCGCATCGGTGACCGAAGGTGCTGAAAAATGTCTTCAAACACCCTTCTGCTTGCTCGGGGCCCAGAGCATAAGGTCAAAGGTTGTGCGTAAGGTGTTGAGGGTTGTCAGGCTTGAATCTTGTCCGTCTAACTGTGATGGCAAATTGTGATGGTCTTTGTTGGCCCAACACCCTCCTTGTGTTGGCTGACCCATCGAATGATTTGGTCAGCTTCATTATTCAGTGTTTGGGTGAACCGTTGCTATGGTGAGCAGGAGTACTTTGCTCAGGCTTTTGCTTGTGGCTACTCCTTTTAACCAGCATCTAGCTCTTTGCCTTCTTCACTGAACGCTGAAAAGAGCGTGGGGTTATGCCCATTCTTTTCAAGTTCTTCTTTGAGTAAAATGTCCCCTGGTCTTATAAGACATGACCGCTCTGAGGAGGAGGTGGTGCCTTGGAAGGCAGGATATTCGTTTCAAAACGGATGTACTTCCTTGTAACTACTGATTGCTATAACCACGATTCTGTAACCCTTTTCGTTCATGAAATAAATCTCCATTTGGCTCAAGCGCTTCTTATTGCACTGTGTCTTTGTCTTTCTTCTTCCCCATGGTTTGTTCGCTTTTCTTTTCTTAGTTCAGTTCTTATCCCTGCTAATGGTGAGGATAAGAAATTGGTTGGAAGACACTCATTTTACCAATGGGGCGACTGTTGTTTGCCTTGGTTTCGATGGTTGGGATGCCCTTGCGGGTTCTCTTCCTAACCCTTAGGGTATGCGTCATTCTGATTTTCGCAAGGACTGTATTTTTTTTTTTTGTTTTTTTTTCAAATGCTTGACTGTAGAGGGTCCCGTGTGAGCGGACGGTGCAAGGAATGTCTTTCACTTGTCCATTCAGTGTAGGAGTGCATGAGTTTGTGTTGAGCTCTTGAGTGGGCTCAGGATCTGTGTGGGCTGAGGGGAGGTATTGCGTATCTCAGAGGAATTTCACCAGAGATGGGCAAACTGCTTTTGGTAAACAGAGACGCGGGCGCAGGACAATAAATGTTTGAACAAACTGCATCGGGATTGCACGACGTCTTGATTACATGTCTTTGTGCCTCCTCAGGACAGAGCATGATCTTTCGCACGTTTGACATGTTGCTTCGCATATCGTTCGTACTTTTGTACCTCTGAGTCATGTGACGTTGCACTTGTGCGTTGCTTCAGTTCGTATGCCAATTGTGCTTTCGTGCCCTATTTTTACACGACGTTTGAGCTTCGCGTGCCGTTCATGCACCTCATGACTGGGCCACGCGTTACTCCACCAGTTTTGCATGATATGCCATCTTTCCCTTCGGCTTTATAAAAGGGATGTGTAGGGGTAGTTTTCGTTTTTACCAAGGATCTTCATCTGAAGTAAAAACCCTACTTTTCTTTATCTCTTCTGCCTGCGCCCCTTTTTTTATCATCGGTTTCTTGAGTAGAGTCCCTTGTCACCTAGCACTTATTGTCAGCCATGGTTGGTAAGAGTTCTGGCCCTCCTCCTGGTAAGGATCCTCTCCTTTTATTCGGCTTTGGATGTTCGACTGTCTTTTGGCCTCCTGTTCCTTTTTCTTGTTGCCTGTTGAGCCTTGTGATCTGGGCTATTTACCTTTTTATTTTGTTTCTTTGCAGTGAGTGTCCTTGACCTGAACCGACTACCTCGTGAGGTAGAGTTGAGGACCGATTCTTACATGGGAGTCTCTCTGGTTAAGGGAACCTCACTCGAGGATCTTGAACCTACCCGGGAGATAAAGTGGACTTCAAGAATCACGTATGCAAGGGAAAGCACCGAACTCTACATGTACGAGGATGCTGACGGGGAGCCTCTCATTTCGAGGGATGGCGTACCCCTTTATCATGCCCTACACAGGGACTTCGCTTCCAACGAAGATATGCCTACACTGGGAAAGAGGATGTTGGTTCAATAGACTTCTAATGCTCTCCTCTTTGAGGCATGGAGGGATTATTTTCACGGGGTGCTCTTTGAAGCGTTGAGGGATTATTTTCACGGTAACTGCTAAGATGGCGAACATCCTAGTTTGAGCATCTCGTGGAGTGACGACACTAAAAGTGGAGGCCATTAAGGCTTCTAAGAGAATAGTTACCCCTCCTAGGTAAGAGGGACGGGACTGCGTATACTTGGCTGCTTACATGGCCCTTTTTATGTGCGCCCTACCGGGGTTGAGAGGTTACATCATCCGGCCAAGCTGCTTTTACGTGGCTTGTAGGATGGCCCAAGGGACTGGCTTCGCACTAGCTTAGCATGGTTTGTGTAGCATCTTGCATGGGTTGGGGGTTATCGTTCGTGGTAAGGCTCCTTCGAAGGACTGTCAGAGTGAGGTTCTTGAGGACGAAGGCTTTCTTGGGCATTTTACCCCAAGCTTCATGTTCCATTACGTCTTTGGGTGGCTTTCCACATATTTCTCGGGGACACATGAGATTGTAGGGATGAAGGTTGTGCCTAGGGAGCCAGAGAGAGTCTGCAAGCTCTTGACTAATGCTTCCTTCTTCACCAGCGAAATCCCTTTTCCAGTAGGTGGCCCCTCTGATAATGTCTTTATTAATGCTTTCAGTAGGGTGCTTAATGGGGCAACCACATATACGAAGGAGGCGATGTACCTTGTGAGTGTACGAGGCTGCATTCTTCCATACAGAGAGGTGTAGGATACAAAAGCTAGAGGGCTACTTCCCTCACCGCTTCACGTATCAACACGGCCTGGACCAGGGATGTTGCGCTGGCAAATGCTTCTAAAAGAAGTATGGGAAATAGGGTGGGCTGCACGATGCTGAGACCCCAGGGACATGTCATGAGGCCTGAACCAACCTCGACATGAGGATGGCATGGGAGACTTGCCTCCATCTCCCGAGGTTGAGTAGGTTTGTGGTCCCTCATTATGGTCATGTGGGCCGCATGACCAAGAACTTCTGGAGATGGTGGGATTCTCTCAACCGCGCGTATTAGCGCCTAGATCACCCATGGAAGGATATCAATAGCTCTAAGTGGGATGGTAGGGTTGGGAAGTGCTTTACTTCTGCTTCTTTTTCCCCGGTTTTCGATTTAAACTATTACCTCGCCGGCTGGAGACAGCTCGCCAAACCTCACTCTTTGGGCAAGGACAAGACTGACATGAAATATTTGTCGCTGGGGGGTGAGACCAAGTCTCTTTTTGATGACCTCAGCCTCAATTTTGGGAGGACTAGGGAAGGTGCGGTCACGGGTAGTGAGGAAAGATCCGTCCAAGGTTTGACTGCTCCGAGAGGAAGTGGGTCGCGATCCAACCTAGTTGATAGGGTGAAGACTTTAGAAATGCCAATCGCAACCTAGTTGATAGGAGGAAGTGGGTCGCGCTCCAGCCGACTTCTTTAGAGGTCCCTTCATCGAGGTTAGCAACAGCCCTGACTTTAGAAATTCCAATCCCAAAGGTGGATATGGAAGACCCTTCGACTGAGCCTTTCGCTGCCTCGGGAGTCTTTGGCCATCATTGTTGGGGACCTTGTTCTCGAAGTCCCTCCTCTCAACGTAGTCGATTCTTCAGTTCCTCCCCCATCACCCCCAGATGCTAAGGCACTCATGGTGAGTTGTATGTTATGCTCAAGCCTTCAGAGGATAAAGGGGTGTCCTCTTTCAGATTTCAAGGAAAGGGTGGAGAATTTTAGGGCATGCGAAGTCGGCCTGTAGGCGGTGTACCCTGACAAGGAAACCTTCGATCATCTTGAGAGGCTGTTGTGAGACCTCGAGGATTGGGGAGTCGCAGCTCTTTTATGTGCAATTGGAGTGCGAGCATCTCATGAGGAACGCTTGGTTGTCTTGGAGAAGAGTTTGGCTAGCCAGCGAGCTATTTTGTAGAAGCATGAACAAACGAGGGCTCGGCTTGTTTCTTATGAGGATCGCCACACGGAAGAAATCACGGGTCTCTCTAGTGAGATCCAGGTCATGGAGGATGAGATAGGGGCATTGCAGGTTCGTGAGGCTAACCTGAAATCCCAGCGAAGTTCATGGTAGGAGACAGTACACCAGCAGTCTCGGGAGTTGGAGTGACTGGGCTCTAAGACAACGGCAGTCAATGATTTGGAAAATGCAGTTGCCAAGGACATTTCTCTACTTAAAGAGCAGCCTGCGGTGTGCGAAGGAATTAAGAGTGAAGATTGAAGAAGCCCTCGATCATTTTTTAGAGTTGGAGGAATCCTTATTCTCTTACTTTCTTCCTTCTCACCTTATTGTAACCCTTTTGACGTGTGAATATAATGGTTGGCTATTTTTTTCATGTCTAGTCTATTGATGGTTTGATTTTCCTGCTTCTGTCTCAAACCCAATCTTTCTCCTTCTTAAGAAGAGAAACGAAGGAATGAAGTCAAAGGCCTACTGAGAAGGGATTTGGCTTCTTTCATTGTTACCTCGAATGTTTCGTTCAAGGCCTTTGCATTCAATTTTTTTTTGGGGGAGGTAGTTTTAACGTCATACCGTTGTGACCATGGGGAGGCGTGTTTAAAGTCTTGCCTTCAAGACCGCTATCATGGCGTGCTTTTAAGGTCTCTCACCTGTATAGGGTACACCCTGGATGGTCCTTAATGTGATGTGACGACTCAGACTTTCTTGGCTAGCTGGAGTGCACGACGAGAGAAGAAGAGGGCACGCAGTGGTGGAAGGCACATAGCAATGTGAGTGTGCCAGCGGCAGTGAAGAGAGAGGAGAGGAGAGAGCACGAGCAGCAGTGTGAGTGCACGCATGGTAGTGAAGAGAGAGGAGAGGAGAGAGCACGCGCGACAGTGTGAGTGCTCGTGCTGCAATGAAGAGAGAGGAGAGGAGAGAGCGCACACGACAGTGTGAGTGCACACCCGGTAGTGAAGGGAGAGGAAAGGAGAGAGCGTGCCCGACAGTGTGAGTGCATGGGTGGCAATGAAGAGAGAGGAGAGGAGAGAGCGTGCACGGCAATGTGAGTACATGTGCGGCAGTGAAAAGAGAGGAGAGGAGAGAATGCATGCGGCAGTGTGAGTGTACGCGTGGCAGTGAACAGAGAGGAGAGGAGAGAGCGCATGCGGCAGTGTGAGTGTGTGCGCGAGAGTGAAGAGAGAGGGCACACGGCAGTGTGAGTGCGCGTGGCAGTGTAAGGCGCACGGCAGTGGAAAGCAGCAGTTATGGACTGCCGCCGTGCATGATCATTGCTGCCATATGCCAAATGCATGCTGCCACATGCCAAATGCATGCTGCCACACACGCACCACTTGTCCTATTGCAGGTGTGGGGCTCACGACTTGTCAATCTTTGGGCTGCCACCTCCAGCGAGCATGGTACTCAAGTCTCTCTCTCTCCCGCACACGCCATTCACTATCTCTCTCTCTAAAGCCCAACACGTAGAGCCCACTAATACTCCATTAAAGAAGCTTTGTAAGAAGCCTGAGGAGATAGTGCAAACGAGAGTTTTGGAGGCACCAATACACATCAAGTAAGTGGATTTAGAATCTATGTATCACAAATTTTACTCAAGCATGAAATGTAAATTGGTAGAATGGAGGAACATGAGTGTGATTGTGCAAGATTGAGCCTGCAGTTTCAGAACTATAGTGCTAGAATTCATGATTCATTGAGTAATAAAGATAACTCTTCTGGTTGGGAAAAAGTGTGAAAAATCCCTCCTGTGATTCTAATTTAAGATGAACTAGTTTTTTTATGAATTTCTATTTTGGCTTGAAAGATATCATTCATTCTTTGATACATATCAAAACTTGGTAATGGAATTTCCAGGAACTATGGATGCTTTTATATGGAATCTTTCAATGATTTAATGATGTCCAAATGGGCTCAAATCAGTTTCGGATGACTGATGTATTGGTATACTACAATGTTTCTTTTTACATTATCTTGAAATTCCCCATGGATTAGAATTTATGCTTCAAAGTGTGTGGGTATGTCATTGTTATAAGGTTGCGGAAAATTTTTGGACTGTTATTCTTTTTGTATCAAACTTTTGACCTAACAAATGATATCCAAATACTTTCAAATCACCGCCATTTGAAATATGTTTGTGTCCACTATAATGTTCATGCTTAAACCTTGCTTAGATTCTTCATAAATGATGGGTTATGCTTCAAATTATGCAAGCATGCTACTGTTTGACGTTTTCACTGGAACTTGTAACTATTGCCTCTGTTGCCATGATTTTTGACTAATTAAATGGAGCCTAATTTCTCCCAAACCACTGTCATTTGAAAGATCTGTGTGTGTGCTTAAAGTCTCGTGTTGAATCATCTTGAAATACCCTCTCGATTGAAAGTTATGCCTTTGATACGAGGGGTATGTCATTGTTACCGGCCACAAGAAATTCTAAAACTATGCTTGTTTTTATAATGAATTTTTTAGTGACCAAACTATGCCCAAATGTTTCCAAATAATTTTTAAATAAACAATGAGTGAGTCCATTTTGAAATTGATTTTGGAACCAAGCCAAAATTCTCCATAGTTTGATAATGGTATCCTCTTTCTATGAAGATACCTAGAATGTGAATCTAGAGAATGTTAGAACTGTTATATCCTTTTATTGAGCTAATCACTGATCAAATCAAGCAATGAATGTTGTAAATGCTATGTGACCATTTTCATGTGATAAGTGTAAGCGCCATGTGATGATATTTCACATGATAAGTGTAAGTGTCATGTGATGAAGTTTCATGTGATAAGTGTAAGTGCCATGTGATGAAGTTTCATGTGATAAGTGTAAGTTCCATGTGACTTATCTTCAAGTGATAAGTGTTTTACACGTTAAGTGCCATAGTGTTATGTGACCCGTGTTATATGATCAGTGCTATGTGATAAATTTCATAATGATAGATGATAAGTGTTATATGACCAGTGCCATGTGACAAATGATAAGTGATAAGTGCCAAGTGATATGTGATCTATCGGCATGCTTTAAGAATGACCATATTGTGCTTCGATATTGATAAAGTGGTATAAGTGACACTACGTACGGGTTATCCTTAGTAGTGTGATATGATCTGATACGAAAGTGATTGCCGACAGTATTTCTTAACTCTCTATGATAGGAGGGGAGTTAGAATGACTGTGAATAGGAGGGTCGCACCCCCCGAACAATTTATGTGATGTGGAAAGAAAACAGTGAATTGTGTCTTGCAAGGCAAGTGCCTATCAAAAGCCCCAAAGCACGCTGGGGACTGTGTACATGAGTATGAGGGCATTACTGAATGGGACACTCATTATCATTGCCCTCCCTCCTAAGTAACAGTAGAAGTCCTAAACAATGGGATTGGCTTAGCCTGATTAATAGGGCTTCTACTTTGGGAGTAGGTGAACTAAGAAGTGAGTGCTTATTGTTAGGTTTGTGAATGTGAATGATAATGGCCATGTTGACTGAATGAGAGTTATGATATTTGATATGACACCTGTGATAGATGTATTGATAAGATTGCTTATTTAAATGACATATGTACTGTGATTTCTTATAATTGAAAAAATTATTCATGATACCTGGATAAGTGCAATTCTGATGCATAGTATCTAGATCTTCTTACTGGGCTTCATAGCTCATTCCATAAATTTCAATCCCTGCAGATTGATAACGGCAGGTCTCGGGCTGGGAGCAGTAAGGTTCGTGGTCGAGGGTTGAAGCCACGCTTTTGTTGTGAAGTCTCTACCATTGTACGTCTGCTTGGCAGCTGAGCATGGCTTGTGGTTGTTGTTTTGGGATCTTGTGTAATAATGGGTCGTAGATGCCTCAAACTATTTTTGTAACATTTTGGAAAGACATTATGTACAGTGTAATTAAGCTATGAATGGAATTCCTCTGTTTTAATGTTTTAGTGAATTTTTTAATGATTGTTTTTATTTCGTCTTTGTGGTGTGCTTTGATTACCAATTTCATAAGGCATTGAGTTGACTCCGACCTTAGTGACATTTGCCACCTTGGGATCATGATCCCGCACCCTGGTGCCCTCCGGTGAGTACGGTAAGGGTCAGGGGGTGGGGTCATGACAGTTATGGTATCAGGGCAGCCAGGATAGGATTCTTGGTCTATGAAGTTATAAAAGTGTCCTTAGAATAGTTTTGGATAAGTTAGTGACTCGGTGTTCCTGTGCTAGGTTGAAGAGAAGATGACAAGGACTAGTGCCAACAATGCGAGCTCCAGTAATGAAAATACTGACGCCTTCAGAGAGTTCTTCAGGACACTTGGGGTCATGACCCAGATCATGAAAGATAATATGTCAGCCCCGTCCACCCCTGCCCCGAACCAAGCAGACAGTGAACTAATTGAAAGATTTAGGAGGATGGTGCCTCCTGCATTTATAGGGCATAGAAGAGTGGAAGAATCCGAGAAATGGAAAAGACAAATGGGTAAGATTCTAGAAGTATTGAACTATTCGGCGGAGCAGAAAGTCACACTAGGAGCCTTCATGCTGGAAGGGAAGGCTGAACATTGGAGGAATTCAGTGAAGCAGTCCTGGAGAGAATCAAGGACTGAGGCCACTGGGGATAACTTCCTAATGGCATTCGATGAGAAATACTTCTGACTCCATCAGGGAAAGGAAAGAAGTTGAGTTTATTGAGCTCCAACAAGGGAGATTAACAGTCGAGCAATACGTAGCCAAGTTTCCGGAGCTTTCTTGATATGCACCTCATATCATCAATACAGAGGCGCGAAAGGCAAGTAAATTCGAGCGGGGCAGTCAGCAGTCAATCTTAAGTTGTATGCCCCACTAGTAGACGTCACTATGAAGATTGAAAGGGATTGCAAGAATTTTTTCTTGAGAAAGGAAGGTAGGGTAAAATCCGCGCAGTCAGGAAATTCTGAGAGGAAAGTTCAGCCGCTCCTGAAGAGAGTTTTGGAGAAAGACCCTACCCGGGTAATCTGAAGACTCAAAAGTCTTTTCTGGGTAACAAGGCGGATAACCGATGACCGGTTTGTTCATATTGTGGGGTGAGCAATCACTTTGAGGCCAAGTGTTACAAGAAGCTGAATACGTGCCTTAAGTGTGGCAAGCCCGGCCACTGGATCAGAGACTGGCCCATGATAAAGTTGGAAAACCAACCAAAGGCTCAAGGTAGGGTATTTGCATTGAAGGAATAGGAGACCAAGGTGTCTACCTCAGTAATTAGAGGTACACTTTTTGTCTGTGGTAGAGAAGCTAAAATCTTGATTGACCCTGGTTCCTCTCACTCTTTTGTTGCACCACATTTCGCATGTCATATAAATGTTAAATCAGCATGTCTTGACTATACTTTAACAGTGTGCACACCTGTGGGAGATTCTATGGAAACTGATAGGGTACTCAGGCAGTGTGAAGTTCTAGTAGAAAGATGTATTTTACCCGTAAACTTAATATCCTTAGATATTCATGATTTTGATGTTATTCTGAGTATGGACCGTTTGTCCACCTATCGTGCTACTGTTAACTGCCATGATAAAATCATGGCCTTTAGGCGCCCTAACCAGCCTGAATTACACTTTGTGGGCAGTCAAGATGCTCCCCCTCTACATCTTATTTAGGCCCTTCGAGCTTCCTGCCTTCTGGGTAAAAGATGTGTGGGGTACTTAGCTTATATAGTAGAGAGTCGGGGTGTCCAATCCAAGTTAGAAAACATTCCAGTGATAAGAGACTACCCAAAAGTCTTCCCTGAAGAATTGACCTCCTTGCCTCTTATAAGAGAGATAGAGTTTGAAATAGATGTGGCCCTTGGTACTATTCCCATAGAGATAGAGTTTGAAATAGATGTGGCCCTTGATACTATTCCCATCTCTAAAGCCCCATACAGGATGGTCCCAGTGGAACTGAAAGATTTGAAGATGCAATTATAGGAACTGTTAGATAAGGGGTTTTTCCAACCCAATGTGTTACCTTGGAGTGCACCAGTTTTGTTTGTAAAAAAGAAAGATGGGCCCTTGAGGCTTTGTATTGACTATAGGCGGTTAAATCAAGTGACAGTGAAAAACAAGTATCCCCTACCCAGGATTGATGACCTATTTGACCAATTGCAAGGGGCCCAAGTATTCTCAAAAGTCGATCTTCGATAGGGTTATCATCAACAACGGTTCAAGGAGGAAGATGTTCCCAAGACCATATTTAGAACCGGATACGGCCACTATGAGTTTTTAGTAATGCCATTTGGTTTGACTAATGCCCCTGCTGCTTTTATGGTTCTAATGGATAGAGTGTTCTGACCCTTTCTAAATCATTTCATTGTTGTCTTCATTGATGATATTCTGGTGTATTCAAGGAATCTAGAAGAGCATAAGCAGCACTTGAGAATAGTCCTTCAAACTCTGAAGTTGGAGAAATTGTACGCCAAGTTAAGTAAGAGTGAGTTCTGGCTTCCTTGCGTGACCTTCCTGGGGCATATTATTTCTAAGGATGGAGTCGCGGCTGACCCTTTTAAAATCGAAGCCGTGCTTAAATGGGAAAGATCGACATATGTAACAAAGATCCGTAGTTTTATGGAGTTATCAGGATATTACATGCGTTTTGTGGAAGGATTCTTAAAGATAGCACTTCCTCTTACTCGTGAAATTTGTGTGGTCAAATGATTGTGAGAAGAGCTTACAAGAATTGAAGAAGAGATTGACCACAGCCCCGTTACTAACCTTACCTGAAGGGAATGAGGACTTTGTAGTCTACACCGATGCCTCTCATAAAGGGCTCGAGGGTGTACTTGTACAGAGGGGTAAAGTCATTGCTTATGCCTCTAGACAATTAAAGTCGTATAAACAAAATTATCCAACCCATGATTTGGATCTTGCGGCTATAGTGTTCGCTTTAAAAATCTGGAGAGACTACCTCTATGAGGCCCAGTTTAAGATGTTTACATATCATAAGAGCCTCAAATATCTATTTTCTCAGAAAGAGTTGAACATGAGGCAAAGAAGATGGATGGACTTGTTGAATGCTTATGATTGTACCATCAATTACCCCGGGTAAGACAAACGTCGTAGCAGACTCCCTGAGTAGGAAGCCTATGGTATCTGTGGCCCATATGATGGTCTAAGAGATGAAACTATTAGCAGATGCAATAGAATAGCACCCGTCTCTAGCCTTTAGTGATGGGGTGGGAACAATTTCATGTGTAAGAGTGAAGCCTCAACTCTTTCAACAGATTCGAGTGGCACAAAAGAAGATCCTCAACTTATGAAGATCCTCGAAGAAATGAAATTGGAAAGAAAAGATGACTTCACTGTGGGCAGTGATGAGTTGCTAAGATATAGAGATCGGCTATGTGTTCGTAATGACAAGGGTGTAAAAAGCGCTATATTAGAAGAAGCACACCACTCCCATTACACGGTACACCCAGGGAATACAAAAATGTATCAGGACCTGAAGAAGGTCTTCTGGTGGAATAATATGAAGGGAGAAGTGGCACAATTTGTTTCTAAGTGCTTTGCATGTCAGCAAGTGAAGGTTGAACATCAGAAACCTACCGAATTATTACAACCCTTACTCGTGCCATAGTAGAAATGGGAACACACCACTATGGATTTGTGTTTGGCCTTCCTAGATCAGGTACTGGGCATGATAGTGTTTGGATCATTGTGGACCGATTAACTAAAGCTTCTCATTTCTTACTGGTCCGCTCAACCTATATTATGGATAAACTGGCTCAGTTATACATCAAAGAAATAGTAAGATTGCATGGTATACCTGTTGTCATTGTGTCCGACAGGGACACTAGGTTTACCTCGAGATTTTGGTATAGTCTGCAATCAGCCTTGGGAACAAAACTCACTTTTAGTAATGCCTTTCACCCCCAAACTGCTGGAAAATCAGAGAGAACCATTCAGACCTTGGAAGATATGTTAAGGATTTGTGTAACTGATTTTAAAGGAAGTTGGGATGATCATCTGCCTCTGGTAGAGTTTGCATATAACAACAGTTTCCAAGCCAGTATCCAGATGGCACGGTTTGAGGCCCTGTACATGAGGAAATACAGATCACCACTATGGTGGGATGAAGTCGGTGAAAGGAGACTATTAAGGCCAGAAATTATTCGGTCAACATCAAAAAAGATTACTTTAATGTGATAACAGCTCAGGACAGCCCAAAGTCGGCAGAAACGTTACACTGATAATCGTTGAAAAGACCTTGAATTCGAAGTGGTTGATCGGGTCTTCTTGAAAGTATCACCAACTAAGGGCATTATGAGATTCTTTAAAAAGGGAAGCTGAGCCCGTGATTTATTGGGCCCTTTGAAATTTTAGAGAGAATCGGAGTTGTGGCATATCGACTGGCCCTACCACCCGAGTTGGCTAACATTCATGATGTTTTTCATGTATCACTATTTAGAAAATATCAACCTGACCCATCCCATGTCTTGACGTATGAACCAATCCCGATCAGATAAGATTTGACTTATGTTGAGCAATCGATTGAAATACTGGACAAGAGGGTGCAAGTATTACGCAATAAAGAAATCCCTCTCGTCCGTGTGCTATGGCAGTTTTATTCAAGAGAAGAATTAACATGGAAACAGGAAGATGAGATTCGGGATAAATACCCCCATCTGTTTAACTAACTGACGATTTTAAGGAAAAAATCCTTTTTAAGGGGGGGATAATGTGACGACCCAAACTTTCATGGCCAACTGAAGTGCACCTCGGGAGAAGAAGAGCATGCACAGCAGTGGAAGGCAAACGACAATGAAGAGAGAGGAGAGAAGAGAGCACGTGTGGCAGTGTGAGTGCGCGCACAATAGTGAAGAGAAAGGAGAGTAGAGAGCTCACGCGGCAGTGTGAGTGCCCGCATGATAGTGAAGAGAGAGGAGAGGAGAGAGAGAGCGCGCACGATAATGTGAGTGCACGCGCTCCAGTGAAGAGAGCGCGTGACAGTGTGAGTGTGCGTGTGGCAATGAAGAGAGAGGAGATGAGAGAGCATGCGCGGCAATGTGTGTACACACGGTGGTGGAAGGCGCGCGGCAGTGGAAAGCAGTAGTTATGGACTGCCGTCGTGCATGATCATTACTGTTATTTGCCAAATGCATGCTGCCACACACACACCATTTTTCCTATTGCATGTGTGGTGCTTGCGACTTGCCAATCTTTGGGCTGCCACCTCCAGCCAGCATCGTACTTAAGTCTCTCTCTCTCCCTCACATGTCATTCACTCTCTCTCTCTCTCTAGAGGCCACAATTAGAGCCCACTATTACTCCATTAGAGAACCACTGTAAGAACCCTGAGGAGACTGTGTAAAAAGGAGTATTGAAGGCACCAATACACATCAAGTAGGTGGATTTAAAGTCTATGTATCACAAATTTTACTCAAGCATGAAATGTAAATTGGTAGAATGGAGGAACATGAGTGTGATTGTGCAAGAATGAGCCTGCAATTTCAGAACTGTAGTGCTAGAATTCATGATTGATTGAGTAATAAAGATAACTCTGTTGGTTGTGAAAAAGTGTGTAAAAGCCCTTCTGTGAGTCTAATTTATTGACCAAACTATGCACAAATGTGTCCAAATCACTTTTAAATGAACAACGAGTGAGTCTATTTCGAAATTGATTTTGGAACCATGCAAAAATTCTCCATGGTTTGATAAGGGTACCCTCTTTCTAGGAAGATACCTAGAATGTGAATGTAGGGAATGTTAGAATTGTTATATCCTTTTATTGAGCTAATCACTGATCAAATTAGGCAATGAATGTTGTAAGTGCTATGTGACCATTTTCATGTGATAAGTGTAAGTGCCATGTGATGAATTTTCATGTGATAAGTGTAAGTGCCATGTGATGAAGTTTCATGTGATAAGTGTAAGTGCCATGCGATAAAGTTTCATGTGATAAGTGTAAGTGTCATGTGACCATCTTCATGTGATAAGTGTTACATGTTAAGTGCCATAGTATTATGTGACCCATGTTATATGATCAGTACTATGTGATAAATGTCATGATATGTGATAAGTGTTATATGACTAGTGCCATGTGCCAAGTGATATGTGATCTATCAGCATGCTTTAAGCATGACCATATTGTGCTTCGATAATGATAAAGTGGTATGACACTATAGACGGATTATCCGTAGTAGTGTGATATGATCTGATGCAAAAATTATTATCGGTAGTATTTCCTAAGTCTCTATGATAGGAGGGGAGTTAGGATGACTGTGTAATGGGAGGGTCACATCGAACAATTTATATGATGTGGAAAGAAAACAGTGAACCGTGTGTTGCAAGGTAAATTCCTATCAAAAGCCCCAAAGTGCATTGGGGACTGTGTGCGTGAGTATGAGGGCATTACTGAATGGGCCACTCACTGTCATTGCCTTCCCTCCTGAGTAATAGTAGAAGTCCTAAACAATGGGATTAGCTTGGCCTAATGAATAGGGCTTCTACTTCGCGAGTAGGTGAACTGAGGAGTGAGTGGTTATTGCTAGATTTGTGAATATGAATGATAATGGCCATGTTGATTGAATGATAGTTATGATATTTGATATGACACCTGTGATAGATGTATTATAAAATTGCTGATTTAAATGACATATGTACTGTGATTGCTTATAATTGAAAGAATTATTCATGATTCATGGATAAATGCAATTCAAATGCATAGTATCTAGATATTCTTAATGGGCTTCATAGTTCATTCCATACATTTCAATCCCTGTAGATTGATAGCAACGGGTCTCGGGCTGGGAGCAGTAAGGTTCGTGGTCGAGAGTTAAAGCCACACTTTTGTTGTGAAGTCTCTACCATTGTACATCTGTTTGGCATCTGGGCATGGCTTGTGGTTGTTGTTTTGGGATCTTTTGTACGAATGGGTTGTATATGCCCCAAACTCTTTTTGTAACATTCTGGAAAGATAATATGTATAGTGTAATTAAGCTGTGAATGGAATTCCTTTGTTTTAATGCTTTAGTGAGTTTTTGGATGATTGTTTTTATTTGTCTTTGTGGTGTGCTTTGATTACCAATTTCATAAGGCGTTGAGTTCACTCAGACCTTAGTGGCATTCGCCACCTTGGGATCATGGTTCCACACCCTGGCGCCCTCCGGTGAGTATGGTAAGGGTCATGGGGTGGGGTCGTGACAAGTGATGTATTGACCCCCTTCAGCAAAGAGAACTTGCCATGGGATGAAGCCATGCAAGGTAGGAAGAGGCGGGTACCGAGGAGATTTGAAACTGCAACCTTGTGCCGCTGGGCTCCGTTGATTTCTCTCCCCTTCTTCATGCAGGGGAGGCTTTTGAGCTCGACGTACGGGTACCGCATTCATTTGACGAGCAGCCTCCCTTTTGAAACTTTTCACCCTGTCATGACCATGATATACTTCCCAAGGTGCGCGCCCCCTTGTAGGGACACAGGGAGTGGGTGCTTCCGAAGTGCTAGCAACAGGACTCGGAGCTTGTTCCTACTCCTTCTACTATAGTGTTTCATCTTCATGAGTTTTTTACTGAGGCAGAGACTGTCCTTCGGTTAGGACTATCCCACCGCTTCGTAGATACCTTTCTAGGGCATAGGTCGTGCCCCTTTAGTTGATGATAGCGGCACCAAGAGTCTTGATTTCTTTTGGCAATCTACCGTCGTTTGTTGAGTACAGAAGGCAATATCATCTTGTACTGCACCATTAGCATCAAAAGGATTTAAAACAAAATCCTAAAATTAGTTACAATGACAAAAACACCCTTAAAACCTTTTGTGCTAATGACGAAACTATCCCTCTCTAAGGGGGCCTCCCGCCATTGCCAGATCTTGGAAGCTTTTCCATAATATTGTAGCGATGGTTTAGACATTTTTCCATTATATCTTCAATGTTTGTTCGATTCTGAGCATTTTAATGCCCTTTAATCGTGTTGAGGCAGCCTTTTCCCACGGGGTGGAAGTTCGGCCAGATTCGTGAACTTTGGTCAACAATGCTATTCGACCTATGATGCTCTGAGTCTTTATTTTGTTTGCAGATGAAAGTGGAGATTGTCACAATCGTTTTGGACCAAATTTGGTCCGTTTTGGTTTTTATTTGAGGTATTTCCTAATTTAGGAGGTCACCGAAAAAACGGATTCTGGCGACCGAGTGGACCTGCTTTATCTGTAACCTTAGGGTTTGTGCTTATCTGACCTTGGATTAAGTACCGCAATCATATCAGTTTGTAGCTCTTTACGAGGTGGTTGCATTGAACTTGGTTTCATGATGTTTTGATGCATGGATCTCAAGCTGTGCTTCACGAGGTTCGAGATGTCTTCTTCTTAAAGCACTAATTTTTTTGGTTTCATGCTCATCTTCTTTCTAGAAGAAGTTTGACTATGGATCGCACCATGGTGCATGCCCTAGGCCAAAATGACGGGGTCATCGTGTTCTAGAACATGTCCAAGTTTGAGATTTTCTGAGTCCAGACGAAGGTTCTAAGGCTCTTTGAAGTCCGCAGCATCCATGCTGGTTTAGTGAAGCTGCACCATGATAGTGCAAAACTTACCCGCTTTGAGGTAACTTGGGTGTAGAACACTCTGAAGACCATGTTGAATACAATAAGATCCGAAGGTTAGCCACACGATACGTGTCATGACGATATCTTGTTTCAAATCTCCTATAATGACATGTTTCTCAGATGCATAGATTTAAAAGAAGTAAACCACGTGCTCAAAGAAGTTCATGCTGGAGTCTATGGGATGCATCAATCTGGTCCTAAGTTATACAATAGGATCATCAAGATAGGCTATTATTGGCCTCCTATGAATGCTTACTTTCTTATGTTTGCAAAAAGTTGTCTGGTATGTCAAATCCATTCAAGCTTCATTCATCAAGCTCTTGAACCTCTCCACCCAACAGTGGCATCTTGGCCCTTCACTCAGTGGGGCATGGACATCATAGGTCCCATTGACCCACCTTCTTCTGTGGGGCATGTATTTATACTTGCTGCCACATATTACTTCTCTAAATGGGCCGAGGCTGTCCCTCTCAAGAAAGTTCTCGGCCTCGCAATGGCCAATTTTGTGTGTCACCATATCATATACAGATTCGGTGTGCCTGACCCAATCACTTTTGATAATGGCCCTCAATTTTGAAGTAATCAAATTGACCAATTGGTCAACCAATTCGGGTTTAAGTGGAAATACTCGACCATGTACCATCCAAGAGCTAATGGTTTGGTCGAAGCTTTTAACAAAACCCTTTGAGATGCTCTAAGGAAATTCGTTTCCGACACTAACAGAGATTGGCATGAAAGACTCTCTGAAATTCTGTGGGCTTATCATATCGCAAACCGAGGCCCAACTAGTCAACTCCCTATTCTCTAGTATATGGGGGTGAAGCTGTATTTCCTTTAGAAATCCAATTGCCTTCTCTCAAAATAGACCTTCACTTTGGGATGACTGATGAACAACGAGCTACCCTTCGCTATCAAGAACTGGATACACTTGATGAAACGAGGTTACAAGCACAGCAAAAACTTGAGATTCACAAGAACCGTATGTGGCGGGCCTTTTATAAATTGATCAAAATACAGTCTTTTGTAATAGGGGAACTGGTTTTAACAGTAAGGAGACATATCATCACTCATGGTAAAACTAAGGGGCCTATGTGCTTATAGCTTTGAAGGCCCATTTGTAGTGACAAACACTTTTTCTAATGGAGCCTATGTGCTAGTCAACATGGAAGGAGAAGAGGCTATGCCCATAATCAATGGGAGATACTTGAAAAAGAATTATTCCTGAGCCGAGGTCCAAGCTACACGACCTCTAAACTATAAGCACGTGTACATGGTCTCGAAGGTATGACCCTAAAAATGCCTTCACTCGGTCTTGGTGGAAGACCTTAAAATAAACCAACTTTTACGGTCTCGAAGGCACGACCTTAAACACGCCTCCCCATGGTCAAGGCGGCATGGCCATAAAATTGCTTCCTCAAAAAAAGATACGGGCATGATGAAAACCCACAAGGGCGTCATGGAAAAAAAGTTCAAAGAAAATAAAAAAAAATGATAGGCGCAATAGCAACATTGACTATTGGGAGAAAAATATGTCGAAATAAATGGGCACGAGGAAACCATGCAAAGGTATCATGAGTAAAAATATAAAAAACTTATGGGGGTCTTGGTGAAAACCAAAAAAATAGCACATGCCCCAAGGACTTAGTCGAAGACCCTAAAGTGTGTTCAAGTCATGCATGGAGGAATTCAAATTTTCTCCGAACACATTTCTAGGCTCATCGCCCATCCCCTTCCTCGGAGGGATAAAACCTGAAGACAAACCATGGAAAGGAAGAAAGACGCAAAACATAAGCGAGGAAAGCACACATCACATAAGGAGAGCATATAAGGCAAGGAAGAAAACGAATCATTCAATATATATACGTCAAAGAATTATAAAATTCGAAGAAGTCTCAAGTTCGCTAATGGAATCGAAAAAAAAGAAGGAAAGCAAGCAAGAAAGGTGAGAAGTTCATGAGCTCCTAAAAACTATCAAGGGCTTTGTAAATCTTCGCCTTCAACTCCTCCACGCGCCCCAATGCAGCCTGTTTTTGCTCCTTAAGGGGGGAAATGGCTTGAGCAACTTCAATTGAAAAATTACTGACTTCGCCATTTCATAACTCAGCTGCTCAAATTGCTGAGACCTTCTGTGCATTTCTTCATGCTGTTGGTTCTGCCTCATCTTCAGTTGGGCAACACAAACTTGCAACGTTGCTACTTCGTCTTCCATGACCTATAGCTCCCTAGAAAGAGCCATGTTTTCCTTCCACAAGACGGGCTTGTCAAGAAGTGAGTTAAGCCTTCCTCTTCTCATATCTCTCAAACAGAGCCTACCGCGTAGCCTAATTTGTCTCAAAAGAGGTCAAGCATGCCTCATAGGATGCCTGCACTTCATATTCAGGTTGAAAGGCTTCAGTTCCCCAATCCTCAAGATTTTTCAGCAGCGCCTCTAGCTGGTCAAAGCCTTCCTTGTCCTAATACACAACCTTTAATCCTGTTGCACAAGCCTCGACAGCTTCTACCTCTACTCCGAGGTTAGAAAGGGCACATTCCTTTATCCCTTGGTAGCCTAAGCTTAGCATATGCCTCACTAAGTGTGCCTTCACATTTAATATTAGTGGATGAGGAACTGAGGGACCGACTACGGCAAGGGGAGGAACTTCAATAGCCGGATCCCTGACTATAAGAGCCAAAGGGTCACTGAGGGCAGGATGAGGCTTAGATGAAGGCTCTTCAGCTTGAGCTTCTGAATTGGCACCTCAAAGTCTGGTGTCATCACCAACTCTGAAGGAGGAACCTCCAAGAGGTGCACCACTTCCAATTCCACTTCTGGAGCGACTGAGGCAAGCACTTTCGGAGCCGGTGCCTCTGCACTTAAACCTTCACCGACATCCTCACCATTCCCCTCTTCAGTGACGGCGGACAAAAGGTCTCCATGACTTAGGGAAGAGCATGCAGGAGACCCAACAGGGCTGCCAGCAGGAGGCGTCAGTACTTCCACTACTCTAAAAGGAATCCCTCCTGGCTCATGTCTCAAACTGAACAAGGTCAGACTTGACTTTTCAGGTCGAGCGATAGTAGTCTCTAGCTCTACTCTTGGAGCCGGAGTTGACACCGCGGGAGGTGGAGTCGAGACTGTAGAAGCCTCTACCCTCACACGCTTGGCAGGTGGGGGTGGTGGTGAAGTTCTCGGAATAGATAAACCCCTCTTGCTCAAGTGGGCGCCACTTTTCGGAGCCGCAGGAATGGACTTGGTACCCTTTGTCCCCTTTCTCTTTCTTCCCCCTTGCTTCTCTTCCCTTTCTTTTAAGGGCTAACTGCTCGGCTCGTCAATGGAGGGATCCTTCTTACCATGTCTAGGCCTAGCAGCTAGGCCAGAATAGGGCCCACTTCCTATCAAGGCATTTAGGTCTTGGACAAGTTTCCCTTCATGGCTCAGGACCGCACGTCCCTTGGTCCACCCAAAGATAGAACAAAGGTCATCAAACAAAGACATTGTCTCGCCTTTAAGAGACAAATATTCCGTGTCAGCATTGTCTTTGTTCAAAGAACAAGGCTCATCAAGCTCTCTCCAATTGACAAGGTAGTCTAACTAAAAAACTTTAGAGAAAGGAGGAGCGAACCCTGTTGTCGCGCTTGGCACTGTTGATAGCCTTCCATGGGTAGTCGGAGCACAGTACAAGTGCTTGGTGATGTTCCACCACCACCAATAACTCTCCGCCGCATGACCCACACGACCATAATGAGGGATCACGAACTTGCTTAATCTTGTGAGGCGAAGGCAAGTCTACCTCGCCATCCTCATGTTGAGGTCGGTCCAGGCCTCACGACTCACTCCAGGGGCCCCATGATCATGCAACACCCCTTTTTTCCCATATTTCTGACGTGTGAAGCAATGGGAGAAATAGCCCTCCAACTTTCTATCTCCCACACCTCTATATGGAAGGATACAACCCCTCACACTTAGGAGGTACATGACCTCCTTTATTTATGTGGTCAGCCCATCGAAAACCCTGTCGAAAGTATTTATAAAGACATTATCAGCAGGGCCACCTACGAGAAAGGAGCACCCACTGGCAAAGAAAGAGATATCAGACAAAATCCTACAAGCCTCTCCCGACCCCTTAAACATAGCCTTTATCTCGACAATATTCAGCATGTGAAGACAGGCGGTCTCCGCAAGATTCCCATTTATCTCATATACCCCAGCCGTACGTGGGACGGTTTTTCTCTCAATGAAATACGCTGAGAGCCACCCGAAGACATAGTGGACTGGGAAGCTCATCTTGAAACGCCCATGAAAGCCCTCACCTATCAAGACCTCGCTCTTGCTGTCCTAGAAAGGGCCTTACGACATGCAATGGCCCCCAACCCATGATAAATGCTGCACAAGGCATACTCACTCCCTTGAGCCATCATACAAGCTGCAAAGAAGTAGCCTGGCTGGATGATGTCGCCCCTTGATCACGACAAAACCAATTTACACAAGAAAATGACCAAGTAGGTAGCCAGGTACACATGGTCCTTCTCCCCTCTTCTGGGAGGACTAACTGGTCTCTTTGAGGCCTTGATTACCTCCGCTCTCAGTGCCTCATCCACCCACAAAGCACTGGAACTAGCATCCCCGTTGTCTTGGCGGTCTCCGTGAAAGTAGTCCCTCCATGCCTCGAAATGCATCCCTCCAGACTTGAGTTTGGTCTCCGAGTGCAAGAGTTCGTCTATCTCAAACAACTCACGAAGACCAGGAGGGCCTAGCTTGCCATTAATGGGTTGATTTCCAAAAATGGCCTCGTTGTTCATACATATCCACCAGCATGGGCAAACCCCTACGAAGTACTGATCCAGGAGAGTGATCCCTGCCTCAACTCCATCAAAATGTCAGTTGTTGGTTTTAAAACATCATGTCTCCAATGGAGCTTTGATGGTGTTGGAGCATCAGTCGTAATAGCCAGCTGAACACTGGCACGTCGCTGCTAATCCACATGCCTTCAGAGTTTCGGCATGAGAGTTTAGGATAAAAAATTGTCCAAGTATTGTACCCAGGCATGTATTGGTGCTCTCCCTCAAAACGAAGTGCACTGGTGGCCCAGTGATGGTCAATCTTCGCAATCATCCTCTTCCCCAACGTAGGCAAGTCCTAACTGGAATAGAAATTAATGTGGAGAGCATGATAAAGGGGGCACCATCACTTTGAATAAGAGGCTCCCCACCAGCGTCCTCATATCTACAAAGCCGAGCATCTTCTCCCACATAAGTGATGCTCAAAGGCCACTCTATCTCTTTAGTAGGCTCAAGGACACCAATTGATGTCCCTCTGACAAAAGAGGCACTTGTATAGGAATTGGTTCCCAGCAACGTTTGCAAAATCGAACAGGAACGATTAACCGGTCATGAGGCTGGGAGAGGTTCGAACAGAAAGTGGACTAACCAGAGCGGTTAAGCAGATTAACAGGTCAAGTATATTTTAAAAAAATAAAATAAAAATAGGTCAAATTCCCCAAAAAAATTTAAAAAAATAGAAAAACTTAGATTAAGTATACACCACCATATCACATACATTTATCTTATAAAAAAATTTGAAACAAATTTTTATTTAATTTAATATTTAAATATTATGAAAATATGATAGAAAAAATATAGTAGCACATAAATTCAATGGGTGAAGTTACAAAGTCCAACTAACAATGGATTATGCAACAATACATGCTTCTATATTGTTTTAATGTTGATGTTGAAAAATGTTGTTTTAATGTTGAAAAACCTTTAATACGGTTTAGAAATGGGTTTGAGAGCGTATTTTTTTGTAGCATGATATTCCCAATTTTTTCGGAGGGTTGTGAGTCAAGGTAGTAAGAGAGAGTACCTCATTTACTTTGTAACTTGTTTATCAAATGCAAGGTGTGGGTCAAGTGCTGCTTCAAATGGCCAAATGACATATTTTAAAAAAATATGGCCAAGTCGTCTTTTAAATGGCCAAATCGATTTTGGAATGGCCAAACCTCATTTACTCAGTAACCTTTTGAGTTGGGTTTTAACTTGAAAAAAAA
>NW_006494789.1:10515702-10537363 GCF_000471905.2 Amborella trichopoda
CTCACCTTCCCTCGTGCGTCTCGTTCCCACCACCGACTATAATATATATATAATAAGAGAGGACTAAAACTTTAAAGTAAGTTAAAATTAAGATGCACNAAATTTAAAAAAAAAAAAAAAAAAACAAAGTTTAAGTTTTTATCCATTTCAACATGTAGAAACATGAGAGATGAGTAAAACACTTTTTAGTTTCTACCTCTTTTCTTCATAGAGGCTAATAAACAGATTTAAGGAGTATGAAGTTGCAATAAATGATAGATAGCTTGTAACAAATAAAAAAAAAAAATTAGAAGAAAATGTCACAAGTAAACAAGAAGTTGAGAACACAGACATTAGTAACATACACCAAAAATAACCTTAATAAGAAATCATATTTTTCTCATATTCATCACAAAAAAATATTTTTATAAAAAAATATATATAACATTAAAAAAAATCCAACAAGCTCACCAAAAATATATAACATTAAAAAGTGACAAATATTTTTTTTCTCATATTCATCACAAAAAAAACATATATTTGTAAAAAAATATATAACATTAAAAACAATCCAACAAGCTCACCAAAAAATATATAAAAAAGAATATATTCTTTTTTTCTTATATTCATGTCAAATTACATATTTTAATAAAACCAAAATGTACTTTTATTAAAAACACAATTTTTTTCTTAAGAACCCTAAAATCGAGCCAAAGAATATAAAAACTTTTTAGTCGAAATCAACCCCAAATCTTTTATTTTTCGAACAAATTGATATGGGGATATGATAGATACTTCAATTAAGATTCAAATGCCCCAAATTTCATGAAAATGTATTCACTATTGAGATCTTTATTCAAAAAATTACGAATTTTTCATATCACACAAATTTCAGGAAAAAAAGCAGCAAAAAAAATCGATATAAAAACATTTAATCAATAGTAAATCAAAATAACTAATTTATTTGATAAGTAAGGCCTTTATGATCAAACTTCAGTGATCAATTCGATAAAAATTGATCAACTGATCGATCAGAAATCAAGTTGTTTGGATAAAAATAGTTCTTTGGGCAGCAGTACTTCGAGACCAAAAAAACCAACAAATCTTCATCGTTTTGGAAATTTTGAAATATGTAAACATTGAATCCTTCAACAATCAATCAAAGTACTCTATTTATGAAAATATATGACGTATTAAAGCTGCATTTGATAGAATGGCGGAAATTTCTAATTTTCAAAAATCCCCATTTCAATCCGCCAAGAACTCTTTGTTTTTCGACTTTTGATTCAATAATCTATGATCTATAGAAAATTTAGGGTGTATAACATCAATATTTTCTTAAAAAACAAAAAAAAACTACCAAAATGGAAAAAAGAAAAGCTGCATATTCTTGTTATATGAAAAATAACGGGCCTGTGTCAAATAACGGTCATTATTTGATGCATTAAAACAGCGTTATAACGGACTAAAACAACGATAAACCGGACTAGTTAGGAAAACCGGTCGGTTTTGAAGAAAAACCGCCGGTTCGACATTGAACCGGCGGGTTTTGGTCCCGATATTTTTTGGGGAGTGTCGTTACCTTAAAACTAGCCCTAACCAGAATCGCCACCCCACCAGTAGCGATCTAATAGGCCGGTTTTGCGAACGCTAGTTCCCAGTTCCCCTTCATGAGGCAGTTGATTAACGTCAAGGATTTTCACTGCAAAGAACAAAAGATATAGTGAGCGACAACTAGGCTCACAACTTGTACCCGACGGAACGGGGTATGCACACGTGAAAGCTCAAAACAACACTGTCAATACGTGCACGCGCAACCATTGCATTTGTTGTACATGCGCACATAACTCTGGAGGCCAACTTAAGTGACACCTCATCAGGGCAAACACCCGAGCAGATGCGCATATGCGCAAAAATGTGTAAACAGGGGCAGGACCCAAGTGTATACCTGGACTTCAGGCGCAAAACTCCAAAATTACCTCAACCCAAGCTCATGCACGTATAAACTCAAACACGCCTGGGTTCAGACACGTGCAAAAACAAAACCTACCGGATGCGTGTACACAAATCACAAACACATGTCACAACGCGCATGTGAAGAGCCAAACACACGTAAGACCGAGCCCCACTCAATGTGCACACGCTAAATCTCAGGAGCACACAAGATGCCTCGCATAGGCATTCTCGGCCAGAAATGAGGTTCGCTCACAACTAATCTCTCTGAGTTGAGTCAAGACTTAGCTGGCAAGCCCACAACACATGAATACAAGCATAACCACGCCCAAACACTATCAATGCGAGCACACATGGCCACAACAGGAGGCAGTTAAGAGCCTTGAGCGAAGGGACTCATGATCACAGAGCGCAACAGACAGTAAGAATGAGCCCAAAAGAAGCAATGGCACAGTCGACCAAACGGTTGGAACGCAATGGAAGAATTGGGGAAATGGAGATTTGCAATTGAGAAGAAAACACAACAAAAAGTAAAACCAAATCGAAGAGAAAGGACCATACCTTGAGGTGGGGCAGAGCTCGTACTGGCCATTGCTGCAAATTACACTTGATGGTTAGAGATTCCACTTCAGGATGGTGGTGAAAAGGGGTGTACAAAGAATTAGGGCTTTTTACCTTGGGTAAAAACTTAGGGTAAAAAATGAGGAAAAGGTACCTCTAGATATATTTTTCTACCGACGAGGGAATGATGTGTCGCAAAAGCAAACGGAACAACGAGCAGCCCCGTCACAAGGAAACACGGACAACGCACAAGCGAAACGTCACACGAAATGTCGTGCGATCCCGTCCCAAGGAAATGCAAACAACGCGCTTCACCACAAAAAGAAGTACAAAGGACGCGCGACTCTGCCATTCCGCGTAGGAAAGTGCAAAGGTCACCCAGATCCGCCACTCTACATGCTTAATTCTGTTCTCTTATCAATGCACGTGTCTTTGACAGGAAACCGCCAATTTCAGGTACGCACACACATACGACCCCTACCAAATGCCTTCAATTTTTCCCCTCTTGAGTCCATCACCATTGCCTCTCTTGGGCGTGCAAACATATGGGTCCATTCGCAATTCCACACAAACCCTCGGCTTGGCCAGGGGCTTAGCACACACTCATGCACAATTACAATTGGTAGGAAAGGGAGTCATGCCCCTTATATCTACACACACTAAACCCGCAATGCGTTAATAAAAATAAAATAAAAAAGAAAAAAAAAGAACGGTCTTTCTGAAAACCAGAAATGCCACACACCCCAAGGGGTGAAATGAAACCTGATAAGGCATTCAAGCCATAGGAGCCAAAGGACCGGCATGCCTCCGAGGCGAAGCAAATCCCCTGGTCCATTCCTTACCCCAACTTTTAAAGGAGATAAGGACTGATCACAGAGAGATAGAAGAGAAGACAAACCATGATAAAGACGAAGTACACGCAGCGAACCAAGAAAGAACATTCAGGCTAAAGGAAGATTCATTTCATAAAAAAAAGAGATTACAAAACTATGGTTACAATCATCAGCAAAAGAGAAGGATTTGTTCTAAATAAGGCCCCCATCTAGGGATACAGCCTCCAAATACGTCGCCTCCTTCTACAACTACGATCTCTTCAAGGGAGTGGTATTCATCTTTTCAGAGAAAGCTTGGAATGCCTAGAAAAAACCACTATCTTCTTCTTACCATTGGTGGCAACGAATCATATGGTAGTTAAGGGAGCAACAACGAGCAAAGATCCGAGTAGATGATCACCTGCTAGACATGTTGGCGATACGCCCAAGCACTGAACATTGAAGTTGCCCAAATAAATCAAGCAGGCAACTACCATGAAAAGGATTGCAGGCCAGCAAAAGTCATCGTAACCCGTCATCATTTTCTGAAGGACGAGATTGGCTTCAAGTCTGATGACCTTCAAAATCTTGTGCACAACCTTGAACTTGTTTTCATAATCTCAAGCAAACCTTGTATATTTGGAGGCACGAGCTCACTATGAGAATTTTTTAAGGCTCGAGCACTAGTGTTAACTAAGGCCATGGTATCATAGATGAATGCTTCAAGAGGGAAAGATCTCTTTCTCTCGCTACAAAAAAGAAGAAGGTCGAAAAAAAAACAGGGCATTCCAAGGCAAAAATGCCCCACTCTCCCTCTACCCCCGCTTTTATAGGCCACTTCATCCACAGACCTATCACAAAAATGTGTCGCCTCCCTGGCAAAGCTTCGTCTGACCGTACGTCAATCTGATGTCATTTCACCTTTCTAACGACTCTTCATCTGCTCGTGGTTTCGTCATGGAAATGTTTCACCTTCTTGGCAACACTTCAAATGCTCGCGGTTCCATCACGAGAACATTTCGCCTTCCTGACAATGCTTCATCTGCTTGCAGGTCTGTCATTGAAACATGGCTCCTTCAAAAGATTTTCTAGAATGCGCATATCGCAACCTTGGTGTGCCTTCCAGCACAAACAAGCGGCTACGTCACACGTCCATCCTCTTACAGCTTACCAAAGGTATTGTTAACCTAGGGAACCTTATGCAAACTTAACTCCTTTGTCTTATGCCTTGTCAAGGTGAAGTCGGGCAAGATGAGCATCCAATAAAGTCCATCATGAGTAAAAGAGAGGTTTTAGGCGGACATAGTCACGAAACTATGGGAAAAATTGTCAAAGAAAAGAAAAAAAATTGGGCATGGTGAAAACCCGCAAGGGCGCCATGAGTAAAAATGACAAGCGCGCATGGCCATGAAGCCATAACTAAGAGAGTCTTGAAAATGAAAACCAGGCATGGTGAAAACCCGAAAGGGCACCATGAGTAAAAACAAAAATCAAAGGTGGACACGACCTCAGGGTCACGAGTAAAAGAGCCTTAATAAAAGGAGTTGGTAAAAACCATTCTTATGACACCACTCCTACCCAGTTCAAGTGAAAACCCAAAAGGGCTCTTGGACTAATAAACAGGTGATGCAGCTTTGTAACCAAAGAAGACTTTCAGACATCTACATAAGGAAAATTCAAAGGTACTTGTCACGACCCCGCCCCCTAACCCCTGCCGGAGGGCGACAGAGTGTGGGATCACGATCAGAGGTCGCGAACGTCACTCAGGTGGGAGTAGCTCAACGCATGAAAATACGGAATCAGAAGCAAACCATGAAAGAAAACTAGAATAAAACCATTCATTAAATAAATAACAATTAAAAAGTATAGCCATCTCATTCATCTAATGTTAAAAGTCTTTACAATTCCTTCTTGTCACTACTGGCCCAAAATACACAAAATGAGGTACACCCCACAATACTAAGACATCCAAACATACAATGAAAGTCTTCAAAGGACGGCTTTTTAAACCTCTCGACTTCAAACTTCAAATCCCCCAATGGTCACCCACCTTAAGCATAGGTGTCAACACTCTTCACTCTACAGTTATAAAAATAAGATGGAATGAGCTAACAGCCCAGTAAGCAGATCTACACCATTGCATTCCAACTAGCATGATAGTGATAACAATACGCAACACATGTATACATACATGTACACATATATCAAATAAGGCTTCTCAAAACTCTAACAAAAATGTGAGAAAGGCAATTCAATATATATAATGCACAAGTCACAATCACTTTCTTAAAGTAGAGTAATAAAGACAACAGATCACAATTTCAGTTAAAAGGTCATGCAGAAAGCGTAAATAAGTCAATAAAACAAATCTATCTACTCTTGAAGTAGAAGCCACATCGGTCAAGCTAAGTCAATCCTGGACTTAGGACTTCTACCCTCACTCTGGAGGGTGGACCATGACAAGTGGAATAACCACTTCGTAAGGCCCTCACACATGCACACATCCCCAACGCGCTTTGGGGTTTTTGATAGGCAGAGACCTTGCAAGACACTACCCTCTTCTTGCGTCCTTTTGGCGAGAGGGCGTTACATTACCATTAGGTGACCCAAATGCGTAGTGCCCATATAGATTGGGGGGTGCGACTCTCCCAATTACTCACATCCTGAGTTCCGTCCTATCAAGGGGAGTCAAGGAAAAATTGCAGTTGCCAGCACCATCATTCACACAGTAGGCACTCTTTGACATAACATAATAGCATCGCAGTTGCCGGTACCATCATTCACACAGTAGGTACCCTTTCACCTATAGCATAAGCATCATGATATCATCATTCACACAGTAGGTATTAATTCACATATAGCATAAGCATCATGATACCATCATTCACACAGTAGGTATCCATTCACATATAGCACAAGCATCATGATACCATCATTCACACAGTAAGTATCCATTCACATACAACATAAGCATTATTAAGATCATGCAATTCATATCGCAATAGGGCATTCATCGTAATCATGCTTCCATGTCATAGCAAAGCATAACTTCATTATCATGCATGCATACGTGCACTCACAATTGGGGTCCTAACGTTTGGACCTTTTAGAGTTTGAAGATGGTTCCAAAATCAATTTTGTATGAAACACACCTATCCCTCACTTGGGAGTGGTTTAAAGACAACAAGATTCCATTTGACCTCTTAAAGGGTCAAGGAAATGAGGGTTAACTAACTGCCCCTTGCTGTTTACAGTGGACAGCAACGTACTCTGCTTCAAATCATTCAAACCATAAGGCAACTTGTGATGGGTACAAAAAAAAAGTTTAAGCCAAGACGTATATCTTTCTAACAAACTAAATTTGAAAGCATTTGGATTCCATTTGATAGTTCAAAAATTCATGGAAAACAAGGTGATAGTTCTGATTTTCATCAATACTGCCCACAATGATATACCTGCATAAAGCAAGGTATAACTTTCAATCTAGGAAGCTTTTCAAAATGGTTTACAAATGTAAATTTTAGCCCATTCACAGATCTTTCAAATGGCTATGGTTGGCCGAAAATGAACTTCATTTGGCTAGCTAAAGTCAGTGACCACAGTGGTATAAATGAAAAATCCAGGAAAACAGTCAACAATGATAGACCTTCCCATTTTGAAACATAACTTCATTTTTTATAAATAATTTCATAAATAGGTAAAAACAAATATTTTACTAGACTCGTATATCTTTCCAATAGGGGTGGTTGAGGTCAATCAGACCCCATTTGGCTATTCAAAAGCCTCCTACAAGTACATGTAAACTTCTGGAATTTCATAGTGACATACAATATGTCTCAAGCCTACATTCCATGATCTTCATTTCATGGTGAGGCACATGATAACAACCATTCTCTCACAATGTGAACACACACATAAACATGCATAGCATGTATTTCATACATAATCTAAGAATCATGCATTCATTCTTGACATTCACCATTATCATAGAACAATAGCCCCAATTTCTAAATAAAAAGGTGTAAGGATTTTTCGTACATCACATACACTTTCATTCTCATTTTACATGCATAAATTCCATGCATTCTTACGACTATCATGCAATGGTGATGGATCCACTTACATAAACAACAATGGTGTCTTCTCCACTCCTCTCCTTACAACTCTCACCCGCCCAACAGTGGCTGCCCACCAACAGTCACTCATGCCTACCTTGTGTCTTAGAGAGAGAGAAATGAAGAAAGAATGAGTGGCATGGGTGAGGAAGGGGGCTTAAGTACTCTTGGGTTGAGGTGGTTGGCCAAGTGTCACCAAAATACTGTAAAATATGGACATGTGGCACTCAATCAGTATGCATATAACAGGTTGGCATACACAACTCATGTAAGTCAGCGACAGCCGGCGCTGCACACAAATCCACCCGACGCTGGCTCTTCCAACTGGCGCTGGCCTCTTCTCCAATCCACCCGGCTCTGGCTCTTCCAACCGACGCTGGCCTCTTCTCCAACTCACCCGGCGTTGGCATCTTCACACAAATCCACCCTGTGCTAGCTCTTCCAACTGGCATTGGCTCTTCCAACATGCGCTAGCCTCTTCTCCAACTCACCCGGCGTTGGCTCTTCCAACCAGCGCTGGCCTCCCTATCCCACCATGCCTTCTAACTTGTTGGGAAAATTTTGGGTAGGCATAGTACTGGGTGCAATTCAGACCAGCCCTTCCCCAGCAACTAGATTGGGACAAAACGCCCACCAAGGGCACCTACTAGCCGACCCTAGAGCCAAAATGAAGTTCCTACAACACTGAGATCACGTCCGTCAAGGATCCTCAGTTGTTACAAATAAAAAGAACTAGATTGGGACAAATGCCCAGGAAGGGCACCCACTAGTCTGCTCCAAAGCCAAAATGAAATTCCTACAATATTGGGATCAGGTCCACCAAAGACGCTCAGCTATTACAAATAAAAGCAACTAGATTGGGACAAAACGCCCACTAAAGGCACCCACTAGTCGACCCCAGAGCCAAAATGAAACTCCTACAACACTGGGATCATGACCACCAAAGACCCTCAGCTGTTACAATAGATTCGAACTAGTTTCAGGTAGTTTTGGGACAATTCTACTGAGTTTGGGTTCCCTATGGTTCACTAGGGTTATTATAGTCCTTCAAACTCAGAATTAGGGTTTCTAGGAATTCCCTTAGCCATAATTTCTAGGGTGTCAATAATTTCCCCTCTTTGACATTCTCCTAGGACACTGGGTGGATACAAAGGAAGTAGATACCGAAACATGACTTAAAAAAATGAGGGGTCATCCTTTTGAATTATCAGTACCTTTTGGGAAGGTGGTACACTGATGGATATTTTTAATCTGTAAAACAATGAATTGGCACTGCACTATCTTTAAGGCAGTGATATTAAGAGGTATCCGACAATTGGGATCCGAAGTAACAGTCAACAGGAATTGTGCTATCTTTGAGCCGGTGACTTCTCATTGCGGAGGTCACCCCAATTCTACCTGGGAGGCGGCATTAGACCTTTTATTTTGAGCCTGCTTTTTTAATTGAATGGGATTTTAAATTGAGAGGAAATGATGATGATGAATTTCTGACTAGTTGAACTTCTATTTTCCTTTGATTCTAAATTCTTAGACAACAGAAACATCATGTCTTAGCCCTTTTGAAAGTTCTTCATTTTTTAGAACATTAAAGAAAATTTTGAAAATAAGTAGGAAATTTTGAAACAGATGTAGGGTTTCGTGCTACTATTTGAACTAAAGAAATTAAATCTTTGAAAAAACTCACAAACATAGAGGGGAAAATTTTGAAAATAGGGAAAAAAAAATTTGAACAGATTTGCATTGGTTAGTCATTTAAGTTGCATGGAGCCCTCTATGTCATTTTACATCATGCATCAATGGACAGATCTTAGGTATCTGCCCCGACTGTTTTACGTCACATGGGTTTGACTTGAAACTAAGATAGTTAGGTTTCGAGTCTTTTTCAATCATACGGGTTAGACATCTTCATGTCTTAAATCTTTTATGTCGCACAGGTTGGATATTTTTTACTAGATTTGATTGATCTTCCCAACCTTTTTATGTCGTACAGGATTAGATATTTTAGAACTGGCTCGCATGTGGACTTCGAGCCCGACCCAGACTACGCGTGACATGCCACATTGTTGGCAGGTGCTTGATATCAGAAACATGTGAAATTTGAGTCCTTTTGGAGTTCTACTTTGACACAAACTTGGAACTATTGAGGGTGTATAAATACTCTAGCCTTCAGATGAATTTCATTCATATTTTAGCCTTTAAACTCATTCTTCTCTAGACTTTTTCTCTCTAAATTCTCTCTCTTTCAATTTTCCAGCAACTCTTTTGTTCTCTTTTCAAAATTTCAACAGAGTTTCTCATCTTTCTTGGTTTCCATGGCACCTAAGAAAGATATTCCTCTATTCAACTACTATCCAACTAGGAGAAAGAATGAGAAGAATCTTCAATTCCCTTCCATCAGCTTCGACGTTTTCCCCGTTCTCTTTCAATTCATATCTCTCATGGTATTTTAAGAAGAGAACCCGTTAGAGAGGAAGAGTACCCTATTCTTGCCCCATGGTTTCAATCTTTCTACAATCTACAACACCATAGCAAGATCTTAGGATTTTCCTCATAATTTACTCTCTTCGAGGTACTTTTATCATCGCCACAACTCATTAACTTTCCATTGATTGAGGCACTAATCTAAAGATTTAATTACCAAACCAATTTCTTTTTCTTCCCAACAGGGGAAGCAACTTTGAACTTAGAAGTAGCTAGGATTTATAGGCTAGTCTTAGCAGGAGTTACATGCCAATCCATTTAGTGCAAATAACCACTCAATCATACAGAAATTCCTAAGGGCTGCCTTCACCCGTTCATGAGATTGGACAAATATGGAGTAATTGGTTGCTAGTGGAAACCGCTCTTCTCATGAGGAGCAGCACCGTATCTTTGTTCTCTGCCGAGTAGGCTTGGTCCTTCAACCTACTGGATCTAGGATGTAGCAAAGCTCCTTGATTCTTTTAGTTTCAAGCTAGTGGCAAAACTCGGGCATTTATATTGTTCATGATGTGCATGCGGCTATCTAGCAGGCGCTCTTTGTTCAGGTGGTCAATGGCCATGGGATTCTAGAAAAAAGCATGGTCATGTTACAAGTAACCTTTTCGTCTTTATTTTGTTTTTCTTTATTCCCCTTATTTTTCATTATTGAGAGTTATTTCCTTTGTTTATTTTTATTTCTGACCCTTCATATTTTTCTTTCTTGACAGACATGGGCTTTCGAACATGTGGCAATTGTTCGTGTTGTGGTTCGAAACCCGATTACTATTTCTAACCCTTCATATTTTTCTTTCTTGATAGACGTGGGCTTTCGAACATGGGGCAATTGTTGGTGTTGTGGTTCGAAACCCGATTATTATTTCTAGCCCTTCATATTTTTCTTTCCTGACAGACATGGGCTTTCAAGCACGTGGCAATTGTTCGTGTTGTGGTTCAAAACCTGATTACTACCATTGATGCCAGGCCTCTGGCTTATACCAACATCAAGATGCAGATTGATGATGTCGCCAATTACTAGGGAGTTATGGATAAGAATGAGGAATTTCCGTGGGATTTTCATGGGGAGTTGAGAGTGTGATACTAAAATTTTTGAGGGATAGGATGTCTACAAACTTCATTTTGAAACTACCAGCCTTTCTAGACCATCTTCTTTCTCTCTTCCTCCTTTTTTCCTCTCTCCCCATGATTTCATCTGATTGATGAGGTGTATGACAATTCATGGATCAGATGTAGGAAGCAATAATTGAATCGGGATAGCATGCATAGGGCTTAAGATCAGGGCGAAAGGTGTAGTCAATGGACAACAAGTGAATATTCTTATACTAACCCTTGTTGGTCTCGAGGGACGGAGGAGGCTAGGTTAGCCGAAAGGTGGTTTATCGGTTCAAGAAAACAAGGTAACCTTTCTTTTTTTCTCAAGGTAAGAAGGCCTAGAGGAAATGCCACGAGCCAATGTCCAAGTACCAGGCACCACGGTGCTTAAGTAACCCATGCCATACTCCTAGGAAAAACTCGAACACAGGTGGGTTGGTAGATAATACCTAGGGGCACAAGACAACTCTCTCTAAGGAACTCGGCAAAATAGCCCCGTAACTTCGGGAGAAGGGGTGCTTCCTCACAAAGGGGGTCGCAGTGACCAGGCCCTGGCGACTGTTGACCAAAAACATAAGTCTCCGCAAAGTCATAAGACCATGTATGGGGGCTAACGCCTGCCTAGTATCGAAAGGTCAAGGAAGTCGGTGACCTGATGATAAGGGAGTCGGAGACCGAAGCACCGCTGAACAGCTGTCATAACTGTAATGGTCCTAGGGTAGCAAAATTCCTTATCAGATAAGTCCGACCTGCATGAAAGGCATAACGATTTGGGCATTGTCTAGGAGAGAGGCTTGGTGAAATAGACATGTCTGTGAATACCTGCACCTGGACAGAAAGACCCTATTAAGCTTTAATGTTCCCTGGGATTGGCTTTGGGCCTTTCCTGCACAGCTTAGGTGGAGGGCAAAGAAGGCCTCCTTCCAGGGCCTTATGCTCTGATGAAGAAATGGAAATCTCACCTTGTCAATTTCTAGCAATTCTATTTTTACTTCTGGTCTCAACCGAGCATAATCCACATAAACGAATTATCCAATCATTCCTTCTATTTCCTGAGCTATCTTTCAAATCTACGATTAAATCCCTCGATGGTAAAGAGTGAAATGCTAGAGAACTCATTTATGATAAATGTTGTTATCAAGAGATTCGATGCAATAGTCCAACTATTTTTCTGATTGGATCCTTGGCAAAAGTAAATTATGTAATGTATCAAGGCATGCTATTAGTAAATCGATCTGGGCCGATTCGTCAAATTCTGATATTCTCGATCAATTTGAGCAGATATGCAGAAATCTCTCTCATTATCACAGTGGATCCTCCAAAAAACACAGTTTGTGTTGAATAAAATATATACTTCGACTTTCGTGTGCTAGAAATTTCGCTCATAAACATAAAAGCATGGTATGCGTAATTTTGAAAAGATTAGGTTCGGAATTCTTTGAAGAATTCCTTACGAAAGAACAAGAGATTCTTTCCTTGATTTTTCCAAAAACCCCTTTCCATAGTGGATGAATTTGATATTTGGATATTACCCGTATTCATAGTCTGGCCAAACACTGACGATTGATCGTGGGACCATGTAAAATGTCAATAATAAAATATTCATAACTGGTTATTATCTATATATAATATAGATAAGAATATATAGATAAACAAGTCTAATTCATTGAAATATTGAAATGCCCTACTTATGGAATGGAGTAGTAGTTGAATCAACTTAGGATTCAAGTTTCTTTAATTTCTTTCTAGGGAACCGAGTTTTTAAATGTATACATAGGGAAAGCCGTGTGCAATGAAAAATGCAAGCACCGTCTAGGAAGAGATCCTTTTCTCTTATTCAAGAGTGAGATTATCTACTCCAACTGACTAGTTCTGGGTTCTAGTCCCCGGCAACCCATTCTTCCCATATGGAAGAAAAATATTAAAGAATAATTTTTTTTCTTTCTTTGTTATTGGTTATTGAATTGAATAAATTATCAATTCAATTTATATGTCATATGTCTTTCACCTCATCTATCATTTACGAATCATTCATATAGATCTATCTAGATTAGATCTAGAATCTAGATATCTTAATTAGATATAGACTAGCTAAAGATAGATATCTAGCAATATTAGTATATCTTCGGTATTGGTTGACACAAGCATATAGGTCATGTTATACTATTGAATAACAAGCCTTAAATTATCTATTTCTAGATAATTTGTGTGCTTGGGAGTCCTTGATGATTGAATAAACCAAGATCTTGCCATGACTGCAATTTTAGAGAGACACGGAAGCACAAGCTTATGGGGGCGCTTCTGCAATTGGATAACTAGCACCGAAAACCGTCTTTACATTGGGTGGTTCGGTGTTTTGATGATCCCTACCTTATTGACGGCAACTTTTGTATTTATTATCGCCTTCATTGTGGCTCCTCCAGTAGATATTGATGGGATCCGTGAACCTGTTTTTAATTCTCTACTTTATGGAAACAATATTATTTCGGGTGCCATTATTCCAACTTCTGCAGCTATAAGTTTACATTTTTACCCAATATGGGAATCAGCATCCGTTGATGAATGGTTATACAATGGTGGTCCTTATGAGTTAATTATCCTACACTTCTTACTTGGTGTAGCTTGTTACCTGGGTCGTGAGTGGAGACTTAGTTTCCATCTGGGTATACGCCCTTGGATTGTTGTTGCATATTCAGCTCATGTTACAGCTGCTACTGCTGTTTTTTTTATCTACCCTATTGGTCAAGGAAGTTTCTTAGATGGTATGCTTCTAGGAATATCAGATACTTTCAACTTTATGATTGTAATCCAGGCGGAGCACAACATCCTTATGCACCCATTTCATATGTTAGGCGTAGCTGGTGTATTGGGTGACTGCCTATTCAGTGTTATACATGGTTCCTTGGTAACCTCTATGATCAGGGAAACCACTGAAAATGAGTCTGCTAATGCAGGTTACATATTCGATAAAGAGGAAGAAACCTATAATATTGTAGCTGCTCATGGTTATTTTGGCCGATTGATTTTCTATTATGCTAGTTTCAACAATTCTCGTTCCTTACATTTTTTCCTAGCTGCTTCGCCCGTAGTAGGTATTTGGTTCACTGCTTTGGGTATTAGCACTATGGCTTTCAACCTAAATGGTTTCAATTTCAACCACTCCGTAGTTGATAGTCAAGGTCATATCATCGACATTTGGGCTGATATAATCAACCATGCTAACCTTGCTATGGAAGTTATCCATGAATGTAATGCTCAAAATTTCCCTCTAGACTTAGGTGTTGTTGAACCTCCATCTACAAATGGATAATACTTCGTTCTTAGTGTATACGAGTCATTGAAGGAACAATACCAAATGTCTTAGACATTTTTTATTGTTCTGTTCATTCCAATGAATTTATTAATTCCAATGAATTTATTTGCTTTACTTCAACATTTATCATATGGATGGTTCGTTCATGATAATTAACATTTTTTTTTTCTTTTCGTTTCGTGGTGTACTAATCCATAATTAATGTACGTTCCATGAAATCCTTGAATTTTTCCTTCATTTCTATTCTAAGATAAGATAATAAAAAGATGAATAAATAGAGACTTAATTTGTTATTTTTTTAGCTTTCTACTTTTTCCTAGAGATTTATAGAAAATAGAAAGGTATAGGCGGATGTAGCCAAGTGGATCAAGGCAGTGGATTGTGAATCCACCATGCGCAGGTTCAATCCCTGTCGTTCGCCCGACTTGTTCTATTTACAACAATGAAGAATGAAACTATAATTATATTTCTTCTTTGTCCTACTTCTTCTTCCAAGCGCGGGATAGACCCCAACGAGTTGTGGGTTTTGTTCTACCAATTGGGGCCCTCCCTTCACCACCCCCATGGGGATGGTCTACCAGGTTCACTACTACTCCTCTTACTACATGACGCTTATCGAGCCAACATTTAGATCTGGCTACACCCAAAATTTTATGGTTCACCCTAACATTGCCCACTTGTCCGACTGTTGCTGAGCAGTTTTTAGATATCAAACAAACCTCCCTAGATGGTAATATTAATGTGGCTGATTTACCCTCTTTTGCAATCAATTTCGCTACAGCACCTGCTGCTCTAGCTAATTGTCCACCCTTTCCAAGTGCTATTTCTATATTATGTATAGTCATGCCTAAGGGCATGTCGGTTGAAGTAGATTCTTCTTTTTTATCAATAAAAACCCTTTCCCAAACTATACAAGCTTCTTCCAAAGCATACGGATTTCTGGATGTATATGATGATATCCAGACAGGTGAATATTATATGAATCATATGATGAAGTACCACATGAGTAGATATATAAGAATCCAAATCTGTCGAATCACTCATCTTATGATTTTATACACCCTAGGTCTCCCCATTTCGTCATCTAGCTTATGTTCTTCATATAGCACTCAGACCGAATGACTCTATGAAATTACGTCGACACTTCCACATATTACGGGTAACATAAGAGACATTTGCATTTTTCCCCATGGGGATCTTTAGAATTATTATTACTTAGCTTTCAATTTGCCTCTGACCATCAAATGAAATTTGAATAACCCGTCTCTCTCTCTTTGAAACAAGGGGTGCTTACGATTCTGTTCGTGCTTCAAACAATTTAATCTTCTTCATATTACCATATCTCTAGAGTCAATCATTTTGATATGAGGAACCGCTGAATTCAATCACCTACTGCTGTTACCCTTCAGTTTTCTGTTGAGGTTTATCCCGTAGAGGTACTCAAATTGGATCAGTGATTGATTTCTAGGTTTTGTTATAAACCTAATCGCTTACTTCCAATTACGTAAATCAATGGTTCAAACCGCACTCAAAGGTAGGGCATTTCCGATTGATATAGGAACTTCTGTAGCAAAAACAATGGTATCTCCAATTATAGCCCCTCTGGGATGTAAAATATATCTCTTCTCACCATCCCCATAGTATATGAAACAAGTGTATGCATTTCGATTAGGGTCGTATTCTATGGTTACGATTCTACCAGATATGTCTTTTTCACTCCGTCAAAAATCGACCTTATGATATAGATGCTTATGACCGCCCCCCCCCCCCCCCCCCCTCTATGCCCTACGGTAATGATTTCTCTGCCATTACGACCTTTACCACAACGATGTTGTCCATAGATCAAATTCTTTCGTGGATTGGATTTCACTTTACTGTCTACGGCTCCATTGAGAGTGCTCGAGGTAGAAGTTTTATATAAATGTATTGCCGTGTTATTAAGTATTTTGATTTAAGTCCATCATTTTCTCTATAAGAAGTGGAATGCAATAACCCAGTTGAAGTGTAATGATCATACGTCTGTAATGCATTCTATGTCCCATAAGAGGTCTCATTATTCTACCCTTTCCCTGGATCAAGAGTTGATTACTATTCATAGCTATTACCTTGACACCAAAGTAATATTGATTATTTCTGCCCTAGTTGATCTAATGCTTTATTTCTTCCCTAGCGATAAAAAAGAGGTCGATCCAATGCTTTATTTCTACCCTAGTTGATCTCGATCCAATGCTTTATTTTTACCCTAGTTGATCTCGATCCAATGCTTTATTTCTGCCCTAGTTGATCGTGATTCAATATTAGAAGTATATTGATTATTCCCCAATAACCAAATACTTAAATACTGCATATTTTATTCCATCCATAAATCCATTTCTTCCCTATGAGTTCCAGTATCGATAAAAACTCTAGTTCTTATTGTTCATATGTTATGGTATGAATATACCATACCAATTTGTTATGTATGGATGATGAGATTCCATTGATACAAAGCCAAATCCAATAAACTTATTAAACATTCCAATTGGCGCGCATCCAACAGGAATTGAACCTACAAATTTGCCAATTATGAATTAGGCGCTTTAACCATTCAGCCATGGATGCTTAATTTCACATGGATCATCATCGGTATCATCACGAATAAGTAAATTCCACTTGAAATAAAATCTTTAGGAGGAATCAATGAAAGGACATCAACTCAAATCCTGGATCTTCGAATTGAGAGAGATCAAGAATTCTCACTATATCTTATATTCATTGACAAATTTTGATTTAGTCGGATATGTTACTCACATTTTTTTCCACCAATAACGTTTTATGAAACTCTTTGACCCCCGAATTTGGAGTAACCTACTTTCATGTGATTCACAGAGTTCAACAAGCAATCGATATTCCACGATCAAAGGTGTAGTACTTACTGCTTGTAGTAACGGTCTTTATATATAGTATTAACAATCGAAATATGGTCGAAAGAAAAAATCCCTATTTGATGAGGCTTCTTCCTATACCTATGAATTCCATTGGGCCCAAAAATGATACATTGGAAGAATCTTTTTTGTCTTCCAATATCAATAGGTTGATTGTTTCGTTCCAGTATCTTCCAAAAGGGAAAAAGATCACTAAGAGTTGTTTCATGGATCTGAAAGAGAGTATTTGGCTTCTCGTAATAACTAAAAAGTGTATCATGCCTATATCTAACTGGGTCGGTGGTGGAGGAACCGGATCTAAAAAAAGAGGGATTCTAGTTGTAAGATATCTAATGAAACAGTAGCTGGAACTGAGAACTCATTCAAAGAGAAAGATATCAAATATCTGGAGTTTCATTTTGTATTCTATACAGATACGGACAATCCGATCTGCAATGACCATGATTTGGAATTGTTTAATCGTCTTTCTTCGGGGAAGAAGCAAAACATAATCAACTTGAATTCAAGACAACTATTCTAAATCTTAGTGAAACACTTGATTTGTTATCTCATGTCTTCTTTTCGTGAAAGAAGACCACTTGAAGTGGAGGGTTTCTTCAAACAACAAGGAGCTGAGGCAACTATTCAATCAAATGATATTGAGCATGTTCCCCGTCTCTTCTCATGAAACAAAAACAAGTGGGATATTTCTTTGCAAAATTGTACTCAATTTCATATGTGGCAATTCCATCAGGTTCTTTTCGTTAGTTTGGGGAAGAATTAGCACAAATCGGATTTTTTTAGGAACGCATGGAGAGAGAATTTGATTTGGTTAGGCAGTATGTGGTTGGTAAACAAGGATAGGTTATTTAGCAAGGTACAGAATGTATCATCAAATATTCAATCCCATTCCACAAAATCTATTTCCATTAAAGTAACGGATGCTAGCCAATTGAAAGGATTTTCTGATCAATTTAGAGATCATTTCAATTCCATTAGTAATGAGGATTCGGAATATCACACATTGGTACATCAAACAGAAATTGAGCAACTAAAAGAAAGATCGATTATTTGGGATCCTTCCTTTCTTCAAACAAAATGAACAGAGATAGAATTAGATCGATTCTCGAAATGCATTCCTGGATATTTCTCAATGTCCCGGCTATTTACAGAATTTGAGAAGTTGATGAATAATCATTTGTTTTCGAAAGAAATCGAAGAATTTATTGGGAATCCCACAAGATCGATTCGTTCTTTTTTCTCTAACAGATGGTCAAAACTTCATCTGGGGTCGAATGCGACTGAAAGGTCCACTAGAGATCAGAAATTGTTGAAGAAACAACAAGATGTTTCTTTTGTCCCTTCCAAGTGATCAGAAAATAAAGAAACGGTTGATTTATTCAAGATAATTACGTATTTACAAATCTCTATTCATCCTATATCAGATCCAGTTTTAAGGGGACAATGCTTCATTGAGAGCTACCTCCATAGTGCGTGATTAGACTATTTCGGTTTGAGTGATCAAACAATTCCGGTTTGAACAATATTTAGTGGCTCCCCTTGCTGACGATGCCAACCGCAAGGCCATCTATCCTTTAGTCTTATATTCATTCAACCTTCTAAGATATGTGCCCTAGGAAAGGGAGGACCTCTTCGAGGGGCGGTTTGGTGAAAAATGGTGAACAAGAGCACACCGTCATGCACTCCTGTGGACAGGCTTTCTCCCACCAAATAATATATATTTTACATAATATATATTTTATTTAGATAATAAATATTGGGAAAATATCTCCATAAAATTTATTTTTAGGTTTTATTTCTCAATAGACCCAAGATTTCAAAACAAATCTTACAGCATAAAGATTCCATCTATTATATCTTTTAGAGAAAATTATAATACGTAAAATGAACTTTGTAGGCATCCTACGCCTAATACTTTCACACTCTCAACCCAATATCAATATTATGTTTTTCTTGCTTTCACCTGTCAAAACACCGTCAAAAAAAGATATTTGGGACTGAACTATCCTTCTCTCTTTCTCTCGCTACCACCCTCCCACTCTACCCAGACTCTCTTTCTCTACCAACTCTCTCTCTCTCTACCTGCCTCTTTTTCTCTTTACCTCTCCCCCCATCGCCCGTTGCTCATTACCACCACCTATTCCCTCTACGAGAGGCACCTAGACAAAAGAGACTTCAAGAAACATTGATGCTATTCAAACCTTTCGTTTTGTTGGCACAATTCACAACTCTCAATTTCAGAGCAACAACCCTGACGAGAGAGAAAGACAGAGAGACTCTTGACACAATTCACAACTCTCAATTTCACAGCAACAACCTTTACAAGAGAGAAAGAGAGACTCTTGAATCTTTGGATCTGCTCAAAATGATAAGGCAAATTAAGCCCAATTTTTTTTGTAGAGAGAGAACGAGGGCGAATAGAGAGAAAGAGAGGGGGTGGGTGATAACAAAAAAGATAGGGTGAGACAAAGGGCCAGGATAAAGATAGTTTAACCTCAAATATATTGACTTTTTGACTAACATAAAAGTAAGAAAAAAACAATGTTAGAATTGAGAATATGATACTAAAAGTTTTGAGGGAAAAGTTTTGAGAGATAAGATGCCTACAAACTTTATTTTGAAAATGCCTCCTTTCTAAACCACCTTCTTGCACTCTTACTCTCTTTCTCTCATTCTCCTCAAATCTGGCCGTGAATAGAGAAAAAAATTCTCTACCCGTGATTCTCCTCAAATCTGAGTGATTCTCCTCAAAGTGATTCTCCTCAAATAGCATCTACAGAGAAAGATTTGGGGAGCTCTCTTCCCGTGAAGGAGCTCTGCCTTGGCAAAGTTCAAAAGGTCTGAAATAATAGGGCCAGTACGTTTTGTTTCAATTGGTAGTTGGTATACATATCAAGAAATCTCATATTATGTAGAATTGAGATTTAATATTTTAATAAACTTTCAAAAGGAAATAGAAGCCGGAGAATCACAAAGATTAGAGAGAAAGGGCGTAGGAGGCAATATAATCTATGCTGGGTCCGGTGATAAAGAAAACTTAAAAATAAGGTAAGATAGATATTTACAATACAATACGTACTATATACCATTTTATATATATAAATACTTTAATAATATTTAATGAATAATATTTAATGAATAATGTGTTAATAATATTTAAATAGTATTTAAATAAATATTTACGATTAAATAAATACTAATAATACAATATATTTCTTTAAATACAAGTTGTTAAACGCAAGTTACCTAAAACTTCTTCAATATTCTAACAAAGAACTTTGCCCTTCGTGTTACATTTTTGGAGCAAAGTTATACTGGTATATGCCATTACAACAACGGCGTTGCAGAGATAGAGAGAGAGACAGACATGAAGAGAAGAGAAGAGAAGAGGAGAAAGAAAGGAGGGGGTATCGGTAAAACACCCGCCCACAGCATAGAGGCTCCGGGAGAGAGTGTGATGTCCATCTCGGGGGGTAGAAGATAGAAGATTGAGAGAGCGAGCTTTAAACTTTTTATTGGGACCAATGGAGGGGAAGAGCATGTATTGTCCATTTCAATGGCTCTAATGGAGAGAAAACGTCTCACAAGGTCGGCAGAGGCATGCAGAGAGGCAAGTTCATCCATTAATGGTAAAGGATACTTAGGACTACATGGAGAGAGATGTAAACTTATCCAAGTTATAAAAGGAGAGAGATTGTAGAGAGAAATACTTATCCAAGTTATAAAAGGAGAGAGATTTGTAGAGAGATAGGTTGAGCTCATCTAAGGACTAAAACCAGGAGAGAATGTGGGATAATGTGAAAGATGTGAGAGGAGAGAGAGAATGTGAAGTTAATCTTCTGTCAAATGAGGATGAGAAGTACGAAGCCGATCCAAGAACGTAGAGAGGGATGTGAAGCTCATCCAAGGGCTAAAATGGAGGAGTGAGATATGAAGACAATTTACGCGCACAAGGAAAAAAAAATTGATACCAAGTTTGGATGGAAACTTCTTATGAATGCACAAGCACTGAACTAACAACACATACTATACATGAAAGATGGGCATGAAGCAAATACCAGCGGAAATCGTTTATTTACAGAAAAAAACCAAGCTGTAACCACAAAGAAGTCTCAGACATTCACATCTACCATATTTAAAACTAATATAGTGCTTGATTAATTAACCAGAGCCCATGACTCGCCCAAGATGCAGACACCCTACTTGCAGCAACTAAAGAGAAATCATTTATTGAAGAAGAACCATTCAGACCACCACCTGCAATATCAATGCAAAACGAAGGTCTAGAGCCCACCACGGAGACGGAGCACAAGGTGGAGGGTAGACTCCTTCTGGATGTTGTAATCCGCAAGGGTACGACCATCCTCGAGCTGCTTCCCTGCAAAGATGAGCCTTTGCTGGTCGGGGGGGATGCCTTCCTTGTCTTGAATCTCC
>NW_006494719.1:0-44619 GCF_000471905.2 Amborella trichopoda
CTACTTCTCTCTCTCTCTCTCTCTCTCTCTTCTCTCTCTCTCTCTTCTCTCTCTTCTCCTCTTCTCTCTTCTCTATATTCTCTCCTCTCTTTCTTCTCTCTCTTTCTCTCTCTTCTCTCTTTCTCTCTCTTCTCTCTATTCTCTCTTCTCTCTTTCTTCTCTGTCTCTTTCTATCTCTTTCTCTCTCTTCTCTCTTTCTCTACTTCTCGTCTACCAGTCGGCGAGACCTAATGCCGATTGGTTTTCTCTTTATTCATTGGTCAGTCGACGAGGCCTAGCACCAGTTGGCCTTCTCCCTCTTTATTTATCAGTCAGCGAGACCTAGCGCCTGTTGGTTTTCTCTCTGTTCTTCTAGCAACTGGTGAGACTAAGTGCCGGTTGGCCTTCTCTCTCTTCTTTTGTCAATTGGCAAGACCTAGCGTCAGTTGGCCTTCTCTCCATTCTTCTGTCAACTGGTGAGACCTAGCGTCGGTTGGCCTTCTCTCTCTTCTTATGACAACTGGCGAGACCTAACGTCGATTGACCTTCTCTCTCTTCTTCTGTCAATTGGTGAGACCTAACGCTGGTTTCTCTCTCTCTTCTTCTATCAACTGACGAGACCTAGCGTCGGTTGGCTTTCTCTCTCTTCTTCTATCAACTGGCGAGACCTTATGCCGATTGACCTTCTCTCTCTTCTTTTGTCAAATGGTGAGACCTAGCACCGATTGACTTTCTCTCACTTCTTTTATCAGTTGACGAGACTTAGCTCCAGTTGGTTCTATTCCTCACACTCCCATCTTTTGATACAGTCGGTAATATCTAGCGCCGACTGCATCTTCTCTCCCTTCTTCTCCCTCCTTTCTTCCTTCTTCTCTCTTCTACTGCCTGTTCCCTCTTTCTTTTTAATCCCTACTCTGGTACTCTTTTTTTCGACTAAAAGGGATGGACGTTAGCCTCTCATGGTAGTCCTGTCGTAATGTTGTTGTGCCAGGAACACTTGGCCCGCTTTACTACCACGACAAACTGACCATCGTGCCTAGCTAGTCGATATCGATAATAACAACTAGTAGTAATCCTGTGAGCTGGTCTTTGTTACCGAGCCCGTTTCACTACCACGTTAGGCCAAATATCCATTAGCTTAGTCATTGCTCTGATCATCTCGCTTGGTCGAATTCTTCTCTCCTCCCATCTTTTGTTCTTCTTCTTGAATACTCATGCTTATATATGCTCATCAGAGAGGAAAAGGGTGAGGTCTAACCCACCTTTCCTGCAACCTTTGCCATATATATTTGTGATTAGATAAAAGAAGAAAATAAGAAGAATATGACTCAAGGGAGGTGATTCCGAACCAGTTTTATTACTGAGGGGCTTTCTTCGTGATCTAAGAGAGCGCCCATGCGAGTTAGCCCAAGTAAGTGCCGAACCCACCATTTAAATTCTTCTCTCACAGGTTGGTAATACCTATCCCCGTTTTCGAACAAGGTTCCTGAGAGAGCGATCTCACAATGTCTCGGGTCTTCTTCGAAACCCGAGATGCGTGCCGCCCGATCCCCCAGGATTTTCGGAGGACGAGATCGAGACACTACCCCTTAGTCGGATCATTCTTGTTTGGCTAGTTTCTTCTTTATCTGCTTTCATCATCTTTTCACATTCACTTACGGCTGTTGGGTTCTATAACCCACTTATCCGGATCGAGGATTTTCTTATCCCCTTATTTGAGAGTGTCCCTTGGGAACAAGGTCCTTCGACTTCGTTCCCGACCATCCTCTTGAGCAAAGACCCCTTGTCAAGCTCCCAGGTCTTAACTTGGACCAGTGTGAGGAGGGACTTGAAGGTCCCTCACTCCCCATCTCTTCGCTCTGGTAGAAATTCCCCCAAGGTGCATTTTATGGGCGACACTTATGTTGCCCCACACAGCATGCACCCAGCCACTGGCAAGTCACTTACGGGTCATGTTTCTGAGGTACGTCGGAAGGCTGCCCAGTCCCTTTCTGCAAAAGGCAAGCGAGTTGCCATTGCTTCTGTGGGTCGCCATAAGGCTACCCCCCTCATTCCTACACCAGGGGTCTCTATCCCTAGAGGCTCAATATAGAAAGGTGGAAATCTCATGTCTCCACCCCTTACACACAACACAAGACTCGTGGGTCACCCCTCGAGTCACACTTCACGACAACCCTTTGTTACCTCGAGTCCGTGTTCAGGATCAAACCTTCCAAGGCCAGATCCTCCACACACCACTCAAGTACAAAGGAGACGACCTCCTCGTCCTCTACCTATGCACACACAAGCGCACCCTATAAGGGGCATGCCTGCACCTATTCTCTTAAAGACACCTGCTAGTAGTTCTCGGCCTCTTAAAGCCAGCTCACCTGCATGAGCCCGGATGGACCCCCAGGTCCCTCAAGATCCTTCTTCAAGGGGCGTACACTCGTCACCATCTCAGGCCTCCCCTAGTCTTTGACTCAGGCCTCCCCTCGCCTTTGACTCAGGCCTCCTTATGAGTTAACCCTGCTCCTGCTGGCTCCTTCTTCATCGAGCAAAGACCTTCAGTAGTGATACTGGAAGGTTTTCCCCAAGAGTACCATCTTGAAACAGCCCCAACACTTTGATCATGTCTCTGGAGCTCATAAGAGATCTTGGGGCATGGACCTCACTGAAGATCGAGTCCTTCATCCTCCCTGACCTAAGATGACCTCAGTTTCAGGCCCTCGTCCTTTGCCACACTTGATGGAGACAGCTCTCTCTTGTGCAAGAAGAGTTGACCAACCATGACTTAGATCGTAGTTTTGACAAGAGGTCAATCAAAACCTCAAGGCTAAATGCGATAGAAGTCTGCAAATTTTGACTAGGGAGGTGACCAAGGCAGTCAAAACAGCAAATTTTGACGACCCACTTCACTTGAATTTCTTCTACCACCTTCAGACGATGAAGACTAAAGAAGAGCTCTATGAGCCCTGTGTTGTGGTTACTGTCGTAGAAGAAGACCCAGCCACTCAACAACCACGGTCCCAAGACTGTCATGAACCGGCCCCGTAGCCATGGTCCCAAGACCGTCGAGAACCGGCCTAAATGCGATCTACGTACAAAAGTCTAGTTCAGTCAGGGCATGCTGACCCCTTACTGATTGACCTAACATGTCCGACCTGTCAAGCTCGCAAACCTTCTATCGCCACTAACGTTGACCTCCCTATAGGAACGATCAGTGTAATGGTCGTAAGCGAGGCCAGTGATGCACAGGTGGATCACATGAACAAGTTTAAGGATATGGTGCAAGTGATGATGGAAAAGATTAATCGTATTGATGCTGCACGCCAATTGGTTAGCCATGAGGTCAATTCCCATCACTCTGATGGTATACTTACACGGTAGCCTCCTTCATCTACCTCCTAGGACAATTCTGCTCCTCATCTGGTCTCTCAGTCTGATATTGACGCTATGGTCGCCCATAGCCTAAAGAACAGACAATTTCCAAGCATACAAGGGGTGACACCTTATCAAAGACCATACCCCTCCTATATTGATCAAGTCCCGTTCCCCACAGACTATAAAAAAGGGAAGTTTCCTCTATTCAGTGGAACCACCTCCCCAAACCAACATATCACCCACTTCCAGGCGGCATGTTGGGAAACGGCAGCTGATGGGAGACTTCTTCTCCACCAGTTCGTTGAGACCGTTGATGGCCCGACATTTCAATGGTATGCCTGACTTCCTCCAAACTCAATGCATACATCAGAGGAGATGGAGAAATTGTTCCATCAATGCTTCTATGAGGTCGAGAGAGAGGTTCAAACCATCGAGCTTCTCACCCTGACTCAAGACCCCGATGAGCTTGTAGATCAGTTCATATCAAGATGAAGAAACTTGGCTTCCCGCCATCCAAATCCTATGCCTGAGAAGGAAGTAGTCCAAACTTGCGTGTGGAATGTGTGACCTGAAATCGCTCTATATGTCGAGGCCTTCAATCTGACCTCCATGTCAGAGTTGATCTCCAAATTAGTTCGCATAGAAAGTTTGTCATGCCATCATGGTGCGACACAACAGCCATCTACAAGTTTAGCAAGTAACTGGGGCAATGGTAGCTCTTGGAATAACACACGAGGCAGCCAACAGAGAGGGGTAATCAGTGCAGCTGTCATGGTCAATGATTCAAAGAAGGCCTCCCCCCAAAATTTGGACCTCTCTAAAGGGGTAACCGTGGCAACAGTAACACCCCAGGCTGGCAAGCCACAACCGTCATACAATATGCCCATCCAATCCTGGTGATGACGTAAAAAGCTGCCCAGATCGGTTTGATGAGGGGAACGACCTTAAACGTAAACCAATTTCTAACCCTTCTCCACCTTCTTCTCTTGCTTCTCATTCTCTTATGTCTTCTGCAAATACGACCTTGATATGCTCAGACTTAGAGGCTCTTGACCGGGAATTCGAAGGAATCATTATAAGCAGGACGCAACAGAAGCGATTGAGAAAGACCTTGGCACAGGCAGCATGATTCTTAACAGTTGCTGACGTCCAAGAAACGTAAGCCAAGCTAGATCCACCTTCATCAGAGAAGCGCAAGAAGTCAAAGCCAAAGAAGCCCCAGTGGTCCCCTGAGCCTGACTTCGAGCAGAGATTGAGAGAATCAAGAGGACAAAGCTTCTATTCTCAGGAGGCTTGCCACATGATACAAGTCTGTGAAGAACCGGCTGGCTTGCAGCAAACACTCCAAGCATCCGTACAAATACCTTATGGCTCTTACGAAGACACTTTTCACATCATCATCGTTGAACCTCAATTCCTTTCTATTGTTCAAAACAAGCCTGTCCAACCTGATGTGTTAACCATGTTTGAGGTTGACCTTTACGTCACTCGATTCGAGGAAGGTGCAAAAATTATGACCAACTCTGCACCTCTATCAGAAGTAGAAATGTCAGGATCAAGGGTCTCTGCACTTGAGGTTGATAAAAAAACCTCTGAGAACGATGATGAAGAACTACAGGAAGCTCCAGAAGAATGCGAAGAATGTGGTCAGGCCATAGTTGACGAACTTTAGGAAATAAATCTTGGAGACAAAGCGGGTCCCAGACCCACTTTCATTTCAGCGAATATGTCTTCAGAATAAAAATAAGATTTCACCATCTTCTTGAAAGCAAACCGAGACGTCTTTGCTTAGCACTATCAGGAGATGCCTGGGTTAGACCCACAAATAGCAGTTCACAATCTCGACGTCAATCCAACTATCAAACTAGTCAAACAGAAGTCGAGAAGGTACAAGCCTGACCTCGAGATGTAGATAGACGTTGAGATAACCAAATTCAGAAAAGCAGGTTTCATCCATGAAGTCAAATACCCGAAATGGCTAGCAAATTTTCGTTCCAGTCAAGAAAAAGAATGGTCAAATCAGAGTGTGTATTGACTTTCATGATTTGAACACCACCTGTCCTAAGGATGACTTCCCATTGCCATTCACCGAGATGCTCATCGACTCTACAACTCACTGCCAGATCTTTTCCTTAATGGGTGGATACTCCGGGTATAATCAAATAAGGATAGCGTCAGAAGATGAAGAGGCCACCGCATTCGTAACTCCAAAAGGGGTCTTCTGCTACACAATGATGCCTTTTGGATTAAAGAATGCTGGGGCCACATATCAGAGAGCAATGACAACCATTTTCAAAGACATGATACACAAAGAGGTGGAGTTATGTAGATGACTTGGTAGTAAAATCTGAAGAGAAGGATGCTCATATGGAGGACCTTGAAAAAGTATTTGAGCGACTACGTCTTCATCAACTAAAAATGAACCTGCTGAAATGTGCCTTTAGCGTGAGCTCCAAAAAATTTTTGGGGTTCATCGTTAGACATCGACTGCTTGAAGTTAAGCCAGTTAAGATCAAGGCAATCCAAGAAATGTTGTCACCCACTACACTTTGAGAACTGCGTTCTCTTCAAGGGCAACTGTCATACATTTGCAGGTTCACCTCGAACCTCTCAGGTCGTTGTAAACCCTTTGCACATTTGCTAAAGAAAGATACCCCATTCATATGGGATAAAGCATATCAGGCAGCCCTTGATGGCATCAAGCATTATTTGCTCAACCCTCCAGTGCTCTCTACACCAGTATTGGGGAAACCACTCATTTTGTACGTGACTGCTTTAGACGAGTCACTCGAAGCATTGTTGGCACAAAACAATGAAGAGGGAAAGGAGACTTCGTTATATTACCTCAGCCGAAGGATGCAAGGAGTCCAGAGGAAATATCCCCCTATTGAGAGGATGTGTATGGCTCTGATCTTCGCAGTAAAAAAATTCCACCATTACTTGCTTGGTCATGAACTGAAACTTATATCAAAAGCTGATCCTGTAAAATTTCTCATGACATGCCCATATTTTTCAGGACGCCTTGCAAGTGGGCATTATTCCTAATGGAGTTTGACATCACATATGTCCCATAAAAAACCATCAAGGGCCACGCCTTGGTTGACTTTCTAGCAGCACACCCCATGCCAGCCGAATCTCCTTTATCAAGCGACCTCCTTGATGAAGAAGTATTATGTGCCGACCTTGCTCTGGTGTCGCAATTATAGTTCAACGGAGCCTTCCAATCAGAACCAGGAGGCGTCCAAGTAGTATTCCTGACTCCTACAAGAGGAATACATGCACTTTCTTTCTCTCTCGCTCAAGCTGGTTCTCATAGTGAAGCAGAATATCAGGCCCTTATAATCGAACTCGAGATAGCTTTCGATCTTGACTTGGAGCAGCTCAAGATCTATGGCGACTTTGAGTTGGTTATCCGATAGCTCAAAGGGATTTATGATGTAAGAAAAGACACCCTCAAGCCTTATCATGATACTGCAAAATTGTATATGGCCCAATTGGAAGACATATCCCTGAGTCACATCCCCAGGAGGCTAAATTCACAGGCTGATGCACTTGTGAAATTCAGCGCTACAATTTAGTTGTCCTCATCAGAACCCACGCTTGTTTGGGTAGCGGAATGGAGACACAACGAGCTGAGAACTGAAGTCGATGCGGATGACGAGAGAAATATCTTCCCCGAGTGTCCTCCTTATCCATTTGGAGCACTTTTATCGGCCAAAGAAGTAATCAAGACCGGACAAGAAATAGCACAGAGTCGAGGAGCTAAGGGTCGAAATCAAGAACCACAATTCTTTGACCCAATATGCGCAGAAATTGAGCAGGTCAAAGATTGAAGAGACCCTATTACTAGTTTCCTAAACATGATAGGCTCCCAAACGACCATGTCGAACATAACAGTGTACGTCAAATGTCCACCATGTATACCCTCGTCAAAGGTGATGTTCTCTTTAAACGGTCATTCGACCGCATTTTTCTCAGATGCGTCAACATCCAAGAGGAAAGTAAGGTGTTAGAAGAAATCCACTCAGGCATTTGTCGGCTGCACTAGTTCAATTTCGAATGGAGGTACTGGATTATGTACCACCCTCAGGCAAATGGATTAGCTAAGGCTTTCCATAAGACTCTATGCAATGTTCTAAGAAAGTATCAAAAATAAGGAAGAACTAGCATGAGAAGCTACCCGAAGCACTGTGGGCTTATCGCACTACTATACGAAATGCTACTGATTCCACTTCTTATTCTCTAGTTTATGGGGGTGAAGCAATTTTACCTCTCGAAATACAAATTCCTTCATTGCGAGTAGCTATTCACCAGGGAATAATCAAAGATGAAAGAGTCAAGCTCCAGTATCAAGAACTGGATGCACTTGATGGAAAGAGGCTAGAGGCTAGAGGCTCAGCAAAACCTTAAACTCAACCAAGGGAGAATGAAGAGGGCTTTTGACAAGTCTGTCAAGATCAACTCATTCACCCGTGGTGGTTTAGTTTAGCTGTCAAGTGGCCTATTGTTGTGCATGGCCGACATAAAGGGAAGTTTGAGCCTAAGTGGGAAGGTCCCTTTATAGTCAAAAAAGTCTCGCCCAATGGGGCCTACATACTAGCACATTCTGGTGGAGAGGAGGCGATGCCCCCTATCAACGGGTGATACCTAAAGAAGTATTATCCTGATGCGTATTCAAAAGAAAGGGACTCAACGTGAAAACAAGCAAGATAGTCCAAAAAAATGTTACCCTTTTTCTTTTATATTGTAGTAAAAATGAGTTACAAGTTACAAGAACCCATTACTAAGGAGGTTAAAGTCTCTTGCATCTAAGCATAAGGGGATGGTTACAGACAAAAACTTGTGCTTTTTCTCTTGCATCTGAGAGTAAGATGATGGTTACAGGCTAAAACAAACGCATGTCCCATGAGGAAGAAGCAAACCCACAAAAGGAAGGACCTCCTCATGAAGAAGAAGCGAAACCACTTGGAGAGTTAGCTTTAATTCATCTGACAAGTAAGAGGATGGTTACAGGCCAGAAGACAAAGTAGAGCAACTCCAAGAAGTTAGCCTCATTCCATCCGACGTGTATGTCAAACATACAAGCCAGATACCTCATCTGACATGTATGTCGAATATACAACGTAGGATCCATTCGACGTGTATATCAAACATATAAGAGGGGCTATCCTTACAAGGAGCTGGCCTATGACGGAAAGCATGCCCTGTTCACAATGGATGCCCTTCCCCAAAACAGCATGGACCTCACTGTTATTCTTGAGGATTTGGCTTCCAACATGTACCACAAGCCTCGCCCCATCCTTCACCACTTTTTGCCGGCTCATGGACATCGCCGAACGTAGCTCATCATCGATCGTGACTTACCAACACATGCGAGCGTTAGTCTTTGCATTGAGATAGGCCACAGGTGTTGATCAACGCCGATTGAAGCCAGCACCAGCTGGGTCCTCCACAGGCCAGCACCGGTTGCATGCCCAACCCCTAGTGCCGGTTGATTTGCTGAGGGTCGGTGCCAGTTGCATCAGCACTACAAATCATCAGTGTCGGTTACCTTAGAGCCAATTCGACTTTTATTAGAGCCAGCCCTGTCCCGACTGTTCGCCTCTTGAGACTTCTCATTTTCGCACCTCCTTAAATGGTCACAGGATTTCCAAGAACGACGGCTCACCACCAGCAACCGTTTTCCTTCCTCACAACGGTTCACCTCCAACAATCGTATGCCTTCCCGATGACGTTCCACCTCCCGTGGCAGTTCGTCTTCCACCGGAATTGCTTCCACATGGCCAGAAACTCACTGGAAACCTTCTCGTGTATAGTTTTAGGCTGGAATTCACCAGAATCCAACCGAAAGGCTTTTATAGACTTCCCCTGAGTCCCCAAAAACCTCTACGACACCACGAAAGTGTCGAAAAACTTCCACAAACGCCAGGGAACCCCTTAAAAACCCCTAAAAAGCCCTCAAGACAGGCAAAAATACTCACTGATGTGTTTCCTGCCTCTTCTCAAAAGAAAAACGATAGTCAGAGCCTCCTCTGCCTCCCGAAAAGCTCTCCTTTGCTTTCTAATTTCTTTACAAACTCACCAAATTCTTGGCGAAACTTGTTCAATGAAGGTCTTCTCTGGTAGACCATTGACCGGATGCCTACTGCCAGCCGAAGAACCTTCCCCACAGAGACTATTGCTAAAGTTCCACTGCTCGATAAAAAATTTAAACGAGTGCCCTCTCCTCACGGTTAAAGAAAACTTGTGCTTAAGTTTTTTTTACCTTTGGTGAAAATAAGGGAAAACATGATTTTACCACCTTATATAGACTATACTACCCTCAAATGCCCCTGACAAATTGGGAAGTCAATTTGCGACCAAGGGAAGCCATGCGACAACAAGCTGAGTCGAGCTTTACATGAGGCTCGAGGTAACTCTCATCAATCCATCCCCACCACTGGTTGACGCAGCACCGGGTGGATTTCCAAAACATGCACCGGTTGACTTAGCACCGGGTGTATTTCCAAATACAACTTTAGTGTCGGTTGACTTAGAGTCAGATGTGTTTCCAAATACGACCCTAGCGTCAGTTGACTTAGCGTCGGGTGTGTTTTCAAATACAACCTTAGCGTCAGTTGACTTAGCGCCAGGTGTGTCTTCAAAATGACCCTAACGCCGGTTAGCTCAGCACCAGTTGACTTCAGATAATATCACGAGTCATTCAGAATGTCAGCTGAACAATGCCGGTTTTGTTAGAACTCAGCACCGGTTGTGTTAGAACTCAGCACCAATTGTGTTGTGTGAACTCAGCGCCGGTTGAAAATTCGCAATAAACCATCAGTGCTACACATGACGCCAGCCGTATTTCAAGCCGTGTATGCCCTACCACTATCCCTAGTGGACTTGCACCCAGGTCATTGCACCTAATTATGACCTCCCTAGTGGAGTCATGAGCTGTCCCTCATCCCCCACTAAAAGTTACACCCATACAGCAGCCCATCATCCTTAATGAAGTTAGGTCATTCTCACCTTCCGAATACCCATTGGGTCAGCTTCACAATAAGCCACCCTAGAGAGTGCCTTACCCCCTTAAAAACCACAGCAAGGTCCACTTCTACTGGTCATCCTTCATCAGGCCACCATATCCACCTAGCCCTCAGTTTGTGAATGGTCTTCACCATGTTATCCCCAGGGAGTCATATTGCCATCCACAGGCCTATTCCCCATGGAGCCCCACTTACATGGTGATCCACACAACGGTCCATGCTGCATGACCCTAAACTGCACAGCCCTAGTCTAGACGCATGACCCTAAACTCTCGCGGTCCAAACTATACGAACTTAAACTGTAACGGAGGTCTAGTTTCATGACCTTAAACTACATGGTCCTAAGTTGTATGACTTTAAACTGTATAACTATGGTCCTAGCTGTGCAACCTTAAACTACATGACCACGGTCCAAACTATATGAACTTAAACTGTAGCGGAGGTCTAGTTGCACGACCCTAAACTTCATGGTCCAAACTATATGACCTTAGACCATAGTCTTCGTCCCAGTCGCATGATGTTAAACTGCACAAGACCATGATCTGAACTATATGACTTTAGACTGTAGAGGAGGTCAAGTTGCACGACCTTAAACTACATGGCCCTAGTTGTATGACTTTAAAACTGCATAACCACGGTCCAACTATATGACCTTAAACCATAGTGCTCGTCCTGGCTGCATGACGATAAACTGTTTTGCCCAAGTCAAGGAGGCATGATCATAAACTCTCCCCCACATACGCGCACATGCCTTTACGTGCACTTTCATGCACACCTTTCCAAACCTACCTGTTAATGTGCGTGCATCACCTGCATTACCTCCCCATGAGTTCATCACGCTACATTCATTTCCCAATGAGTCTCACCCATGCTCACAAAACGGCGAACCATCCCGTCATCAATACTCATTGTAAGTTAATGGATCACCATCGTCCACCCGCCTTTCATACATCACTAATCTCTCATGGGTAGCCTCGAGCCATCTCCCCAAGTGAGTCAAACCACTACCATACTCACTCCATGGCCTTCATAGACTGCCATCCATCACCATTACGGTCCAGTTGTGTGACCTTAAACCATAACGTCCATCTTGGCCGCATGATGTTAAACTGTTTTGCGCGAGTCCCAGAGGCATGACCTTAAACACGCCCTCACAAAAAAAAAAAAGAAGAAAGAAAAGGAATAACGGGCATGGTGTATACCTGAACAAGGGAACTCTATGAGTAAAAATGACGGACGGGCATGGTCACAAAACCATGAGTAAAAGAGTTTCGTGAATAAAAACCGGGCACGGTGAAAACTCGAAAGGGCATCGTGAGTAAAAATGGATAAAAATGGTGGATATGGCTGACAAGTCATGGGTAAAGGAGACCCAAAAAAAAAAAGAAGAAGTTGATGAAAACCGTCTCTAAGGCACCGCTTCCCAAGTTCAAGCAAAAAACCACGAAGGATGCTTGGACCAATAAATAGGTTGATGCAACATTAGCTTCCGCAGGGGACTTCAGGCAACACTGCCTTCATCGTCAAGCCGTCCAACAAGGTGTAGACGTTAAAATCATCCCTGAACATTCCTTCTTCAGTCCTGAGTGAGCAGGTAACCCAGCCGACATCCTTCTCCAGTCCTGAGTGAATAGGTAGCCCAGTCAACATCCTTCTTCAGTCTTGGGTGAACAGGTAGCCCAGTCAGCTTCTTTCTTCAGTCCTGGGTGAACAGGTAGCCCAGTCGACATCCTTCTTGAGTCTTAGGGGAACATCCTTCTTGAGTCTTAGGGGAATAGGTAATCCAGTCGACATTCTTCTTCAGTCTTAGGTGAACAGGTAGCTCAGTTGACATCCTTCTTCAGTTTTGGGTGAACAGGTAGCCCAGTCGACATCCTTCTTCATGGCTGGGTGAAACGTAGCCTAGTCATTATCCCTTCTTCAAGGACCTCCTCCCCATGCATCGAGTGTGCAAGCCTTTTCCTTCTCTTGTAGACCTCCTCCCCATGCATCGAGTGTGCATGCCTTCTCCTTCTCTTATAGACCTCCTCCCCATGCACGGAGTGTGCATACCTTCTCCTTCTCTTATAGATCTCCTTCCCATGCACGGAGTGTGCTTGCATTCCCCTTCTCTTATAGACCTCCTCCCCATGCACAGAGTTTATATGCCTTCTCCTTCTCTTGTAGACCTCCTCCCCATGCATGGAGTGTGCATGCCTTCTCCTTCTCTTATAGACCCCCTCCCCATGCACAGAGTGTGCATGCCTTCTTCTTCTCTTATAGACGTCCTCTCCATGCATACTCCTATGCATGCCTTCTCCTTCTCTTATAGACCTCCTCCCCATGCACGGAGTGTGCATGCGTTCTCCTTCTTATATAGACCTCCTCCCCATGCACGAAGGGTGCATGCCTTCCCCTTCTCTTATAGACCTCTTCCCCATGCACAGAGTGTGCATGGCTTATCCTTCTGTTATAAACATCCTCCCCATGCACGGAGTGTGCATGCCTTCTCCTTCTCTTATAGACCTCTTCCCCATGCATGGAGTGTGCATGCATTCTCCTTCTTCTATAGACCCCTCTCTCCATGAGTCTAGGTGACAAAGTAGCTTGGTCATCATCCTTCCAAGGCAGAAACTGATAAAGAAAGGGTGGAACCTACTCGAGACTTCAGCTCGCCTACCCGGCATGACCAGACCTTCGAGATCGGCTAATAGAACCTGCCCCCAACTGGACTCAGTAGATGAGACCAATAGTGGTACTCTGATCGCCAAAAGTAAACCTGGTGTAGCAGCAAACAGTGCCACCAATTTGTCTCTTCTTGCCCTAAAGTCTCCACGGAAGGACCCGCGAGCAATGCATTCCTACGTCTAAGCAGCCTAGTTACACCATTATGTGAATCTCCTCGGTGTTCACGTGGTCCTGTGGCTAGAAAGGAAAAAAGTAAAAGCTGAAGGAAACTTTCCTAATGATTGTCCTTCTTCCTTCTCTTGAAGCACAACCTTCAGCGAGGCAAGCTGTATGAATGTATTTTTCATCACCTTGGTCCTTGTCAATAAAGCCTATGAAACAGTGGAAAATTCCCGACAGTCTCAGAATGGACCTAAAATTGTTCAAGATTGCCATTGGCACTTCAAAAAACCACCTGCTAAGTTCCATCATGATCAGACATGTCTAAAGCAGTGAACACAAAAAAACCGTTTTCAGAAAATTGGCCTCTAGCATCCTGAAATGGACCCAACAATTGAAGCTACATTTTTGGTATCTGAAATCACAGTGGGACCACCACCATTGGATCCGATACCGTCAAAAATCGCTTTGGACCAAGTTTCGGTTTGATCAGGCACTCCAAAACAAAGATATGAACAAAACATTGAAACAAGAGAGGTCGCACACTATTCCCATATGGCCTCACTGCACCAAAACAGCATTAAAGGTCGCTGTTTTTTTCGGGGTCTGAAACTCACTCGTTTTAAATTGGATCTCTCTCAAATTTGGTGAGCATATTCGTCACATCAAGACGAACAATTTGTTATGTGGCATGCCCCGAGACAATATCCGAGTAGGGAGAAACGATAGAGAGAAGTTGCCGATCCGTAAAGAAGTTGCAAAAAATGCAGTAGCGACACACCTCACTTGATGAGCCAAATCATGACGCTCACATAACGGACCGATACAAAACCAATTCCATTGGACCGAGCCACATACATGATGGACGGTTAGATTCCATGCACAAAGCCGATGAATTTACTAAAATTCCAACCATCAGATTTTATATTCCTGTCAAAACTCAAAAGTTGTGAAATCTTCGTTCGGCCTCCAAATCGCATTCCGATTTTTGTCACGTGATTGTGACAACATTCTTAGTGTGCTATGATGAAGAAATCATGTCACGTGATTGTGACAACATTCTTAGTGTGCTATGATGAAGAAATCATAGCAAAAAAAAAAAAGAAAGATCACACTACCTATTCGAAGTTTCCAAGATTCAAACAAATTTCAAGTCTCGTGATCATGACTCAAAAACATGATTCGTGGCTCGAAGTTGGTATCAAAACAATCGCCATGTTGAGCTCTACAAGAAAACAATAATATTTCAATCAAACGGGCATCAGAACAACCCGGGATCAGCCACAGAAGATCACCCAAGTTCTCGGGCAGCCACAAGGACTGTTCAAGAACTTCACACATTGTTAGGCAAGGGCAAAACAATCCTTTTGCACCCACTTTTATATATTTTTTTAATTCAATTAAATCCTAATTTTCAATAATATGGTCAAATTTTGATCAATCCACCCATGTTTAGGCACAACTCTATATAAACATGCACTGTCTCATTTTAAACAGACACACAGACCGCCCAACACCTCTCGTTCTTGAGTGGATTATTTGAAGATTCAATAAAATTTGATCCCTTGCTTGAGCCTATGAGTACGTTTCGGAGGCGAAGAGAGGAGAGAGAGGAAAACGGATGGTACCCTTCTGGTAAGCAACTTTCTCTCTCTTCTCTCTCTCTCTCTCTCTCTCTCTTCTCTCTTCTCTCTCTCTCTCTTCTCTCTTTCTCTCTTCTCTCTTTCTCTTTCTTCTCTCTTTCGATCCCTTCTCTTCTTCTGCTAACTGGCAAGACCTAGCATCGGTTGGCCTTCTCTCTCTTCTTCTGTCAATTGATGAGACATAGCACTAGTTTGCTTTCTCTCTCTTCATCTATCAATCAGTGAGACCTAACATCAATTGGTTTTCTCACTCTTCTTTTACCAGTTGGTGAGGTGTCTTTACTCTCTCTAACAATTAGTGAGGCCTAGTGTCTGTTGGTTTTCTCTCTCTTCTTCTACAAGTCGGTGAGGGCTAGCACCAGTTGTCCTTTCTCTCCCTACCAGTCGACAAGGCCTAATACCAGTTGATCTTCTCCCTCTTCTTCTACCAGTGGTGAGACCTAGCACCGGTTGATATTCTTCCTCTTCTTCTATCTGTTAGCAAGACCTAGAGTCGACTGCTTCCTCTCTCTCCCATCTCCTAAAACAATCGGCGATGTCTAGCGTCGACAACATCTCTTCTTCCTTCTTTTCTCTCCTTTCGTCTATCCCCTTCTTCTCTTTAACCATTCCTCTGCCTCTCTCTTGTTTGACCAAGAGGGATTGAGGTTAGCATCTCATGGCAGTTCTGACGTCTTGCTGTAATGTTGTTTTGGTAGGTTCGCTTGGTCCGCTTTACATCCATGACAAACCGACCACTGTGCCTTGCTAGTCGATATCGGCAATAACGTTAGTAGCAATCCCGTTAGCCAGTCTCAGTTACCGAGCCCATTTCACCACCATGCTATGTCAATTATCCACCAACCTAGTCACTTCCCTGACCTTCTCGCTTGGTCAAATCCTTCTCTCCCTCTATCTTTCTTTCTTCTTTTTGAATATGCATGCTTGCATACGTTCATAAAAGAGGAAAAGGTTGAGGCCTAGGCCACCTATCCCATAACCGTTTCCATATATGTGTGTGGTTGCAGGAAGCAGAAAATAAGAAGAATACGAGCCAAGGGAGGCAATTCCAAACTAGTTTCATTACTGGGGGGCTTTCTTTATGATCTAAGAGGGCGCCCACGCGAGTCAGCCCCAGTAAGTCCCGAACCCACCTTTTAAATTCCTCTCTCACCGGTGGATAACACCTACCCCCGTTTTCGAACGAGGTTCCCAAAAGAGCGATCTCAAAAACATCACGGGTCTTCCCCGAAACCCAAGACGAGTGTCGTCTGATCCCCTAAGGATTCGAAGGGCGAGATCGAGACACCTAACCAACGTCCAATGAGGGTGACGACGTTAATAGCACTCGTAAATGGTCTAAGTAAGGGAATGATCTAAAAGACCCCCTGCACCAACCCTGGTGATGATGTAAAAAGCCACCCCGATTGGTCTAATGAGGGGAACGACCTTAAAAGTCCCCCATCTTTTAACCCTTCTCCTCCTTCTTCTCCTTCTTTTCATTTTCATTCTCCCTCTTCTACATCCCCTGTAGGTACAACCTTGCTATGTCCGGACTTCAAGGCTCTCGATCGAGAATTCAAAGGAATCAATATAAGCAGGGCCCTCGCACAAGCAGCAGGCTTCCTAACATTTGTTGATGCCCTGGCAGCTAAAGCCAAGGTAGAGCCACCTTCTTCAAAGAAGCACAAGAAGTCAAAGCCAAAGAAACCCCAGTGGCCCCCTGAGCCTGACTCTGAACAGAGACTAAGCGAATCAGATGTGCAAAACTCCTATTCTCAGGGAGCTTGCCACATGGTGCAAATTTCAGGAGTAATACCCACCACGAGTGAGATAAATCTCAGATCAGGGAAGACGCTGCAACTGCCACCGTAGAAGTCAAGCACCTTGAAGTTTCTAAGTCCGCCACTGCCCCCTAATCCAAAGACTGGACATCCTATCTTACAGCTCCCTGGGCTCCTTCCTATTCTTAATGACCCCTTTGACCCCATGTACTCAGTCTCTTCCAAAACCTCAAACTTCCATCACATCAGCCAGTAGGCCAAAATAAGCCGTCTCTACCCAAACCTACTCCTCAACTCAACATACCACCCAAATCAGTGGAAGGATCAAGAGCACAAGGCCTTGATCAAGAAAAGGTGAACTATGATGTGATAGGGCATCTACGGAAACTTCCAACTCTTCTCAGTGTCTACGATGTGCTCATGCTCTCAAAGGATTACCGGATGGCTTTGGCTCAAGATCTCTCTAACCCGAAAGTGTACGAAACTGAAGTAAGACCCATTGAAGTAGATACAACAATTCTACAAGGATGCATGCCAATCACCTTTTCAGAGGATGATCTACAGCTAGGGGAAAAGTTTCATAATCGCCCACTCTTTATAATTGACGAATTACATGCATCCCCATCAACTGAATTATGTTAGATGGAGGGTCGGCAGCCAACCTTATTCCAAGGAGGATCCTTACTCGATTAGGGTTGGGATCCGAAGATCTTACCCTGACCCATTTTACAGTTCAAGGGTTCAACCAATCAAGAGAGAAGCCAGTGGACACGGTAATCCTTCGTTTTAAGATCGTTGAGCTGAACGATTACGCCCAGTTTCATGTAGTCAACACCAACACTTTCTGTAACATCCTCCTCTATCGATCATGGCTCCATGACCAGGGGTGGTCCCATCAACATTACACTAATGTTTTAAGTATAGCTGAGATGGGAGACAACATACTGTCTATGCTTATAAAAGACCATTCCCCGTAGCCAAAACTCACTATGCCAATGCTAAATATTACTTCACAGATATGGCATCGCCTCAGAAGCCGAATGATGAAGGTCACGTCTACAAGCAAGACTGCATCCTTGTCTCATGAAGATGTTGAGGATGTTGGGAGGACCTTAGTGACCATATCAAAGGAGGAAGAAAGGCAGGGCAGAATTTTACCCCTAACTACTCTTCATTCTAACATCCCAACCATCATCCCTCAAGAAACTCCTTCTTCATTCGAAAAGGAGTCTTCGCCCTCTGCCCCCAGTTCTGAGCCACCTTGGCCGGAAGATGAACAAGAGGTCATTCCTGAGATTGAGCAAGCCACGGGGATAGAATTCCTGGCTCCAAGGATCACCTATACGCCAGACCAGCAGAAAGTCTTGCACATACCCATTGCGCTCTTAAAAGCTAAAGCGGCACGACAACCACCGCCAAATATTTCTCAAAATCTGGTTGCTATAAGTATAGAGGATGCTCCTCAAACTGGTGATCAACTAAAAGTTTTACTTTGCCCCAACCTCTCAGGAGAGCAGTTTGATGAGGAGTAACTTTCTTCCCCGCAAGGGCAGGATCCCCTAGAAAACTTAAGAACCGAAGTCCGCAGTCTCCATAGTCAATTGGAGGTCATGCGTATCGCTTCAAAACATCTCAAGGAATTCGTTCTCGAGACTAAAAACTATGATGAGCTTGAGGTAAATGCGCCACTAATGAAGTCCAAGGCCCCTCCTGACTGGTCTATCTATAGTGACCAAGCTCATTAAATCATGAGGAAAATGAACTATGACCCCTTGGCCAATCAGACATTAAGTGGGGAAAAAGCAACGACTCCCCATTTCGAAGCTATCCAAGCCATGGAAGCGCACCATGAGGCTAAATAAGGCCTAGGGTGTTAGCCTCTTGGGACAATAAAAGTGTCGAGAGAAGAGAAAGCACATGAGGTGCAGCACAAGTAAGAAGAGAATGAAATCATGCTGCAAATTCAAAAGAGAGAAGTGCTTTATTCATCAGCTAAAAACTTTTACAAGTACTGGCAAACATCAAAAATGATCAATCATTTTATTGATCTCTGCGCTGCGTGCTATAGGAGAAGTCTCGGTGCCCTAGATACGCTCCTTCAATTCCGCCACCGCTTGAGTCTCCTCTGTCATCGCCATAGTTTTCGACTCAATTGTGCTACTGAGTTCGGACAAATCTTCGACCAATGAGGCCTCCATGGCCTTCCTCTGAACCATCTCTGTCTCGAGGCCCGTGAATTCCTATCTCAATATTCGCATCTCCTCTCGGAATTCAATCATTCTCTTGAAGCTTCCTTTCTCCTCCTACTTGAGGCCCTGTTGACGGTCAGTTATCGTGGCCTTCTTCTCGATGCAGGAATCTATTTTCTTGTGATGACATAAGATTGACTCTTCCAAAGAAGCTAGCCTGCCAGTTTCTTCTTCATGATCTAACGCTCCCAACCGCCAGCTCTCCAACTCATTTAGACTTGCATTAAAATGGGAAAGCACTTCTGAGGCACTCCCAACCATAGTAGTCATGGCGAACTCCCTCAGTTTTGCCAAGGCTTCGCCCAGCTCATCAAGGGGCAGCTGCCTCAAGCCTTGAAGGCTTGCTCTAAGCATGCTTGCAATCTTAAAAACACCACTAAAAATAGTCTTAGATGGTGCTATTGAGACCACTACTGCTGAAGAAGCCTCGACCTCAAGGATCAGGATTTTTGAAATAATAGACATCTGAGCCACGGGCTCTTTTGAAACAAGGGAAAAGCCTAGAGCTTCTTGCCCCTCGGACTCATAGGCAGGCCTAGTCTCAACTAGTCTAGGTTCTTTAATACCAGTCCCGCTGGCTTGACCCTCTCTTATGGGGACCTCTACTTCCTCTTCATCCACCAAAACTGTCGCCTCAACATTATCAAGTTCAAGAACCACCTCTTCTCTTAGTCCTTCACCAGCCAATTCATCTCTAGCCATGGTTTCTTCCATTTGGCTTCCACCTTCAACAATCAGAACCTCGGCTACGAAGAGTTCAACTCCCTCATCTTCACGACCTTTGTCTACCAGGGCAGCAACCTCTTGGTGCTCAGGCACTTCATCAACCTCAGGCTCTTCTCCTTGAGTCATAACCCCTGCCTCAGTTAGGGCACTAAGCTCCTGAGGGATGGAGGCCACATCAACATCAGAGCCCCTATCTGAAGCAGTTGCTTCAGGGCTTTCATCCGCGTCAGTCTCTATCCGAGCCACCCCTGGTTCAGGAACTACCCCTGGACTCAAGGGCACCTCCCCAAGATCAAGAGCCACCTCCCTATCAGAAGCAATGACAATGGCCTCGGAGCGATCGGAGTCATCTGCCTCATTTTTTGAAGAAAAAGAAAAGAATTCAAGAGAAACAGAAGGTGATACCGGAGTAGTTCCTAAAAGATCAGAAGAGGAAGACCTACCTTCTGATTCGGACACCATAGGAAGCTTAGCACTCTTGTGCCTCCAAATACGCCCACTAACTGAAGGCGGTGCACGGGTATCGACAGCGATCGAGTGCTTTCTTTTTTCCCCCCTTGCCAGAGTAGGAGCTGTTGCTTCAGATCCACCTCCTTAAGAAGGCCCTCCAGCTAATTTAGTGTGGGGACCACTCCCAATGAGGGCATTCAAATCCTATGGGGGACGCTTCTCATAACCGGGGACTCATCGCCCCTCATTCAACTCAAAGATGGAACTAATATTGTCGAAGAGACTCCCAGTCCTCATCTTCATTGCAAGGAATTCTGACGAGGCCTCATCAACTGCTATCTCACGCGGAAGCCCTAAAGCTCGCAAGTTGGAGGGATAATCTAAGACGAATATCGCATCAGAAGTTGGAGCATCCGCTAGTCTCTTTTGCCTGGTATCCTGGCACTAGTTACCATTCACCCCTTTCCAAGGGTGATCTTGATCCCAATATCCCTTACTGGGCTCCACCAGTTCAAATAGGCCTTGGTCGTCCGAACCCTCAGGCCGAGTATTACATATTTGCTGGTTTCTGTCATCTCTAGACACATGGACCAAGCAGTCCGTATATGCTCTGGCAGCCAGCACTCACGAAAAGTTCCAAAATCTTCTCTCTTCCCCTTGTTCACCTTACTCTAGTGGTTTTTGAAAAACACCGGGAAGGGGCAACCTTGATCAAGCCCGTGCTGACGGCCGCAGCGATGGGGAAAATACCCCTTTAACCTGGCACTGTTTGGAGTTAGATAAGGTAAAACTTCCCCTCTAATGCTCAGAATTAACATGAGATCCTTAATGGTTGTTGGAGCACCACCTAGCTCATTCCCCAACTCATCAATGAAAACACGGTCGGTGAAGCTCCTGACCGGAAACGGGACCCACCTCATGTTCAAGAATCATTCCCAAATAGACCCCGAGCCTCCCTTGGGGTATGAAAGATGGCCCTCTGGTTGGAAATCCTCATCAAGAAGGGCCACAGTTTATCTCCCGAGCACTGATGCTTGATGTAGGTGCCAGGGAAACAAGCCCCCAGCCACCCATACACGTAATGCATAGGAAATGGAGTTTTAAAATCCCCGGGAAAAGCCTCTCCTCCAAAAATGCCACTCCCTCCCTCCCTCTTTTCCCCTGTAGGCCTTTCCACGGGAGATGGCCCTTAAACCATGGTATATGTTGCACAAGACCGGCTGAGCAAGGGCATACTCATGCCCTCGGGCCAATGTCACATGCTACATACAGTACACCTGGATGAATGTCGTACCCCTAGCCAGGAAGCACGAATTTGCACAAAAATATAGCCAAATACATGGCCAAGAAGACACGGTCATCCCCGTTCTCAAGCTGATATACGGGAGGCGTCTCCATTGCAATTTCCTTCCCTTTCCCTTTTGGAGTATCCTGACCACCTTCAGGATAATCCCCACAAAATAATTTTACCCACTCCAAAATAGTGACCCTGCCATTGCTGGAAAAGTTTGCAATCTACTGGTAGACCTCGAAGATATTTTAAAGGCTGGCAGGTGGCTCTTCATCCCCCAAGTTAACACCACCGAAGATGATTGAGTTCGAGGGCACAAAATCGTCATACATAGCCCCAATCATCGGGAGATCGCCAATAAAATGAAGATCTAATAAGGAGATTCCTGCTTCTCCATGCCCAAGAAGCCAGGTATTACTAACACGGCTCCATGTCTGTAGCAATACTTTTACTGTATTGGAGCAACGATCATAGTAGTTCCCCAAACACTGGACCGCTGTCAATAGTGAAGCACGTCCAAGAGTGCTTCTGTATGATGCCAATACCTTGGCAGTCCAAGAAGTGTATCCCTTCAAGTATTGGTGCTCCCCTTGAATCCAGAGGCCTTTTGTTGACCACATTAATAGTCCCTTTGCTTGTTCCATTCGTTTCCCTAGGGTAGGCAAGTTCTCCCCGGAAGCTATGCTCCTATGCATGCAACGAAGAAGCGTCATCCCTTCTTCAGTACTGATGTTGCCATCTTTGCCCTGACAAACTTTGAAACAAACGGGGTCAATAATGAAAGTGACGATAAGGGGCCACTCTGGTTCGCATATTGGTTGGGTCAGCCAAATGGGCTCACCCCTTGATAAAACTTCATCAGTAAAATCACGTACACTAATCTCTCCCTCCCTTAGAAGCCTCTTCACATTGAGAATTTGGTAAGAAGAACCAGCCATTATCAAGGGCTTGGTGGTTTACTCTCAAATGTTGCTAAGACACTGGATCAGTGCCAGTTGAGTTTGCCAACACTTAGCGCCGATTGTGTGTCAACAACTAGCGTCGATTGAGTCTTTCAACACTTAGCGCTGGTTGACCTTGTCGGGTGCCCAGCATCGGTTGCATGCCAACAACTAGCGCCGGTTGAGCTTGTCAACACCCAACACCGGTTGCGTGCCAAACGACTAGTGCTAGTTGAGTCTTTCAACACTCAGCGCTGGTTGAAATTGCCAATACCTTGTGTTAGATGAGCTTGTGATCAAATCTCTCGTACGTGCCACGAATCTTAGTCGGGACACCTCGAACTTATCTGCGTCGACTGACAACCGTCACCACATTTTTTCACCTCCTTAATTGACATACGAAAGGGGCAATCATACACCTTCCCTACGACGGTTCACCTCCACGATGGTTCACCTCCTACAATCATACACCTTCCGCGACGGTCCACCTCCCGTGACCGTTCGTCTCCCACTGGAACTTCTTTTAACTGTCAAAAACTCACTGAAAAACTATCTTGCCTATGTTTTTCACCTGGACAGCACCAGAACCTCACTAAAAACTTCTGCAAACTTCCCCTAAATCCTTGGGAACCTCTGCAAGAACCACTAACAACGTCAAAACGTTACCACAATCCTCGAGAAACTTCTTAAATGTCCCTAAAAAACTCCTAAGATGCATGGAAATGCTCACAGTTTCACTTCCCACCTCTTCTACAAAAAACTGCTGCAGCAGGAACCTCTTTTGTTTCCCAAAAACTGCCCAGAGAACTCTCCTTTTCTACTCTTTTACCTGCAACTTCGCCAAATTCTTGGCGAAGTCTGCAAGCCGAAGGCCTTCCCTACAAAATCGCCTGGAATCTCACTATTGGCCGAGAACCTTCCCTACAAAACCTTTGCTGGAGTCCCACTGCTTGCCGAAACTTCAATCGACCACCCTCTCCTCACCATTAAGAAATTTTCGCTTAATTTTTTTTAACCTTGGTGAAAAAGTGAGGGAAAACGGGATTTTACCCCCATTATATACCACACTACCCTCAAATGCCCCTCGCAAACTGGGAATTCCAATTGCATCCAAGGGAAGCCAAGCAACGATGAGCCGGGTCGGGCTTTGACTCGAGGCCCGAGGTAACTCTCATCAATCCATCCTCAACACCGGGTGAATTTCAAACAACCCTAGCGTCAGTTGACTCAACGCCGGGTGAATTTCAATCAACCCTAGCGCCCGTTGACTCAACGCCGGGTGAATTTCAAAACAGCCCTAACGCTAGTTGACTTAGCACTGGGTGTGTTTTAAAAACAACCCTAGCACTGGTTGACTTGGTGCCAGGTGTGTTTCCAAACAACCCTAGCGCCGGTTGATTTTACGCTGGGTGCGTTTCCAAATGATCCTACTGCCGGGTAACTTAGCGCCGGTTGTCTTCAAATAATATCACGAGTCATTCACAACGCCAGCTGAGTCTTTAACAACCCAGCACCGGTTGTGATTTTTAGAACTCAACACTAGTTGAATACTCAAAAGAATCCACCAGCGCTACACATGACACCGACCGTATTTTTAGTAGCCTATTGTCACTTACTCCAGGTTGACGTATTGTGCATCCTACCACTTATCCTTAGTGGGGTTGTACCCAAGCTCTGACCTGTCATTCCCAGTGATGTTGCACCCAGGCTATTGCATCAAAACTATGGCCTATCATCCCTAATGGAGTTAGGAGTTATCCGTCATCCCCATAGGATTTACACCCATATTACAGCTCATTTTCCCCAGTGAACTTAGGGTTAGTCTTACCTCTTCAATTTTTGGCCGGTCTGTTTCACATCAAGCCATCTTTCACCCTAGAAAGTATGCTTATGCCCCACTAAACCTTAGTGAAGTCCGCTTTTGTTGGCCATCCTTCATCAGAACACCATTTCCATCTGAGCCCTCAGTTTGTGAATGGTCTTAACCATTTTATCCCCAGGAGTCGGATTGCCTTCCACAGATCTATTCCCCATGGAGCTTCACCTACATGGCGGCACAGCCTCAGTCCGTGCTGCATAGCCTCGGTCCATGCTGCATGACCCTAAACTGCACAGCCTTGGTCTGTGCTGTATGACCCTAAACTGCACAGCCTAGGTCTGTGTTGTATGACCCTAAACTGCACAGCCTTGGTCCGTGTTGTATGACCCTAAACTGCACAGCCTTGGTCCGTGCTATATGACGCTAAACTGCACAGCCTTAATCTATGTTGTATGACCGTAAACTGTACAGCCTTGGCCTATGTTGTATGACCCTAAACGGCATAGCCTTGGTCCGTGCTGTATGACCCTAAATTGCACAGCCTCTGTCTGTGCTGTATGACCCTAAACTGCACGGCCTCGGTCCGTGCTGTATGACCCTAAACTGCATAACCATGGTCCAAACTATATGACCTTAAGCTACAGAGGAGGTCTAGTCGCACGACCATAAACTGCACGGTCCTAGTTGCATGACTTTAAACTGCACCACCACTATCCAGTTGTATGACCTTAAATCAAAATACACGTTCTAGTCGCATGACGTAAAAAGGCTCAGCACCATGGTTCGAACTATATGACCCTAAACTGTAGCGGAGGTCTAGTCACACGGCCTTAAACTGCACGGTCCTAGTTGTATGACTTGAAACTGCATAACCACGGTGCAGTTGTATGACTTTAAACCAAGTGCACATCCATGCCGCATGACGTTAAACTATTTCGCACAGGTCCGGAAGGCATGACCTTAAACACGCCTTAACAAAAAAATTAATGAAAAATAAGGGGCATGATGTATACATTAACAAGGGAATACTATGAGAAAAAATGATGGACGGGCATGGTCACGAAACCATGAGTAAAAGAGTTCTATGAATAAAAAATAGGCACGGTGAAAGCTCGAAAGGGCATCGTGAGAAAAAATGGATGAAAGGGGGTTGACATCGCCAAAAGGTTATGGGTAAAAGAGCCCCAAAATAAAAATAAGTTGGTGAAATTCATCTTTACGGCGCCGCTTCCCAAGTTCACGAAAAAATCAGTAAAGGACGCTTTGACCAATAAACAGGTTGATGTCGCACTTGTCTTAGCATGTGACTTCAGCCCTCACTCAAAAGAAGAAAATCCTTGGTGTCATAAATGCCAGGACTCAAAAAATATGAGCTTCAAGGAAAAATTTCGATAGCCTGAGTCCAGTTGCAAAAAGACTCTAAAGACAGAAGACTCGCCAAGACATCAAGATAAGTCTCAAGAGAAAGAACATTATTCCCATGAGGTCACAAACATACTTTAGAAATAAATACTCCAAAGTCAAGAAACTGACAAAGCTAGGGGAGAACCTGCTAGAGATGCCAGCTCGTCTAACCGGCATGACCAGACCTTCGGGATTGGCTAATGGGACCTACCCACGACTGGACTGGGTAGACGAGACCCATAGTGGTACTCTGAACATCAAAAGTAAACCTGGTGTAGCAATAAACAGTGCCTACCAAAGCAAACCAACGAACCCAGACCAAATGGGAACGATGCCCTTCTACATGGCACTCAATTGCCAAAAAGGCTTGATTCTGACTGACGAGGTCCATACAAATTCCTCAGCTTCATAATCACCAATAGTCCTCACAAGGGTGAGGACTTCAACAAGATCCCTCAAAAATGTCTCTTCTCCCTCTAAAGTCTCCACGGACGGACGCACGAACAATGCGTCCCTACGTCTGAGCAGCCTAGTGACATCATTACGTGAATCTCTTTAGCGTTCACGTGGTCCTATGGTTAGGAAGAAAAAAGTAAAAGCCAAAGGAAATTTTTGGAATGATTGTCCCTCTCGTTTCTCTTGAAGCACAACATTTGGTGGGGCAAGCCGTTTAAACATATTTTTCAGCACCTTGGTCCCTGGTAAGAAGCAGGTCAATAAAGTCTACAAAATAGTGGAAATTCCTGACAGTATCAGAATGGCCCCAGAATTGGTCAAGATTGTCATCAGCACTTCAAAAGACCACCTGCCAAGTTTCATCAGGATCAGACATGTCTAAGATAGTGAACACCAAGAAACAATTTTAGCTAAATTAGTCTCAAGCATCCTGAAATGGACGCTGCAACTAGAGCCATACTTTTGGTATGTCAAACAGCTGTGGGACCATTGCTGTTAGATCCGACACAGTTGAAAACTCCCATGGGTCAAGTTTCGGCATAATCAGGCACTCTAAGAAAAAAAATACCGAAAAGTGCTAGGTCGCACACTATTCTCGTGTGGCCACCCTGCACTAAAACACTATTAAAGGTGGTTGTTTTCACAATCACGAGAAGTCACTTTAGAGGCCTATATCTCACTCGCTTCAAGAAGGATCCCTTCCAAATTTAGTGAGCATGTTTGTCTCATCAAGACAAACAATTCGATATGTGGTATGCCTAGTGACGATGCTCGAGCAGAGAGAAAAACTAAATGAAAGTCACTGATCCAGAAGGAAGTTGTAGAAAATTCAGTGACAGTACCCCTTGTTTGAGCAGCCAGATCATGACACTCGTATACCCGATTGGCACGAAACCAATTGCATTAGGTGCGTGATGTTCGAGGTTATCTCTGGTCCGAACCTCACGTACAATGAACAATTGGATTTCACCCATGAAGGCATCAAAGCTGCTATAAATTTTAGCCACCAGGTTTCAAGATTCCAACCAAAAACTTAAGATGATAAAATCTTCATCCAAACACGAAATCAAGCTATGTTCATTACAACATGATCGTGACGGCATGCTCAGTAAAATTCAATGAAGAAATCATGAAGAAACATTAAGAAAAAATAATATTTCGATAAAACGAGCATTAGAACAACCACGGGTCAGCCACAAAAGATCACGCAAGTTCTTAGGTAGCAGCAAGGACTGTTATGAACTTCCACACATTATTAGGCAAGGGCAAAACAATCCTTTTGCACCCATTTTTAGAATTTCTTTAAAATTAATTAAATTGTAATTATCTTCAATTTTAGGTAGTTTTCGTGCGTACACCCATGGTTTAGCCTAATTCTATATAAACAGGCACTGCCTCATTGTACAAAGCAGGGATTCATTCTTTTTTTATCAATCAATAAAATTCTGATTATTGCTTTAGCTTGTGGGTATGTCTTGGAGAGAGAGAGAGGATAGAGAAGAAAAAAGTCAGTACCCTTCAGGCAAGTAGCTTTCTCTCTCCTCCCCTCTTTCTCTCTCCTCCCCTCTTTCTCTTTTCTCCCCTCTCATCTCTCTCTTTCTCTCTCTTCTTCTGATCTCTTTCTCTCTCTTCTTCTCATCTCTATCTCATCTTTATCTTTTTCTCATCTTTATCTTTTTCTCATCTTTATCTTTGTCTCTCTCTTCTCATCTTTATCTTTTTCTCTCTCTTCTCATCTTTATCTTTTTCTCTCTCTTCTCATCTTTATCTTTTTCTCTCTCTTCCATTATTCTCATCTTTATCTCTTTCTCTCCCCTCTCTCATCTTTACCTACATCCATTCTCCTCTCTTCTATCACAATCGGTGAAGCCTAGCACTGATTGGATTTCTCTCTCTTCTCTTCCGTCACCATCAATGAAGCCTATCATCGATTGAATTTCTCTCTCTTCTCTTCTGTCACAATTAATGAAGTCTAGCGTCGGTTGGATTTCTCTCTCTTCTCTTCTATCACAGTCGACGAAGCTTAGTATCGGTTGGATTTCTCTCCCTTCTCTTTTGTCACCATCAGTGAAGCCTAACACCAGTTGGATTTCTCTCTTCGGTAAATCCTAGCGTCGATTGGATTTCCCTCTCCTCTTTTATCATTCGATGAAGCTTAACATCGACTAGTTTTCTCTCTCCTCTTTTATCAATCGGTGAAGCCTAACATCAACTGATTTTCTCTCTCCTCTTTTATCAAACGATGAAGCATAGCACCTACTAGTTTCCTCTCTCCTCTTTTATCAATCAGTGAAGCCTAACACCGACTGAATTTCTCTCTCCTCTTCTACCACAATCAACAAAGCTTAGCAGTGATTGCATCTCCTCTCTCTCCTCCTCTATATAACACAGTCAGTGAAGTCTAGTGCCAACTGAAGTTTCTCTCTCTTCCTCCTAACACAATCGATAATGCTTAGCCCTGACTATGCCTTCCTTCTCTCTCTCCTTTATCCTCTCATCTTTCATACTCTTCTCTTCCTTTCTTCTCCCTCGTTCTTTCTTTCCCTTCTTCTCTTCTTATTCTTTCCTCATAGCCTTAATTCTGCCACTCCTTCGTTCGACTAAGAGGGATTTAGGTTAGCCTCTCATGATGATCCTGTCATCTAGCTGTAATGTTGTTGTGTCAGGATTACTTGGCCCTCTTTATTACCACGACAGACTGACGATCGTGCCTAGTTAGTCGGTATCGATAATGACGTCTAGTAGTAATCTTGTGAATCAGTCTTAGTTACCGAGTCAATTTTGCTACCACGTCAGGATAATTATTCACCAGCCTAGTCACTGCTTTGGTCCTCTAACTTAGTCGAATTCTTCTCTCCCCTGTCATTCTTCTCTTCTTCTTTTTGAATGTGCATGCTTGTGTATGTTCATCAAATAGGAAAAGGGTGAGGTCTGACCCACCTATCTTATAACCTTTGCCATATATGTGTGTGATTGCAGAAAACAGAAAGATTACAAGCCAAGGGAGGTGATTTCGAACCAGCTTTATTACTGGGGGGCTTTCTTTGTGATCTAAGAGGGCGCCCACACGAGCCAACCTGAGTAAGTCTCAAACCCACCTTTAAAGTCCTCTCTCACAGATTGGTAACACCTGCCCCCGTTCTCGAAAGAGGTCCCCGAGAGAGAGATCTCAAAAAAGCATCCCGGGTCTTCCCTTGAAACCCAAGACATGTGCCGCCCGATCCCCAAAGGAGGAGGGCGAGATCAAGGCACCTAACCACTCGTGGCTAGGATCACTTGATGCTTTCCTCGAGCAGGGTGCTTCATGCACTTGGATCATGTGGCAGTCCTCGTGGGAGCGAGAGCCTGAGAATGACTTGGTTTTGGCTCCGGTTTACTAGATGTTTACGGCTGTAGAGATTCTTATCGCCTAGGTCAGCATCCCTCTGAGGCGCTCTTACTATGTCTTGTTGAGGTTGGTGCCTCCGAGCTCTTTGTCTATAGTGCCAAAGTCTTGGTACCGTCGAGCTGCACCTGTGGAGAAAATAGAAGAGGAGGGAAGAGAAGAACAGTTATAACGTTCCCAATAGCTTCTGACGTCGTCGCCAGAATTGGACGTGTGCATAGCGTATTTTAGGTCTTGCCCCAGCTTTGACCATTATGGGGTGATTTTAGCATCGTCACCCATATTGGAGCAATCCCGAGCTGCTGGTGGCTTAGGGATGTTCGCTTGATTGGAAAAAAGGATAAGGCGAGCTGCACTTGGGATGAAGTCTTGCAAGAGGAAGGAGTATGAGGAATTCTTCCTTGACTTGTGGCTGAGGGATGGGATTCCTTCAGCGGGCTGACCTAGATGCTCGCCGTCTCCTTTTGTATCCATGAGGGGGTGTTTGGACCGCCCCCTCTGGCTGGTGAGTAGTCCTAGCTTGATGGACTACCTCACGCTTTAGGGACTTGAGCCTACTTCCCCATTGGTAAACTTCCTAGGGCTGAGAGGTCGAGGGTTCTGAACAGTCCAGTGTATGCTCACAAGGGGCTTGTAGTGTGACTTCCTCTTGAACGGGCATGACAACCTGGATGCATTCTGAGAGAACTGCACAAATGATGTGGCCTTGCTGGACTTTCTCCACGATTATATCTTCGAACCCAGAGCACTCATTGAGTTTGTTGCCCCATACTCGATGATATGGGCACCAGAGATTTTTCGTACCCTAGGCAAGACGCATCGGCTGTCTCGTGGGCTTGGGAGTGACAAGACCCTGTCGGAGCATTGCCTCAAAGAGGGCCTACAAAGGGTCTGGTCCCATGTTTACCTGGGCTGACATCGAGAAGTCTTCTTCACAGGCGGAAGAGGGACTTGAGGGCGTCCTCTTGGGTTGCCTTGAACTTCCTGACACTGCTGCATCTTCTCTGCTTTAAGCATATGGAAGCTGGTACATTCGCTGATGTCATGACCTCGTATCTGGTGATATGCGCACCAGAGGTTCTCGGTTCATAGAGGCAGGAACTTAGGTTGCCTTGTCTGCTTGGGTGTGACGAGTCCTTCTTCAAGCATTATTGCACGGAGAATAGCGAGTGCGTCATTCCCTCTTGGATCGTGACTATGTGAGAAGCCTCAGTCGCCCCAAACACTTTCTTCAACTCTTCAAGCTTTATCTGACCCTTGTTGACAAGGGCTTCGATAGTGTCATTGAGCTTATAGCAGTTGTAAGTGGGGTGACCTACTCTCCTGTGATAGGTGCAATACTTCTCATTTGTCTCCTACCCAGCAGACTCTTTAGTATTGGTCTCCAGCAGCTGGATCATGTTTTGTTCTAACAGCAGTCGAAGCAGTGCAAGAGTCCACTCCTTGTCGAAGGGGTAAACTTTATTTTGGTGCTGGATCTAGAAGTCATTTCACTTAGAATATTAAGGAGGCGAGACCTAATTGTAGAACTACTGCTTGCCTCTGGCTGGAGACGTCTATGCCTTAGAAAGGTCTAGGGTTTGAGGAGTCGGGCTCTTAGTGTCAGTCACGATGATGGCCGCGCTGATCACTACTTTTTGGTTGCCCTGACTGTTGAAGCGAAGTTTGAACCGGAGGGTTGCTGACAAGGGCTACCATGGTGCTTGAACAACTCCTCAATACGAACTGCCTTAGAGATGAGCCCTAACATGGAGGGTGGATTGGATGCCTCGACATGCAGGGCGATCTCAGAAAGCATGTTCCATATCCAGGTCTGGACCGCTTCCTTTTCAGTCATGGGAGTGGTGTGGAAGGTTGCTAACTCTCTCCATCGGGTGATGAACTTGTCAATCGGCTCACTAGGATCTTTCATCAGGGTGAGGAGTTCGATGGTCTCTACGTTCCTTTGAACTTTGTAGAAGCATTGGTAAAACAACTGCTTCATCTCTTGGCATGTGTGTATCGAGTTACGGAGCAACTGAGCATACCACTGGAAGGTTGACCCTTCAAGAGTCTCGACGAACTGGTAGAGGAGGAGTCGTCTATGAGTTGCCATCTCTCGATAGGCCACCTGGAAGTGAGCAGTATGTTGGTGTGGAGACGAAGTACCGTTGAACAAGGAAAGTTTCCCCTTTTGATAGTTCAGAGGGAAGGGTACTTGATCAATGTACGAAGGGTATGGCTTTTGGTAGAGCAGCGCCTCTTACATGCTTGGGACCTTGTTCTTAAGGCTATGGGCCACCATAGCATCTATGTCATTTTGGGAGACCCCGTGCGAGGAAGAACTGTCTTGGGTGACCGGTGGGGGGGTTTGCCTAAGAGCCGTCTCCTCACCGATCAGGGAATCGGTATCATGGTGAGAGGAAGTGGGCCTAGAGGCTTCTAGGCATTCCATATTTTCAAGGATGGATTGCATCATTACCTCGACCCTGGTCGTTCTGTCCTCTTTGGCTTCGTCTGGGTCATTCATCACCATGACACTGACCATCTCCTTTAGGAGGTCAGAGCCAGGAGGAGGAGTGGACTGCCAGGGTCGATGAGTCATGGGTGGCAAGTCAATCTACAGGGGCTCAGCTTGCCCCGACTGGAATCGAGCCTTGTATGTCGATCTTGTGAGGACCAGTTCTCGACGATCTTGGAACTGTGGCTTCTGGGCAGTGACGACCCAACAATACTCTTGGACTCGCTCAGGTTTTAGAGTTTGAAGAGGGAAAAAGGGGTTACGAGGCAGGAGGTCATCAAGGGTGGCAACCTCAACTGCCTTGGCGGCTTCCTTGGTTAAGATTTGAAGACCACTCTTCTGCTTAACCCTGAGACAGTTGTGGACTTCATTCCAGAACCGAGCTGGAGACCTGGTCTGCCTCGCCTTCTTTGAACATGTAAGGGACGTATCTACAAGTTGGACCAGGGAGTGGGATCTAAGGACAAAAGGCAGCTTGGGTTTCTTCCTTGGGGGCTGGAGTCCTCTGTCTGACATCAGGCTGCTACCCCGAGTTCCTACGTGGGGCCCATGTGCATGGCTGGCCTGAGGCTGGCTTAAGATGGTACTCTTAGGGAAGACCTTTGAGTACCAGGGCTAGAGGTTCTTGACTGGTATCGGGAGAGCGGTAGAGGAAGTAGTTGGTTCATGACTCCACCTGAGTCTGGACTAGGGAGGAATTTACCAAAGTGGTGCGTGTGCACCTTTGGGGTTAGTCGTCCGGGAGACTTGGGGGTCAACCCGGGATAGATCAATTGGTTCCACCTTGGGAAGTCGAGGCCCACAAGATTGTGTTTTTTAGGGACGAGGGGGAAGGCTCATCTCTCACGGAGTGGGGCTGTGTGTGTTGGGACGGAGGACGAAGTGGTCGACTCATGTGCTCGAGGTGGCACAAAGCTAGTGTTGCCTCGAGCTGTGGAAAGTGAATGCATGACTCATGCAGAGTTCGGTCCAAGAAGGCCTAGCCCCTGATGGGAGCTCAAGGAAACGTAGGGGTTGCCTCGAGGTGTGGCTCGAGTGGATGAACCACGAGCCCTTTGGTGTGCCGAGCCTCCAAGTCTAGAGGTTCGGAGAGGTGAAAGAGTATGGGGAGTTGCCTTGCTATGAACCTCAGGAGAGACGGTAACTTGCTTGCCTCTTGCGAAAGTGGTTAGGGCAGTCTTTCAGTGTGCCCCAGCAATGTGGCCACCAAGAGACTTGCTAGTAGAAGGGTGCATGCTGTGTGCGGTGGCAAACATGCCACCGATGCAAGGAGGGTCCACCAGGGTAGGGAAGCAGGGAGTCAGGGACTGTTCACTCCCCTCTTTCATTGACCCAAGCAAGAACCTGGGAGCCGGATTGTGAGTTGCCACTCAGAAGGATAGTAGGGAAGGAAGCTTGAGAAGTTCTCTTCCCTGGGACAGTCACAAGTGGGGGGATAAGGAAGTCCCCGACTTGAATGAACGGGATGAACAACCCAGGTGCAATATAAATTAATGCAAAAAGTAAAAGAGGATACTGGTCAAACAAAAGCGAACCGACTAAGGGGTAGTAAGCCCCTAGTGGAGTCGCCAAGCTGGTTAGGTGCCTCGATCTTGCCTTTCAGATCTAGGTGATCTGGAGGCATGAATCTCGGGTTTCTAGTGAACCTGGGATTTGAGTTCTCTCACTCGGAACCTTACTCAAGAGTAAGGGAAGGTATACCAACTGATGAGAAAGGAATTTAAGGTGGGTCTGAGACTTACTTAGGCTAGCTCGTGTGGGAACCCTCTTAGATCAAGAAGAAAGCCCCCTAGCTGCTTTAGCTGATTCGTAATCACCTCCCTTGACCTGCATTCCTCTTGTTTTCTGCACAACACTTTTATGGTTAATTGGCGAGACAAGTGGGTCGAAGCGACCCACCCTTGTCTTAGGGCATCGCATGCTCATATGAGGGAGTGATGAAACGGAAGGCTTCCAATAAAGAGAGAAAAGAAAAGAAAACTTGACAAAGGGGTGAAACTAGCATGACGGTCGAAAAGCTATCGAATCAGAGTGGTAGCAAGACAGGCATGGTTCTCAAGACCAGTACGGCGTCAATACTACTCCAAACCGAGACCGATATGGCGGCGCAAGGCTAAGTCTACCCTAAATCAAGTAAGGGGAGAAAAGAGTGAAGAGAAGAAAAGAGAGCAAAAAAAAGAGAGAGAGTGACGGCAGAGGGAATAGGGTCCCAATGTCGCTAGACGTTGCCACCCATGACCATGGAGTAGCAGTGTCACGGCCTTGAAACGGCGTTAGACACTGCTGCTCATGACTAGAGGGTGAGTAGAGGACTATGGACGGCGCTAGCCATCACGGTTAGCAACATAAGAAGGTAACGCGCCCCTGTGCATGCGGCTATAGTCTCTCATGGATTGCGCGGTGATAGCCATTTGTGAAGCGTGCGGCGATAGTTCTCATGAGGCGCTCAGCAACAGGCGTGGGAAGCAAGAAGAGCGACAATGAGCATCGAACGCACAAAGGAAGCTCACGAACGGTGATAGGTGTTGTCGAGGCCTTTAGCGGGCAGCGATAAATATTGTCGTCTGTGATAGCCGTGAAACAAGGGAAGACCACTGCGGACGGCAACGAGTTTTGCCATCTGAGCTCTTCACTAAGCCGTCAAAGCTATGTCTATGGATGGCGATGAGCACCGCCGTTTACAGGCCTCGCTGTGAGAGAGAGAGAGAGAGAGAGAGAGAGAGAGAGAGATGAATAAAAGGGGGAGGAGAACTTGAGCATGGCGCTGCCATCGCCATGTGCGACCTGTGAGATCACCAAAGAGGCATGCATGGCACTGCCACTGTCCTGCATGGCCTCTGAGGAAAACTCAAACAGAGGGGTGAAAGAAGATAGAGAGGAAGATAAAGAAGAAGAATAAGACAGAGAAGAAAAGAAAAGGAAGAGAGAAAAGAACTACCTCAAGCCTAGGGGTACCGATCAAAAGTTTCTCTCACCTTGCTCTCTCTCTCCAAACGTGACCCAACAATGGTAAGAAAGAAAAACTGTATTAAGTAAAACCTCTCTCTTTTTTGAAAGGTTAAGTCCCTTTTGGTGCGCACAATGATGGTACGCATATATAGAATTTGCCTCAAACATGAGTGGATGATCAAAAGTAACCCGAATGCTGAAAATTAAGATCAAAATGATTTAAAATAAATTAGAAAATAGGGTGTAAAATGATAGATTTGCCCCTTTCTAACAATTTGTGGAATTTCATAACAGTCCCTGTGTTGCCCTAAAACTTGCGTGATCTTACATGGATGATCTGGGGTCGTTCTGATGCCCAGTTGATCGAAAGATGATTGTTTTCTTGTAGGACTAGTCATGGCGATCAATTTGATACCAACTTCGAGCCATGGATCGTGTTTTTAGTGCACGATCATATGACTTGAAATTTGAAAGGATCTTGAAACTTCAGATCGATAATGTGATCATTCCTTGATGTATTTCGGTGATTTCTTTGCTAGATCACACTGAGCATGCCATTTCGTTCATGGGGCAACAAAAGCAGCTCGATTCCATGCTTGATCGAAGATTTTGCTACTTTGAAATTTTGGCAGGAATCTGGAATTTTGGTGACGGAATTTGTAGTCATTTTGTCGGCTTCGTGTGCACAATCCGATCGTTCATCATGTATGGGGTTCAGGTCAGAGATGGCCAGAGACCTTATGTATGCAATGGAATTGTTCTCGCACCGATCAGGCCTGTGAGCGGTGTGATTTAGCCGCTCGAGCGAGGCACGACGCTGCTGAATTTTTCTACACTTTCTTCAAGAATTCACAGATTCTCTCTAGCTTTTCTTCGCACTCGGGTATCATCACAGGGCGTGCCACATATCGAATCGCTTGTCTTAATGCGAAGAATATGCTCACCAAATTTGAGTGCGATTTGACTTGAGACGGGTGAAATATGAGTGTCGAAAGTCACTGATCGTGATTGTCCCTTCAATGGTGTAGAGTTGCAAGGTGGGCCGCACAAGATTAGCGTGTGACTTCTCTTGTTTCCCTCTTTTACTTATAACTTCTTCCTGGAATGTCCGTTCGAGCTGAAATTTGACCCTTGAGGGTTTTTAACCGTGCCTGGTCCAATGGCGGTGGTCCCACAGCAAATTGAGACACCGAGCATGTAGCTCTAATTATATGGTCTGTTTCAGGGTGCTAAAAGTCGATTCTGCCAAATCTGTTTCTTAGTCTGCACTGCCTTAGACATGTAAGAATGAGACGAAACTTGGTGAGAGACTTTTGAGAGACCTTATGAAGATCTTAGCTAGTTTTGGGACTACTCTGAGACTGTCGAGATTTCCACTATTTGCTAAGCTTTATTGAGCGAGGGCCCCATGATGATGAAAAATATCTTCCAAAAGCCCCGAAGGGCTTTCACCACATGTCTTTTATCTTGACAATCTTGCCCATAGTTCCCTTGCAGATTTTCACGATGCCCATCTTTTTTTTCTTTTTTTTTGACATATTTTGTCCATGGTAGCCTTTGGGGTGCACACTGTGTCCGTCATCATTTCTTTTTTTTTTGACATTTTTACCCATGATGCCCTTGCGGGTTTTCGTCATGTCCGTCTTCCTTTTTTTTTATTTTTGAGGAAGCGTATCTAAGGTCATGCCACCGTGATGCCACTAGGATGTGTGTTACAGTTTAGGGTCATATAGCTTGGACCGTGGCTATGTTGTTTAAAGTCATACAGCTAGTACCATGCAGTTTAAGTTCGCGCAACTAGACCTCTGCTACAGTTTAAGTTCGTACAGTTTGGACCATGCAGTTTAAGGTCGTGCATCTAAACCACTATGTGGCACTGGATCGCTCATGGAATCTGACCCCAAGTTCAATTTTCCCATGTCTATGAAGTTCTGGATGATGTCCCTGGGTTCACGACACTCCTCAGTGCTATGACCAAGTCTCCTATGATATTGACAGTAATTGGGCTTGGTTTCCCTTCCAAGTTCCCTTGATCTTTTCGACATGGGCATCTCAATCATTCCTTCTGATAGGAGAGTCTCAAGCAACTTGGGGGTCATACACTTGTCAAAGGAGTAATCCTCATGCAGGCCTTGGCTTAAGGAGTGCATGGTATTTATTATGGTAGCTGATAATTGATCATCGTCTTTGACTGGTGCGAAGGGTCCATATATACTTCAGTGGTGATTGAGCAAACCTTCAATTTGAACTGCCTTGTCGACCATCTTGGCGAATGTATTAGGCCATGATGAAGTGACATAACGAACCAATCCTAGGTGCTTCCCATCTATGCAGTACTCTATCTCTTGTGGTTCACCTATTGGTGTGGATTATGCCACCTTTCGATGTACTCGATCACTAGCTCGTGTGGCTTTTGTTTCACCTCAAAGAGTTCAAAGAGTTGCACTATGTTTTCTATGTCCCAAAAGCGCTTAAGGAACTCTTCCTCCATTTGTGCCCATGATGAGATTGACCCTGGTAATAACCAAGAGTACCATTTGAATGCTGCTCCTGTAAGGGTTCCCACAAATTGCTGAAGCAGTAGGTGCCCATTGTTCATTGTATTGCCATAAGCTGCAATGAAATGGGCTAAGCTGCAATGAAATGGGCTATGTGTTGTTGCGATGAGCCAGCACCATCAAACTTGGGGAAGTCTGGTCTTTGATAACCTGATGGAAATGGAATTTGGTCAACATACGCTGGGTAAGGCTTTTGGCAGCGGATCAGCTCTTCCATCACTGGGATATTGTACTTTTTCAATGCTTCGGCTACCATGCCTTTCACTAATTCTTCATTCCCACCCTGAGTCGGTGGGGAAGAGACCGGTAATGAGGGAGGTGAGGGTGGGTGTACCCTTCTTCTGATGGCCCTGTTTCATGTCCAGGAGTAGTGCTTGAGAGACAGTAAATGAGGCTTGGTACCCCGAGGGAGTATGAGACACCAATATCTCTTGGCGCAAAGTTTTCATTGTTTCATCTTTTGACCTCATCTAAGCTTGTAATCGCCTTAATGTGGCCTTGAGTTACGCAATCTCGTCTCCATAGGATTTTAATACTTCGTCGATCAATATAACTTCAACAGCTGCCATACTTGAGGACTCTTCTTCTATTTTCCCATTACATGCCTCGAAGCTTACAATCTTGGATTCGACTGTTGGCGCTTCATCAACATCATTGGTGAGCGTCATTGGGCCTTCCCGCAAGCCTACTTCATTTTCTAAGGCTTGAGTATCCTCATCATCTAATGAGAATGTGAAACTCTCAAAAGATGATAAGGTCACATCATCACCATTGAGGGAGCATTTTTCAAGATATCGGAAGAACATGTGTTCGTCCTCATAAGGAGCCATGACACTTTCAAGACATGGAGACCATATGTGGTCAGCCTCATAAAGAAGCATGGCGTCTTCGGGAGCTAGAGACGCTATTTCATTGGGGTGGTCAACGAAGGGAATGCTAACCATCTCATCCTCTAGGGAATAATTTTCCACCAATGAAAGAATGAGCTCTCGTTAGAGGTAGGAGTCATTGGATGGATGAGGACGAGGGATGTTGCCCCATCCGAATTGAGCTCTTCATCATCTAATGGGAATGTGAAGCCCTTATAGAACGAGGCCTTACTGTCATCGTCAAGAGTGCACATGCAGCACGCATCACATGGGGCAAACATGCGGCTGGCTTTGCGAGGAATCATGGTGCCTTCAGGGCATGGAGGAGCCATATCAATGGGGCTGCCAGTAGGGGAGGTGCAACTCATCCCATGGCTTTCCTCAATTGAGTGACAAACTCTCATCAAAGGAAAGAATATATGTATGAGAGGGGATGAGGGAGGCCACATCATTATAACCATCTAGAGGGGACAAGAGTGCATCCCTTCTCCGAGATTCTAGGGCGATTCCTAATGAAGGCCAGGAGAGGGTGAACAACGGTAAAGTCTCATTCTTGTTTATGAGATCGATCTCAACAATGAGCTTTTCAGCCCTTTGAAGTAGCTCAGCAGTATCGGTTCTCTTTCCAGTTTCATCTCGGGGAGCTGGGATGTTGAGGCAAACTTTGGGAGGAGCTAGTGGATAATTTTCTTGCATCATAGGAAGAAGACCAGTCCCTTCATAATTCAAACTTTCCACCACCAAGGGATCATGGGCAATGCCCTCGGTGGGTTTGGCTTCTGTCTCACTTGAGTCACCGGGACTGCCCTGCAGCGGTGCCTTCCAGCCCATCAGAAGTCTAAGGAAAACTGATTCGAGTCTATGAGCTTCCTGGAGTTCAGTCTGCTCGAAGAAGGCTTTGCTCTCGGTGTCCCAACTTGAGAGGGGCTCAGGAGTTTGATCAAGTGATGGCTCAACTGACTTGGGGTCACTATGGTTAGACTGGCTCTTTGCCCCGTCTGGAGGCTCGCCTTTGCCCAGAGTCAAGCTTGAATCTTCATAGATAACTGGTTCCATCATTCCCCAATCAGTCATTTTAGTGTTCATCTCATGCCATGCTTTTACAACATCATCCGCATCAAGGGGAATGAGAGGGGAAAAAGGGCTCGCATCTTTGAGAGGGGATTCTTCAATCACTTTTTCTTCTTTGCCCCTAAGGTGGGCTTTCAATGTCTTTGCCTCTCGGCCTCATTTTCGGGCTCCTTCTTCATGGCCAGGTAGTACTGCCTTTGAGCAAAGGCGAATTGTTCTTCCAACCCATTGACATGATTACCCTTAGAATCGGGTGGAATGCTAGATCCATGCATGTGTGCACAGTGCAAAGACATGCTCCAAGTAAGCAGGGGGATTGAAGCATGTATGCCCTCTGTAGAAGGACTTCAGGTGACCTGGTGGTCAACCCGAGCTCAAGTAGCGTGTCCAGCCTTAAGAGGCCCGGTGCCGTGAGCATGTGTGTGTGATGGAATGGTCGTGTGACCATCACTCACAGAGTTAGCAAGCATGTGCTGTGAGGGGGTACTAGGAGGTTCCCCCCTTGTGTGCTCGGGCAGACGCAGCAACAAGGCTGCCTCGAGCGATGCAATGCACATGCAAGGGGTGTGTAGGGTTGGTCCGAAGAAGAGCCGAACCTTGATGGTGTCCTGAGGTAACCTGAAGGTTGCCCCAAGGATGTGCAGGGCCAAGTCCAAGAAGACTCGAACCCTGACAGTATCCCGAGGTAACCTGAGAATTACCCCGATTGGTGCATTGTGCATGCAAAAGAGGTGCAAGGCCAAGTCCAATAAGACCAGAACCCTGACAGTGTCCTAAGGTAATTCCCTGGAAATAGACGAATTTAAATAAAATAAGATTAGAAAAATGGAATTAAAGAAATTAAACTAAGACGACTTGAAGTGAGATAAATAAAATGAAGTGGAATAACATAAGAGGGATGAAGAAAAAAAATAAGATGAGATGATTAAAATAAAATAAATGAATGAAATTAAGAGTAAGGTATGGTGAGATAAAATGAGTGAGGCAAAATAAATGGAATAAAGTAGAATAAAAAAAAATAAAATGAAGTGAATAAAATAGAATGAAACGAAGGAGTAAAATGGAAGAAAGTGAAAGGGATGTAGTAGAAGAAGTAAGATGGAATGGTAGAATAAAAGAAAAATAGATTAGTTAAGAGAGAAATTAGGTTCGCTTATTTGGTTTTCATACAAAGAACATTACTTTAGAGAGAGAGTGTGTAAGACGTGAGTTGTTTGGATGAGAGAGAACGAGTTGGTTATTAGAATGGGTTGAAGGAAATATAATAATAATAATAAAAGGTAATTATTTGGTTAAGAAGAGTGTAGGGAGGATTTGACATTTAGAAGAGGATGGAATAAAAAAAAAAACATGTTTTGGTTATAAGACAGAGAGGTTTGAAATTGGATTATTTTATTGTGAGAGAGGGAGAAAGAGGATTGGCGTTGGGTTTTTGTTATGGGGGTTGTGCAAAATAACATGAGAGTTTGAATGAAACGAAATTGAAAGGGGACGAAACATTGAAAGAAGGACAAAACAAAAGGACAAGAGCAGGGGAAAGGGGATTTAGTTTGTGGGTTATAGTGAAAGAAAATGAAGCGAGAGAATGGTGGAGTGGGAAAGGATGGTTGGATGGCACGAAAGAGAGAGGAAGAGCGAGAACAGGCGTAGAGAGAGAAGGGAAGAGTAAGAACAGGCGGGAAAGGAGAGAGGAGACTGGTATGGTGGAGGCAAAGGTTTCAGCCAAGGAAAAGGATGAGGAAGGAAGAAGTTGCAGTTTGAAGGAAAGGGTTAAGATTGGGAGAGGCAGAGGTTGAGGGAGAGTGGCGAAGGTGGAGGTGGACGCAGCAGGGTGATAGTCATGGCGGCAACTATTGGTGCAGCAAGGTGATGGAAACGAGGGTGAAAGATGGAAGAGGAGGATGGAGCAACAAGGTGATGCTAGTAGCAAAGATTGGTAGCAGCAGGGTGGAGAGAGAGACGATGATGGCAGATAGTTGGAGAGAGACGATGATGGCAGTTGGTTAGAGTGGAGAACAAGATGGAGGATTTATTTACAGCAGAGGTATAGGAAGAGCGAGTGAGGAGCAATGAGGTTAGAAACTGAGCAAGGTGGCTTGGCGAGATTGAGGGCTTGGCAAAGGTGGCTCGGCAGAGAGGAGGGATGGTCGTAAGGTAGAGAGAGACAAGGGTGGTGTAACTCTTTTTCGAGAGAGAAAGGACGAGAGGGCACACAGTGGTGGCTCGAGAGCAGGTGGAGAGTGCGGTAGTTGGGGCTACTGCCTAGTTCTGATGCATAGGATAAGAAGAAGGGGGACGAGTAAAGGTGAGAGGTGGCTGCAACGGTTAATAGAGGCAGAGGTGGGTGCAGCCAAGGTGGAAAGAGACGCAGAGGTTGCTGACCGGGAGGAAGGGCTGAGGCGCACGGCGATGGGTGGCGTTCACTCACGATAATGAGGTGGTGGCTACCGACGATAGACCTCAATCACGCACGGTAAATGGGGGAGGTTCACGCACGACGATGGGTGAAGGACAGGTTGCACACGGCAATAGATGGTGGCTTGCACACATGGCGATAGGTGGTGGCTTGCGCACACGGCGATAGGTAAGATGGGAGTGCAGCGTGATAGGGTAGGATAGGTCACACATGGTAATAGGGTAGGATAGGTCGCACACGGCGGTAAGAATAGGTCGCACACGGTGATAGGTAAGAATCGGTCGCACACGGCGATAGGAAAGAAGTTGAGCAAAGGTGGTCTCGTGGGACCACAAGACATGAGAGGGAGGAAGTCACCATGAGGGTGCATCAAAGAAAGGGTGTTGTGAAGGAGTACCGAAAAGGAAGAGACAATGAAAACGGACATGAGGGTCTACCAAAAGAAGAAGGGGTAGGTGAGCTCGAGGTGCACGGTCATGCAGGAGATAAAAGGAAAAGAAAAGGGGGAAATAGTGGCCATGCTGGACCACAAGGAAGGAGAGGGGAAGGTTGTGGTCATGAGGGACCACAGGGAGGATAGAAGATCGTGGTCAAGCGAGACCATAGAGGAAAGGAGTAAAAAGAGAATGAGAAAGAGAAACACAGACGGCGATGGGGTTCTAGCGTCTATGGAAGGGGAGAGAGAAAAAGAGAGAGGAGAGGAGAGAAAAAGAGAAAAGATAGAAGAGATAAGCTTAGGGGTAATGACCCAAAAGCTTCTCTCTCCTTCCTCTCTCTCTCAAGACGTGACCCAACAATGAAAACAGATGGAAATTTTATTTAGCAAAGTAAGGTCTATGTATAATGATAGTACGTGATATATATAGAGTTTTGCCCAAACATGGGTGGATTGATCAAAATTAAACCTAATTACTGAAAATTAAGATGTAATTGAATTAAATAAAATAAGAAATTAGGGTAAAAAATGACTGATTTGCCCCTTCCTAACAGGTCATGAAATTTTAGAACAATCCCTGTAGCTGCCCTAAAACGTGTGCGATCTTTCATGGATGATCCGAGGTTGCTCTCGTACCTGTTTGTTCGAAAGATGATTTTTTTCTTGTAAAGTTCGGCATGACGATCAATTTGATATCAACTTCGAGCCATGGATCGTGTTTTTAAGCCATGGTCATGTGACTTGAAATTTGGATGAATCTTGTAAACTTTGGATCGATAGTGTGCTCGTTTCTTGATGTCTTTCAGTGATTTATTCATTGGATCACACTGAGCATGCCGTTACAGTCGCGTGGCAACAAACGCAGCTTGATTTAGTGCTTGAACGAAGATTTCTCAACTTTTGAGTTTTGGCCGGAATCTAGAATTTCGGCACCGAAATTGGTAGCCACTTCATCGGCTTCGTGTACGAAATCTGACCATTTATCATCTACGGCGTTCGGACCAGTGATAGTCATGGACCTTACACATGCGATGCAATGGGTTTCACATTGATCGGGTTCACGACTGTCGTGATTTAGCCACTCGAGCTAGGCGTGTCGCTGCTGATTTTCTTGCAACGTTATGCATGACTTAGCAACTTCTCTCTAGCATTTCTCCACGCAAGGGCGTCGTCACGGGGCATGCCATATATCAAAACGCTCGTCTTGACGAGACGAACACTCTCACAAAATTAGAGGGCGATCCGACTTGGGACAAATGAGATATGGACCCCGAAATTTACTATTTGTGATTATCCCTTTAATAGAGATTACTTGCATGGTGGTCGCACTAGAATAGTGTGCGGCTCCTCCTGTTTTGATATTTTACCCCTAACTTCTTCTCGGAGTATCCGTTTAAGCTAAAATTTGACCCCTAAGGGTTTTCAATATGCTGGATCCATTGACAATGGTCCCACGACATTTTGATGCTCCGAAAGTAGGGTTTTAGTTAATAGGGGTATGTTTCAGTGTACTAGAGGTTGATTCTGCCATAACTGTTTCTCAGTCTGCACTGCCTTAGAGTTTTCAGAACGTGATGAAACTTAGCAAGAGACATTTTGGAGTCTTTATGAAGATCTTGACCTGTTCTGGGGCCATTCTAAGACTACCAAAATTTTCACTATCTGTTAAGCTTTATTGAACCGGCTTCTCTTTTTATTCCGTATAGGGGATCCATGGTGCTGAAAAATTTCTTCAAATAGGGCCGAATCTTAAAATAAGGTTGCATGTTTTTCCATGTTTTTGCCACGTCATGATCATGGTTTCGAATGAGCCATGGCCCGAAATTGGTACCAAAATGATCGTCTTCTCGATCTCATCAAGAAAACAATAATATTTTGGCAAGATGATGATTAGAAAAGCCTCGATTTAGCCATAGAAAGTTCACATGATTGAACGACCATTATAGGGACTGATTTTAAAATACTCAAATTGTTGGTGCAAGGGCAAAATCGTCATTTTGCCCCATTTTCTTATATTTTCTTTAATTCTTTTAATGCTTAATTTTCATCAATTAAGTTTAGTTTTAGTCATCCACACATGTTTGGGTAGGTTCCCTATATAAGCACGTACCATCTATTGTATAAGGACCCCAATTTTTCTTAAGAAAAATTCTATTTTTTTTTGTTCATTGTTGGGTCATGTTTGAGAGAAATAGAGGAGAGAGACGATTTTTTGTTGGTACCATCGAGCCTAAGGTGACTCTCTCATCTCTCTTTCTTCTCTCTTTCTTTCTTCTCTCTTTTTCTCTCATCTCTCTCTCCTCCCTCTTTCTCACTCTTATCTCTCTCTTCTCTTTCTCTCTCTTCTCCCTCTCATCTCTCTTCTCTCATCTCTCTCTTCTTTCTTCTCTCTTCTCTCTCTTCTCTCTCTTCTCTCTTCACTCTCTTCTTCCGTAGTGCACGGTAGTGGATGTTGTCGAGCATGAATTTCTCTCTCTTTTTCTCTTTTTCTCTTTTC
>NW_006494719.1:47412-71183 GCF_000471905.2 Amborella trichopoda
GAGTACATGATATTGCTGCTTTCGAATGTTTAAAGAGATTGAGAAATACTTTAAGTATGCAAGTGGACTCAGCCGGCTCGCCGGTGAGGTATAAGTGGACTTATCTAGTACGCCGGTAGGGATTAAGTGGACTCATCCGGTATGCCGGTGAGGTATAAGTGGAACGGCAGCGATTAAGTGGACCAATCTGGGAGGCCGATAGGGATTAAGTTGACCCATCAGGACGCTGATGGGGTATATAGGTGACCTATTTGGGACGTCAGTTGGGTAATTTGTGAAATCCTTTGAATTATGCAATGTCGTTAAAATGTTATATGCATTTCAATTATTCAGATATACTTAATTACGCATTTTTTAAAGTGAAACTGTTAATGCATTTCTGTTAATAGATCTCCTTTTTGAAAATATTGATATCTTTCAACCATGATTATTTTTAGGATTATGATGATCACTTACTGAGTAGCCAAACTCATCAAATTATGGTAAACATTTTTTTCAGGATAACTGTAGTTTCATTGTGGCAAATGGCAAAAGGAGTATTGGTCAAAGAAAATAAACCATTGACTTGGGAAGTATTTCTAGAGGCATTTAATGAAAAGTATTTCTCAAATTTTATTCGAGACCAAAAAGAAATGGAATTTTTTGAATTAATCCAAGGAAACCGGATAATAGCACAATACGAGGCCAAGTTTACTGAAGTGGCCAAGTTTGCACCACATATGATTAACAATGAGGCAAGAAAGGTGAAAAAAATTGAAAGGGGTCTCAGACTAGCTATTTGAAGCAGAATATCAATATTAAAATTGGGAACTTATGCTGAAATAGTGGATCGAGCCCAAATTGTCAAAAAAGATTTCGAAGATTATCAAAAGATGAAAAATCAGAAAAGTCATGTTAGACCCACACCATCTAATCGACAACAGCTTGAAAGGGCAAACAAGAAGCCAAGGCTCTTGCCACTTCAAAGCCTAATAGAACCATATAAAAAATGTGGGAAAAACCATGGATCGAGCCCTTGTTATTGGAATACTGGAGCCTATTTTAAAAGTGAAAAATTGGGGCACTAGATTAGAAAATGTCCTAGCCTACAGATGCAACAGCTTTCAAAGCAGGGAGAGATAGCTCAAAAGCCTTAGATGAAGGGAAGAGTATTTGGGATCACCCAACAAGACGCTCAAGCTTCAAAATCAGTGATCCAAGGTACTCTTACTATCTTTCAAAAAGTAGCTCATGTTTTGATTGATCCAGGATCTACTCATTCATTTGTGTCACCACACTTTACATGCCACTTAAAGGTAGAACCAAAACAATTAGAATACATTCTAGAGGTAGCCACACAGATGTGATATTCAAGTGACACCGATATACTGTACAAGTCCGATGTAATAAAGATAGAAGAAAAGGAACTGTTGGTTTATTTAATACTCCTAGAAATTCAAGATTTTGATATAATCTTAGGCATGGATTGGCTTTCTGCATACCATGCAAGTATTGATTGTTACAAAAAAATGGTTACCTTCAGTATTCCCAATCAACCAGTATTTTGGTATCAAAGAAGACTCCCCATCATATTTAATCTCCTGCATTTGAGCTAATCGTCTCCTTCGAAAAGGGTGTCACGGCTTTCTTACCTATATCAAAGAAGATAGAAAGGAAGAGATAAATTTGGATACCACTCTGGTTATCCGAGAATTTCCCGACGTTTTCCCTGAAGAATTGCCAGGATTACCTCCTGATAGGGAAATTGAATTCTCTAGTGAATTATTGCTAGGGGTAGCCCCAATTTCTAAGGCACCTTACAGAATGACACCTGCAGAACTTAAGAAACTTAAACAACAATTGGAAGAATTATTAGATAAAGGTTTTATGAGGCCCAGTGTGTCACCTTGGGGTGCTCCGGTATTGTTTGTTAAAAAGAAAGATGGGACCATGAGATTGTGTATCGATTATATATAGTTGAACCAAGTGACAGTGAAAAATAAGTATCCATTACCTAGAATTGATGATTTATTTGATCAATTACAAGGATCACAAGTGTTTTAAAAAATTGATCTTAAATCTGGATACCATTAACTTAAGATTAAAAGTGAAGATGTCCCCAAGACAGCTCTCAGAACAAAGTATGACCATTATGAATTTTTAGTCATGCATTTTGGATTAACCAATGCACAGGCTGCATTTATGGTTTTGATGAATCGGGTCTTTAAGCCCTTTTTGGATAAATTTATTGTGGTATTCATCGATGATATTTTAATTTATTTCAAGAATCAGAAGGAACATGAGCAGCATGTAAGAATGGTATTGCAAATATTAAGAGAAAAGAAATTGTATGTCAAACTTAGTAAATGTGAATTTAAGCTTGAACAAGTGACATTTTTAGTGCATATCATATCAAAGAAAGGTCTATCAGTTGATCCTTCAAAGGTTGAAGCCGTTGTTAATTGGAAACAACCAAGTAATGTGACTGAAGTTCGAAGCTTTTTGGGATTGGCAGGATATTACAGAAAATTTGTAGAAGGATTTTCTTGAATCGCAACCCCATTGACTCGATTGACATAGAAAATGTCAAAATTTGAGTGGACAAGTGAATGTGAGGAGAGTTTTCAAGAATTAAAAGTTCGATTAACTTTAGCACCTATTTTAACAATTCCTAAAGGGAGTGGGGGATTTGTGATTTATAGTAATGCTTAATATAAAGGCTTGGGTTGTATATTAATGCAATATGGGAAAGTAGTGGCATATGCATCCAGACAGTTGAAAGAATATGAGAAAAAATATCTAATTCATGACTTGGAGCTGGCTGCAATAGTATTCGCTTTGAAAATGTGGAGGCATTATCTATATGGTGAGCAATTCGAAATATACACGGATCATAAGAGCTTGAAATACCTTTTCTCTCTGAAGGATTTAAATATGTGGCAGATAAGATGGATGGATTTCTTAAAAGGTTATAATTGTATAATCCATTATCATTCAGGAAAAGCTAACGTTGTGGCCGACGCTTTAAGTAGAAAATCTACGGGAGTCTTAGCTCATCTAATGATCCCAGAAATGAGATTGTTAGAGGAAATAGTGGATTGGCATCCGACTTCATCCATTAATGGTGTGATAAGTATGATTGCCAACGACCCTCCTATTTCTTCTCTCTTTCTATCTCGCACGGCAGTGAGTGCTGCCAAGTGCTACTGGTTAGGTGCCTCGTTCTCACCCTCTGGGTCGGGTTGACCTAGTGGCATGGTTCCGGGTTCGAGATGGACCCAGGACCTGAGATTGCTCTCTCGGTAACCACGTAAAGAAGACGTGGGTACAAGTACCAGAGAAATTAAAGTCGCGAGGCGAGACTTACCTCGCATGGATCCGTTACACGCTCGGGCTGGCTTGTGTGGGCACTCTCTTAGATCATGTTGGAAAGCCCTCCTGGCATATGGCCAGTTTGGAATCGCCTCCCTTGACATGTTTCTCCTTTCTTACAAACACACACACACACACACACATTAGAAGTACAGACGAGTGGAGCATAGGTCCCCACCTTGTTATAGGGTGAAGTGAAAGTAGAAGAAGAAGTTTGACCAGGCGGCTGGACTGACACAGTGGCTAGACCAGTAGGTGATTACCCGGCATAGTAGCAAGACAAGCACGGTAACTCAAACCGGCATAACGGCATTGCTACTAGAAGACGGAACCAACACCGACCAGCCTGGCACGATAGCTAGTCTGTTGTGGCAATAAGATGGGCACGATAACTCAGACCGACACAACGACATTACGGCTAGACGACAAGACTGGCATGAGAGCACCAAACTCAGCCTGCCCTCTGGTCAAACAAGCGATGGAAGAGAAAGAGAAGAGATGAAGACTAGCTCGATTCTCGCTAGGTCCTCAAAAATAGACGAGAGTAATAATAAAAGTGATGGTGGAATATAAATGATCAAAAATAAGATGAAAGGAAAATGAAAGAGATGGATTAAACATAAAATAAAATTTCGAAAATGAAATTAGAATGAAATAAAATAAAATAGATAAAGGGATGAATTAAAATAAAATGAAGTAAAGGAAAATAAAATAAAAGGGATAAAATAAAATAGAATTAGATGAGGTAAATGAATTAAAATGAAGTAAAATAAAATAAATAAAGTAAGTAAAATAAATTAAAGTAAGGTAGGATAAAATAAGTGAAGAAAAATAAATAGGATAAAATAGAATAAAGGAAAATAAAATAAAATAAGTAAGGCAAAATAAAATGAAAGAAAAGAAATAAAAATAAAATGGGATGAAATAAAATAAAAGAATTAGGAGAAATGAAAAGTAAAATGAAAGGAGTGAATAATAAAAAAAGGAATATAGTAAGGTGACATAAAAAAAACAATCATATAAAAGGGATAATAAAACAAAGAAGAAAATAAAATGAGACAAGATTGTGGAAGGTGTATTGGTTAAGAGAGAATGAGGGTTTGTAGTTAGGCTGAGAGAGAGAAAGAGACCTGAAGACCTTCAACATTGGGTTCTTTCTTAAGAAAGTGGGTGAAGGACGCTCAGTGAGAAAGTTTGGAGATGAAACGAAAAAAAAAACGCAGCGAAAAGAAACGAAAGGGGACGAAAACAACGAAACTAAAATGAACGGAACGAAAAAAGGAAAGAGGCCATAAAATGGGTTTTTTAGAGCGAGAGAAAAGGACGAGGGAGAGTTGCAGAGAAAAGATCATAGTGACGCTGGCGGGAGGAGGTGAACGAGAGGGGACTGGTGAGCGAGAGAGATAGTGAGAGGCTGACGGCAATGGTGGCTGAGTTGGAGGTGAAAGGTGGTGGCATAAGGTACTGGCGCCAACAGCAGAGATGGAGAAAGAGGAGTGGGTGCAGGGGTAGCTGAAATGGGTCGAAGAGGTAGGCGGAGATGTGTGGAAGAGAGGCGGAGATGTGTGGAGAAGATCGCAGCAAAGATAGGGATGTGATTGAGGCAAAGACAGGGGTGGTCGTTGACTGCTGGTTGGCAGAGAGCAGTGTGGTGGCGGAAGTAGGAGCTGGACACAGAGATTGGAGGTGGTGAATTGGGCAGAGGAGGTGGTTGGAATGGAGAGATGATGGTGGCTGGTTGCACAGCTGAGAAGCAAATGGAGATGGTGGCTGGGAGCAGAGTGGTGGCAGGTTGGTGTCGTTGAGCGAGGAAGAAGAGAGGTGGGTGCAGCCAAGGTGGAAGAGAGGCGGAAGCTGCTTGTCGGGAGAAAGGTCGTGGCTGAAGTTTGAATGGGAAGGAGGTGAGTCAGCTGTGGAGGAGGAGATAAGAAGAAATGAGAGGATGGAGACAGCGGACAGAAAGACAGAGGCCCGTTTGAGTTTTTTTTAAGAGAGAGACAAGGCAACGAATAATTGGGGGAAGAATATGGGTTGCCGCCCGCAATGATGTTGTGCGGCCTCGGCGATGGGTAGGAAGATCTCACAGGCGGCGCTGGGCAGAGGTTTACACAAACGGCACTAGGTAGTGAAATACACAAACGGCACTTGGTTGTGAATTTCACAAACGGCGCTAGGTAGGAAAGTTGCGGAAACTGCTGTAAGTAGAAAATCACACAAAAGACCCCAAGTTAAGAAGATTTGGGGAATGATGGTCGTGCAGGACCACAGAACGTGAGAGAGAAAGAAAGAGCCTGAAGGTGCACCAAAATGAAAAGGAATAATATAAGGATCATATAAAAAGAAAGAAAAGGCCGTAGATACGAGGGGTCACTAGGAAAAGATAGAAGAGGTAAATTCGAGAGTACACAAGAAGCAAACGTACTTACAGGGAATAAAAGAGTAAGAAAAGAGGAAAATTATGGTCTTACTAGACCACAAAGAAATATAGGAGAAAATTGTGGTCATAAGGGACCATAGGGACGAGAGAAGATGAGGGTGTTGGTCATTCGAGACCACAAGGGACGAGAAAAAGAGAGAATGAGAAAAAACACAGTTGGTGATGGGTTCTATCCTCTCTAAAAGAGGAGAGAGAGAGAGTAGAGAGAAAAAAAGAGAGAGAGAAAAAGAGAACAGAGAGAAAAGAAGAGAGACAAAGAGATAGAGATGAGAGAGAAAGGGGAGGAGAGAAAAAAGAAGAGAGAGAGAAAGAGATGAGAGAAAAAGGGAGGAGAGAGAAAAGAAGAGAGAGAAAGAGATCAGAGAAAAGGGGATGAGAGAAAAAAGAAAAGAGCGACAGAGATAAAGTGAGAGAGACAGAGGTGATGGCTAGTCCTACCACTCGTGTGGACTACGAGGCCTACCGCTTGGGAGGGGCTTGAACCCCCATCTCAGTCATAAGAAGGAAGAGAGAGAGAAAAAGATAAGAGATATGAAAGAGAAAAGCAGAGGAGAGAAAAAACCACCTTACCGAGGGGTTCCGGCTCTTTTCTTCTTTATCCTCCCTCTTTATCCAAGACGTACCCACAAACTTAAGCTAGAAGTTGAAATTTTCTTGAATGATCGAATGTCCCTTTATAATTAGGTTTAGCATGTTCATATAAAATTGGGCCCAAACATGGGTGGATGCTCAAAAAGTATCTAGAATTGAAGATAATTACATTTTAATTGAATTAAAAGAAATTCTTAAAATAAGTGCAAAAAGACTGTTTTGCTCCTACCTAACAATGTATGGAATTTCAAAATAGTCATTGCTGCTGCCCGAGAACTTGCGTGATCTTCCATAATTGATCCGAGGTTGTTCTGATGTCCGTTTGATCGAAAGATTATTTTTTTATTGTAGGGCTCGACATGATGATCGATTTGACACCAACTTCGAGCTATGAATCATGTTTTTGAGCCATGATCATGATACTTGAATTTTGGATGAATCTTGAAAACTTTGGATCGATAATGCGTTCGTTTCTTGATGTTTTTCTTCGGTCTCTTCGCTGAATCACATTGAGCATGCCGTCAAAATCACGTTACAACAAATGCAGCTCGATTTCATATCCAGATGAAGATTTTGTCGTCTTCAGTTTTTAGCCGAAATCTTGAAATCCGGTAGTCGAAATTTATAGCAGCTTCGACTCATTCGTGTGTGGAATCCAACCGTTCATCGTACGCGACATTCAGATCAGAGATAGCCACAGACCTTACGTACATAATGCAATTGGTTTCGTGTCGATCGGGAATACAAGCGTCGTGATTTGGCGGCCAGAGTGCGGTGTGCTGCTGTTAAATTTTCTGTAACTTTCTTCTTGGATCAACAATTTCTCTTTAGTTTCTGTTCCTGTTCAGGCATCGTCGAGGCGTATCACCTATCGAGATGCTCGTCTTGATGAGACGAACACGCTTACCAAATTTGAGCACGATCTTACTCGGATCGAATGAGATATAGGTCTTGAAAGTTACTGCCCGTGACTGTAAAAACAACCACCTTTAATGGTATTTTGTTGTAGGGTGGCTACATGGGAATAGTGTGCGGCCTACCCCTTTTCAGTATTTTACCCATAACTTTGCCCTGGAGTGCCCGATTAAGCCGAAACTTGGCCCAACAGTTTGACCGTGCTGGATCCAATGACGATGGTCCCACAGCGATTTGACGCACAAAAAATATAGTTCCAGTTATATGGGTCCGTTCAGGGTGCTAGAGGGCAATGTGATGAAATTGTTTCTTTATGTTTACTGCCTTAAACATATCGAAATGAGACGAAACTTGGCAAGTGGCCTTTTGGAGTGTTGATGAAGATCTTGACCAATTCTGGGGCCATTCTGAGACTGTCGAAGTTTCCACTGTTTTGTAGGCTTTATTGACCGACTTCCTCTTTATTCTGCATCAGGGACCAATGAACTGAAAAATGTATTCAAATAGTCGTTGTTTAACCACATTTTTTCAGCACCTTGGTCATTGATGTGAAATAAAGGAGATGCTGGTCAATAAAACCTTGACTTACAGTGAAATTTTCGATAAGTCTCATAATTGCCCCAGAACGAGTGAGAATGTTCGTAAGGACTTCAAAAGGCCACATGCCAAGTTTCGCCACAATTCGACATGTCTATGGTAGTGCAGACAAAGAAACAGTTTGAAAAAATCGGTCTCTAGCATCCTTAAATGGACCCTATAACTGGTACCTTATTTTCGAAGCGTCAGATGGCTGACCACCGCATTGGATCCGGTATGGTGGAAAACCCCTCGGGGTCAAATTTCGGCTTAAACAGATGTTCCAGGACAAAGTTATGGGTAAAAGACTGAAAAATGAGAGGCCGCACGCTATTCCCGTGCACCGTCCCTGCACCAATCTCCATTAAAGGAGACTGGTTTTCACAGTCACAACCAGCAACTTTTGGGACTCACATCTCCCTCGTTACGAGTCAGGTCGTGCTCAAAATTTGTGAGCATGTTCGTCTCGTCAAGACGAGCGTTTTGATATATGGCACGTCCTGTGATGATGTCCGAACAAGGAAAAGAGCTAGAGAGAAGATGACGATTCGTGATTAAGGTTGCAGGAAAATCAGCAGTAGCATGACCCACTCAAGAGGCCATATCACGACGATCGCGTACCCGATTGACGTGAAGCCAGTTACATTGCATGCGTAAGGTCTAGGGCTATGTCTGGTCCGAACCCTTCGCTTGATGAAGGGTTAGATTTGGTGTACAAATGTGTTAAAGTTGCTGCAAAATTCTGGCCTCCAGAATCCAAGTTTCAGCCAAAAACCCAAGATGATAAAATCATCGTTCGGACACGAAATCGACCTGCATTTGTTGCAACGTGATCGTGACGGCATGCTCAGTGCAATTCAGCGAAAAAATCAAGGAATACATCAAGAAATGAGTGCATTATCGATCAAAAGTTTTGAAGATGCGCACAAATTTCAAGTTGCATGATCATGGCCTAAAAACACGATCTGTGGCTCGAAGTTAGTATCATATTAATCGTCATGCCGAGCCCGACAAGAAAGTGATTGTCTTTTAGCCAAACGGGCGCCAGTGCAACCCCGAATCGGCATAGGAAAATCGTTCACGTTCTATAGGTGCAAAGACTGTTTTAGAATTTTGTGTATTATTGGACAAGGGCAAAATCATCATTTGTTCCTATTTTTAGATTTTATTTAATTAAAATAAATTGTATTTTTTAACAATTAGAGTAGATTTTGATCAATCCACCCATGTTGGAGCAAAAGTCTGTATATATCACGTGATATTATTGTATAAGGGCCCCCACTTTGCTAATAAAATTTCGTTCTTCATTGTTGGTCATGTTTGTGGAGAGAGATGAAAGAGAGAAATTTTTGGGTCGGTACGCCTAGGCCTAACATGATTTTCTCTTTTCTCTCACCTTTCTTTCTCTCTTTATCTCTTTTCTCTCCCTTTCTTTCTCCTCTCTCCTCCCTCCTCTCTCCTCTCTCCTCTCTCTCTCTCTCTTCTTTTTTTCTCTCCTTCCTATTTTTATCATGCTCGACGATCCCCACCGCCGGGCGCAACATTTTGTTTTTCTCTTCTTTTTCTCCCTTTCCCCTTGTCCTCCCATATGATCACGACTTTCCTCTTCTTTCTTCCGTGTGGTCCCTCATGACCACAACCTTCTATTCTTCCTTCTTGTGGTCCTACAGGACTACTAGTTTTTTTTTTTTTTTATTGCTACAAGATCACTTGTTCCCTGTGGACCCTCGCGTCCACCTTCTCTTTCTTTTTGTGATAGTCCCTCTTGTCCACCTCCCTTCTCCTTTTGTTGCTGTGTACCTCACATCGCTCCTATTGTACACCCTCCCGTACCCTTTTTGCCTCACGCGCTCCGTGGTCCCACGCGACCATCTTTTGCTAAAACTTTTATTCTCATCCCGGCGTCCAATCATAACCTTATTGCCGTTGATGATACCAACCCCATCGCAATATCCAACCAACCCCATCGCCGTGCACGACCAAAACCCATCGCCGTACGCCTCTTCTGACCTCTCCTAATCTCCACAGCCGTGCACAACCCACACCTTACAGCCGTTAGCCACCAATTTCTCCAATCTTTCCTCACCTCACCTCTCTAACCTTGCTGTCCATGCTGCCACCGTCTCTCATCTGCCTCCATCCTTGCCCCGCCTCCTTCCACTTAATTTCTCAGCCGGCAAGAACCTCGAGCCACCACCTCCCTCCTCTCTCTTCCGCCGCGCTCAACCCGGCTGCCTGTAACCACCACTCACCCGCCACTCTTCCCTCGCACACCCCATCTCCTTCACCCTGCGTCCAAAGCCCTCGCTCACTCTTTTCTCGTCCGGCAGCCACCTCTGCTACCACTCCTCAATCACACTGTTGTCCGTGCTTCGACCCATTAGGCAGCCGCCCATTTTCTTCCTCCTACTTGCAACCTGCATCTTCTTCTTCACTGCCATCTTGCCGCACCCTTCAGCCCATCACTGGCCTACCAGCTCCGCCTCTCCCAGTTCCTCTGTTTTTCTGAACCAGGTGGCAGCCTAGCTGCCACCACCGCTCCTTCTGTCTAGTTCCCTGCAACCTACGGCCCTCGCCTCTCTTTCTTCCCTCGCCTCTTTCTCTTCGCTCGCCCACTCCTCTTTCTCAATCTCTGCAGTTGGCGCCACTTTGCTGCTCTAGCTTATGCCACCATCTTTCACCACCAACTCGGACAACATTGCCGCCATCCTCTCACTATCTCTCTCGATCACCAGCCCCCTCTCGTTTACCTCTTCATTTCGCACAATCTTCTCTCCGGGTCTTCTTCAGCCCTCCACGAACTTCCCTCTGCAACCTCTCGCATTCTCTCTCTAGAACCCCCAAATGAAAAACCCACCTCACTGCCTATTCTCATATTTTCATTCCTTTTTTTAATTTCGTTTCGCCCACCTTGTTTTCGTTCTTCATCCAACTTGAAGCCTCCTTCTCTCTCTTAAGCAACTTTACCCTTTTTTTTTTTTATTAGCGAATGTTACCCCCTTTCATAAAAAAAAATCCAATACTCAACCCTTTGTCCCCCTAAGCTAAAACGTTACTTTTTTAAAAAAAACTTGACTTCCTTCAACCCAAATAAAATAACTCTCTCTCTCTCTCTCCATTAAATTTAAAAAAAAGGAGACACTAACTGACTTTCTCTCTCAACTAAATTTTTTTTTTTCTTTATTTTATTAAACCATCCTATTTTACTTCTTCCACCCTTTCCCTTTTATCTTATTCCATTTTACTCCCTCCTTTCATTTTATTTCATTTACTTCAATTTATTTTCCTTTATTCCACTTCATTCCATTTATTTTGCTTCACTCATTTTATCCCACCATACTTTACTCTATTCCATCCATTTATTTTATTTTAATTATCTCATCTTATTTTATTTTCTTCCATCTTTTTTAGTTCATTTTACGCCACTTCATTTTATTTATTTTACTTCACTTAATTCTATTTTAATCCTAATTTCATTTTTTAATATATTTTAATTCATCTCTTTCATTTTCATTTCACCTCATTTTCCATCATTCTTATTTCATCATCATTTTTATTGTACCTTCATCTTTTCTAAAAGATCTAGTGAGAGTCAAGCTAGTCTTTACCTCCCCTCTTTATCTTCTTTGCTTGTTTGACCAGAAGGCAGGCTGAGCCTTGTGCTGCCGTGCTAGTATTGTCGTCGAGCAGTTTAGCCGCCGTGCCGGTCTGAGTTACCGTGTCCGTCTAGCTGTCGCGTCAGACTAGCCGTTGCGCCAGACTAGCCGTCGGTCAGTTTTGTCGTCGAGCAGTTTAGTCGCCGTGCTGGTCTGAGTCACTGTGCCCGTCTAGCTGCCACGTCAGACTAACCGTTGCGCCAAGCTAGTTGGTGTTGGTTTTTATTCGTTGAGCAGTATTGCTGCTGTGCTAGTCTGAGTTACCGTGCCCGTCTTGCTGCCATGTCAGGCTAGCCATTGTGCTAGGCTGGTCTGTATTGGTTATGTCGTCGAGTAGTATTTTTACTGTGCCTGTTTGAGTTACTGTGCTCGTCTTGGTACCACGTCAAATCAGTTACCATACTGGCCTTGCCACTATGCCAGCCTAACTGCCTGGTCAAACTTATTCTCTCACGTTCGCTTCTCTTATCTCTTTTCCTTTCTTCTCTTCTCTAGTTCTTTTTCGTCTCTTTGGAAGGTTTAGCGAGAGTTAAGCTAACCTTAGCCTTCTCTCTTATTCATCTTCCTCTGTCTTTCAAAGACAAACACCTCCTTTCTCTATTTTCCCTTTTTTTATTTCTTTCTTGTAAAATATGTACAGAGAGTCCCTCGTCAAGAAGACACCGTGAGGCTGTCGAATTGACATGGATTTTCCTATGTTCTTTTTTATTTCTTTCTTGAGTACACACACGCATGTGTGCACTCACCCTGTAATAAGGTGGGGTCCTATGACCCACACCTCTGTATCTTTGATGTGTGTGTGTGTTTGTAGGAAAGGAGAAACATGTCAAGGGAGGTGATTCCGACCATAGGCCAGGGGGTATTCCAACGTGATCAAAGAGGGCACCCACGCGAGCCAGTCCGAGCATGTCACAGACCCACGTGAGGCAAGTCCCCCCTCACGACCCTAATTCCTCTCGTACCGATTAGTACTCCTGCCCACGTCTTCTTTACGTAGTTCTCGAGAGAGCGGTCTCAAGTCTCGAGTTCTCCTTGAAACCCGAAACATGTGCACCAGGTCATCCTGACCCAGGGACGAAATCGAGATATCTAACCAGCTTGGTGATTCCACTGGGGACATGCTACCCCATCGTTGGATCGCTCTTGTTTGGCCTTCCTTTCTTTTTATTTCTGCTCACTATACAAACACATGTCGTTGGGGTTGCTGAACCCCTTCATCCAAGTCAAGGGTTTCATAATCCCCGCACTCGTGAGTCTTCATCAAGAATAGGTTCCACGAACCTTGTTCCTGACCTTTCTCTTGAGCATCAACCCTGTGTCGTGCTCCCAGGTCATCACCTGGAAAGAGGTGAGGGTTGACCTAAACGTTCCTTGTTCCCTACCTCCTTGCAATGGTGGACCCTCTGCCAACACACCTTGCATCAGTGGCACACATGCAACCACATGCAGCACGCACCATGATACTGGCAACTCACTTGCCGATCCCATTGCTAGGGGCAGCTTGGAGGCCTCCCCTCCCTCTCCCGCGATTGGCAGTTTATTTGCCGTTGCTCTTGCAGGTCACCACGAGGCTACCCCCCATTCTCTATCATCGCAGACCCTGTAACAGGATGCTTGAAACCAGGAGGAGGCGGCTCTGAAGCCACCACCTCACACACACCCAGCAAAGCTAGTGGACCGTCCATTCTAGCTACCACTCGGGGCAACCCTCGGGTTACCTAGGGGCACTGTCAGGGTTCGGGTCTTCTTGAACCTAGCCCTGCACATCCTTTGTATGCAGATTGCACCACTTGGGGCAACCCTCACATTACCTAGGCACACTATCAGGGTTTGGCTCTTCTTGGACCTGGCCCTGCACACCCCTTGCATACGCACTGCATCGCTCGGGGTAGCCTTGTTGTTGCATCTACTCGAGCACATGAAGGGGAAGCTCCTGGTCCCCCCCCCCCCCCCCAACGCAGATGTCTGCACACTCAGTGAGGGATGGTAGCGCGACAATTCTGTCACACACACATGCTCATAGCACCGGGCTTCTTAAAACCGGACATGCTACTCGAGCCGGGGTTGACCACCAGGTCACCTGAAGTCCTTCTGTAGAGGGCTCACACGAGCCAATCCCCCCGCCCACCCAGAGCACACCTGTGTAATGTGTACACATGCACAGATCCAAAACTTCCCCTAGTTCAGAGGGTGAAGAAGAAGACACTATGGAAGACTTCTCTACCGAAGACGAGAGCCCTTTCTTTCCCCTAACTCTCCTTGATGTCGATGATGCTGGAAAAACATGCAATGAGGAGAACTCCAAAACGATTACTCGAGGCATAATGAAGCCAGTTATATATGAAGATCAAAGTCCCACTCTTGGCAAAGACGAATCTACGAATGGGGCCCAGTCTGACCTTAGTGACCCTATCAATCTTAAGCCAATGGCACCATCACCCGATTAGACACCCAAACCCATTTCAGGATAGGGCACCAAGAGCAATCGCTTCTTCGAGCAGACTGAGCTGAGGTCAGCTCATGGGCCTGAATCAATTTCCCCTAAACTCTTTTTAAGCCCGAAGGCACATCTCCGAGGTAGCCCTGGTTCCTCAAGTGAAATGGAAGCTGAACCCAAGGAGGGCGTTGTCCATGACCCCTTTGTGGTGAAGAGATTGATCTATGAAGAGACAGGTTCCCTTCCCATAATGCAAGAGAATGATCCATCATCTCCCTTCAAAGTTTGCTTTGACATCCCGACTCCTTAAGATGATGCTGAAGAGAAAACTGATAATGTTGAGCCGCTGCAAGGGCTTGAGAAACCCGTTGTCGAGATCGATCTTCAAAATAAGAAGGGGACCCTGCCACTGACCACTTTCCTTCCGTCTTTCCAGGGATTCATCACTGAATCTTGGACACGTGAGGAACAACCGTCTACTCTCATTGGTCTTAATGATGCTACTTCCCTCGCTTGCTCCCCCCCAGACATTCTTACCTTTGATGAGAACCCGTCACTCTCATTCAAGGAAAGCTGCTCCCCAGTAATGGATGAAACAAGGCATGGGTGTGAGGCTTCGAAGAAAAGCATGCAATCATCAAGGCATGCGACTGCCTCTACAATGCCATAGCACAAAGCGGTGTACCACAGTTCTGACTGTGAGGCTTCGAAGCAAAGCATGCAACTGTCAAGGCATGTGACCGCCTCTACAATGCCATATCACAAAGAGGTGTACCACAGTTCTGACTGTGAGGCTTCGAAGCAAAGGATGCAGCTGTCAAGGCATGCGACCGCCTCTACAATGCCATATCACAAAGAGGTGTACCACAGTTCTGATTGTGAGGTTTCGAAGCAAAGCATGCAACTGTCAAAGCATGCGACCACCTCTACAATTCCATGTCTCAAAGAGGTGTACCACAATTGTGACTGTGAGGCTTTGAAGCAGAGCATGTAATCATCAAGGCATGCGCTCGTCTCTCCAAGAGGCGTACCACAGTTTTGGCTGTGAGGCTTCGAAGTAGAGCATGCAACCACCTCATCAACAAAGAGGTGTACCACAATTCTAATTGTGAGAATCCAAAGCATGTGCCTGCCTCTACAAAGCCATATATCAAAGAGGTGTACCAGAACTCCGACTATGAGGCTTTGAAGCGGAGCATGTAATCATCAAGGCATGCACTTGTCTCTCTAAGAGGCGTACCATAGTTTTGGCTGTGAGGTTTCGAAGTAGAGCATGCAACTACCTCATCAACAAAGAGGCGTACCACAGTTCTAACTGTGATATTCCAAAGCATGTGTCCGCCTCTACAAAGCTATATCTCAAAGAGGTGTACCACAGTTCTGACTGTGAGGCTTTGAAGTAAAAGCATGCAACTGCCTCAGTGATAAAGAAGCGTACCGCAGTTTTAACTCTGAGATTCCAAACCATGTGATTGCCTCTATAATGCTATATCCCAAAGAGGTGTACGCAGTTTCACCCGTGTGACTTCATACCATTTCGTCTAATAGGGCCTTTCACCATCTGGCTCCCATTTCCTCTAGTTGAAATACACCATTCGTAGCTCTTTTAAGCCTCCATCATGCACCTTAACTGCCCATGACCTCACTTCTTATCATGCATGCCCCTACCTCTACAACTGTCTAAAGTGGGTGAAGACCTTAAACTTTCCCTCAACACGTCCAACAAGGGTGACGACTTTTTTAAAGGCAACCCTTGACGGTCTATTCCGGGCAAAAGACCTTAAACGACATTTCCCCATGAGGCCGGGTTAGTCAAGGCAGCAGCTCTTAAGCCCGAGCCCAAGGTCCTTTGCAAGTCGCCACTCGCACGCATCTCTCGCAGGCATGTCCACTAAACCGCCGTGCGTCTTCCACTAAACCGCTGTGCGTGTTCCACTCAACTGCTGTGCGTGTTCCTTTCAACCGCCGCCATGAGTGTATCACCTCCATGAGTGTTTTCACTACTGCGAGTGTCAACTCCCGTAGATGTCTTTGTTTGAACACCTTTTTTAGCACCTTGGGTCCCCGATGCGGAATAAAAGAGAAGCCGACCAATAAAGCCTTGACATACAGTGGAATTCCTACCAGTTTCAGAATTACCTCAAAATCGGTGAAAATCTTCTTAATGACTTCAAAAGACTACCTGCCAAGTTTTGTCACAATCTAACATATCTAAGGCAGTGCAGACAAAGAAACGATTTTGGAAAAATCAGCCTCTAGCACCCTGAAACGGACCCTATAACTACAACTCTATTTCTAGTATATCAAATAACTGTGGGACCATCTCCATTAGATCCAACAAGGTCGAAAACCTTTAGGTGTCAAGTTTTAGCTTAAACGAACATTCCAGAACAAAGTTATGGGTGAAACATTAAAAAAAGGTAGGCCGCATGATATTCCCGTGTGGCCTCCCCGCACCAATCTCCATTGAAGGAGATTGGTTTGCACAGTCACAAGCAATAAATTGGAAAACTCATATCTCACTCGTCTTGAGTTAGATCACGCTCAAATTTTACGAGTGTGTTCGTCTCGTCAAGACGAGCGTTTTGATAAGTGGCATGACCGGTGATGATGCTCGAGCAGAGAGAAAAACTAGAGAGAAGTTGGCGAATCATGAAGAAAGTTGCAAAAAATTTAGCAGCTACATGCCTCACTTGAGAGGCCAAATCGCGGCGCTCGCACGACGGATCAATACGAGACCAGTTCCATTGCGTGCGTAAGGTTCGAGGCTATGTCTGATCCAAACCTTGAACATGATAAATGGCCAGATTTCACGCACAAAGATGATAAGGTTGCTGCAAATTCCAACCGTCGGAATTCAAGATTTTGGCAAAAAACCCAAGATGACAAAATCTTCGTTTGGGCACGAAATCGAGTTGCGTTTGTTACAATGCAATCATGACGGAATGATTTATGCAAATTAATGAAGAAATCCAAGAAAAAAAATCAAGAAACAAGCACATTATCGATCAAAAGTTTTCAAGATCTATACAAATTTCAAGTCGCATGATCGTGGCCTAAATACACGATTCGTGGCTCGAAGTTGATATCAAATCGATCGTCATGCTGAGCCTGACAAGAAAGCAATCATCTTTCAGCTAAACGGACGCCGGAGCAACCTCGAATCATCCATGAAAGATCATGCACTTTCTAGAGCAGCAGTAGGGACTGTTTTGAAATTTCATGCATTGTTGGGCAAGGGCAAAACACTCATTTTGCATCCATGTTTAGATTTTCTTCAATTCAATTAAATTGTAATTATCATCAATTAAGCTTGATTTTGGGCATCCACCCATGTTTGGACTAAATTTTATAAATACATGCTAAACTTAATTGTAACAGGACCCCCTCAATTTTCAATCTCATGAATAAAATTTGAGAGTTTCACATTGAAATTGTGGGCACGTCTTGGAGAGAGAGAAAAGAGAGAGAAGAAAAAGCCTGATATCTTTTGGTGGAGGTAACTTGCTCTCTCCCCTTTTCTTCTCTCTCTTTCTCTCCTCCTCTCTTCTCTCTCTTTCTCTCTTCTCTTTCTCTCTCCTCTCTTTTTTCTCTCTCCTCCTCTTTTCTCTCTCCTCTCCTAATCTCTCTTTCTCTATCTTCTTCTCCTCGTCTCTCTTTATCTTTTCTCCTCTCTTCTCTTTCTTTCTCTCTTCCTCTCCTCTCTCTCTCTTACAATCTCCTCTCTTTATTCCTCTCTCCTCTTTTTTTTCTCTCTGTATTTCTTTCTCTCTGATCTTTCCTTCGTCTCTTCTCTTTAGTCATGCATGGGGTGCCCATCGCCGAGCATGACCTCCTCCTCCTTCTCTTAATCTCCTAGAACATACACAGTGAGCCGAGCCTTAACCCGAGTGGTGGGCTGAGCCCCTGTCCAAGTTCTCCTTTTCCTCTCTTCTATCATAGACGGTGGAACCTCATCATCATTCATGTTTTCTCTCTCCTCTGTCATGAACGACAGAACCCCATCGTTGTCCATGTTTTCTTCCCTTTCTCTCTCATTTGTCATGGATGAGGGAACCCCATCGTCGTCCATGTTTTCTTACCTTTCTCTCTCCTCTATCATGGACGACAGAGGCCCATCACCGTCCATATTTTCTTCTTTCTCTCTCCTCTGTTATGGATGGCATAACCCCATTGCTGTCCATGCTCCTGTCTTTCTTCCCTCTCCTCGGTCACGAACTGTAGAACCTCATTGCCGTCCATGCTCCCTCCCCTTTCTCCCTCTTTTATCATGGATGGCGGAACTTCATCACCGTCCATGTTTCTCTTCTCCCATGTCTCTTCTTTCTCTCTCTTCTTATTTCTTTATTCTCTCTTCTCCCTTCTCTTTCTTCTTCCTCCTCTTTTTCCTCTCCTTTCTTCTCTCCTCTATTCCTTTCTTTTTCTTCTCTTTCCACCTCTTTTTTATTCCCTTCTTTTCATATCTCTCTTCTCTTTTCTCTATTCTTCTCTTCCTCTTCTCTCTTTCTTTCTTCTCTTTTTTCGTTCCTTACTCTCTATTCTCTTTTCTTCTCCTTCTCTCCTTTTTTATTTTCTCTTCTCCCTCTCTTTCTTCTTCCTCTTCTTTCTTCTTCTTCTCTCATTTGACCAAGGAAGGTTAAGATTAGCACAGTCATGGTAATCCCATCGTCGGGCAGTATTGCCGCCATGCCAATCTGAGTTATCGTACTCGTCTTGCTGCCATGACGGGATAGCTATCGTGTCAAGACTGATCAATGATCATTATGTCGTCGAGTAGTATTGCTGCCGTGCCAGTCTGAGTTACCGTGCCTATCTTACTACCACGTCGGGTCAATCACTTACTGGTCTAGCCATTGTGTCAGTCTAGCCACTTGCTCAAATTATTCTCTTCTTTTTCACCTATTATATCTCTTTCTCCTCTTTTCATCACCCCAATTTCTATCCTCTTATTATTTCCTTCTTTTTTTGAATGCGCATGCCTGTGTGCATTCACCCAAAAACAAGGTGGGGTCCCTTGACCCACTTGTCATGTAGAATTAACAGTGTGTATGTGATTGCAGAAATAGGAGAGTACAAGTCTAGAGAGGCGATTCTGAACCAGTTGAAGAACTGGGGGCTTTCCGTCATGATCTAAGAGGGCGCTACGCGAGTCAGCTAAAGTGAGTCACTGACCCAGGTGAGGTGTGTCCCGCCTCACATTAAAATTCCTCTTTCATCGGTTGGTATACCTGCCCTTGTTTCCTAACAAGGATCCTGAGAGAGTGGTCTCAAGTCTCGAGTTCCTCTAAAACCCGAGTCATCCAGACCTGCAGGGCGAGATAGAGCACTTAACCAGCTTGGCGACTCCACTGGCGACTTACAACCCCTTTCTCGGTCATCCTTGTTTGGCTGGTCTCTCCTTTGTTTTTTGTTTTTCTGCACACATATGGCTTCCAGGTTTCTTAACCCATTTATCCGGATATGGATTTTTTCATCCCCACATTCGTGAGCGTCCCTCGGGAACAAGTTCCTCAAACTTTGTTCCCAACCTTCCTTTTGAGCAAAGATCTAGTGTCTAGCTCCTAGGTCTTAAATTGGATAGGTGTGAGAAGGGACTTAAAGGTCCCTAACTCCCCACCTCCTAGCTTGGATGAAATCTCCACTATAGCACCCTGCATCGGCAGCACGTCGGTTGCCGCTCACAGCATGCACCCTGTCGCCGGCAAGTCGCTTGCTAGTCATATTGCCGAGGTATGTCAAAAGGCTGCTCAGTCCCTCTCTGCAAAAGGCAAGGAAGTTGTCATTGCTTCTGTGGGACGTCGTAAGGCTACCCCTACATTCTTGCACCACCCCAGGTCTCTATGCTTAGAGGCTCAACACATCGAGGCAGAGACTCTTGAGCCTCCACCTCGTGCACATACCCTGAGGCTCGTGGGTCATCCACTCGAGCCACACCTGAGGGCAACCCTTATGTTACCTCAAGTCAGTGTCTAGGATCAAGCCTCCTCAAGCTAGGCCCTGTATGCGTTATGTACATGCATCCCACCATTCGGGGCAACACCGTCTCTATGCCAACATGAGTACACGGAAGACGACCCCCTCATCCTCCCACTCAGCACACACTAGCGCACCCTGTAAGGGATAGGCTCTTACCTATTGTCTTACAGACACCTGCTCGCAGCTCTCAGCCTCCTAAGGCCAGACAACTTGTTCGAGCCTGGGCTGACCCCAAGGTCACCCGTGATCCTTCTTCGCACAAGCTCTGCCTTCTCAGACCTCTCCTTGCTCCCGACTCAGGTGCTGTCATGAGTTGATCCTTCCCTTGCCTGCCCCTTCTTTTTCAAGCAAGCATGTCAAGCCTTGGTACTCGAAGACTTTCCCCAAGAGTACCATCTTGAACCAGCGCCATCAGCTCGGGCATGCCTCTGGAGCCCATAAGAGCGCTCGGGGCAAAGACCTAATGGGAAATCAAGTCCTTCGTCCTCCCCGGCTCAGGTTGCCCCCAGTACCTAGTCTACACCCATTGCTTCACTTAATGGATATGGTTCTCTCTTGTGCAAGATGGGCCGACCATCCATGATCACGATCGCAGTTGTGACATGAGGTCCATCAAAGCCTCAAAACCAAATGCGACAAGGGTCTGCAAATCCTGACTAGAGAAGAAACCAAGATAGTTGAGGCACCCAACCTTGATGACCCTCTTCACCAGAACCTACCCTCTTTGAATCTCGGAACCCAAAGAGGAGGTGTGAGTAGCCTGCACAATGGTTAGCGTCATAGAAGATGACCCGACCACCCAGCAGCCATAGTCCCAAGACCATCGAGAACCAGTCCTCATGTGATCGGCATATGAGACTAGAGTCCAGTCAGGGCATGTTGAGCCCTTGCTGACTAATCTATTGCACATGACTCTCCAAACTCGGAAGCCTTCAACCACACCTAAGGTTGACCGCCCAGAGGAAATGGTTAATGTTATGGTTGTGACTGAACCTAATGACAACCATGAAGAACAATACGATAGGTTCGAGCAGATGGTGCGAGAGATGATGGAGACAATTGATCGCACAGAAAGCACGCGCTCCCCAGTCAATGTATCCCATCACGAGGCCGACTCCCATCATTCAGGTGATGCAGCTCCAAGGCAGCCTCCTCCTCCTGCCTCATGGGACAATTCTGTCTCTCACCCCATCTCACAGGCAGATCTCGACGCTATGGTAATCCATAGATTAAAGAGTAGATAGATCCTGGGAATGCAGGTAGAACACTTTACCAAAAGTCGTAGCCCTCCAACATTGATCAGGTTTCGTTTCCCTTAGACTACAAGAAAGGGAATCTTCACCTATTCGATGGTACAACATCCCCGCACTAACATATCGCCCATTTCCATGCAGCATTTCGAGAGACAGCGCTGATGGGAGACTCCTTCTCTGTCAGTTTGTTGAAACCATTGATGGCCCGACTATTCAGTGGTATGCTCGGTTTCTCCCAAATTTAGTACATACTTGGAAGGAAATGGAGAAACTATTCCACCAGCACTTCTATGAGGTCGAGAGAGAGGTCCAAACCACCAAACTTCTCACCTTGATTAAGGAATCAGGGGAACCCGTGGATCAATTCATAGCAAGATGGAGGGATTTGGCTGCTCGCCATCCTAATCCCATGCCTGACAAGGAAACAGTTCAAACCTGTGTGTGAAACATGCGACCTGAGATTTCTCTACATGTTGAGGCCTCCAATCCGACCTCCATGTCAAAGCTAATATCTAAGTTAGTTCCTAGAGAGAGGGTCACAACAATAGTCTGTAAGCTGAGGAAACAATTGAGGCAATGCTAACTCTCGAACCAATGGCCAGGGCAACAAACATAAAGGAGTAATCAGCGCAGCTGTCACTGTCAATGATCCAAAGAAGCCTCCCTCCCAAACTTTGGACCTCTCCAAGGGGGTAAGTGCAACAAATATGCCTCAGACAGGTCAACAACAACAATCATACAACTGGGTACCCCTACCTAAGAACATTAATTAAAATGATTATTGGACCAGGCATAAGAATAAAGTCTACACTTTTGAAAAATAATGGGTCCTAGCACTACTCTGATTATTACTGAAACAGAACATGATAGAGTTGCTTGAGAGCAAGTTTCCCAATCAAACTGAACTCGACACTCATGCGAACTACTATGTGTATCATCGGAGGATAAACCACCCCACAGAGGAACACTACATACTAAAAGACATCATCAAAGCTCTGATCCTGAAGGGTCAGATAAAGCTCGAAGAGTTAAAGAAAGCATTTGGGGCAGCAAAAGCTTCCCACACAATGATAGTCCAAGAGGAAGACAAAGTGCTCGACCTCCTTCGCGCCTTGTTCGTCATGATGCTTCAAGAAGGCCTCATCACATCAAAGCTGGCAAGGCAGCCCCAATGCCTTGCTCAGGGAACTAAGAACCACAGGTGCCCGTATCATCAGATATGGGGCCACGACGTGAGCGAGTGCTCTAGTTTCCACGACATAATCGCAAAGAAAATACAAGTATGCCAAAAAGCTTATAACATTTCAAAAGGAGATCCCAAAGTCATTGCTCCACCGATGTGAGAGGGCCTCCATACACAAGACCCGGGTAATGATGATTCAGATCCTGCTGAACCCTCAACTTCTCAACCATGGAGAGTTTATCACCGACGGAGTAGACTCAAGTCCTTAAAGCGAGAACTAGTTCGTCAAGCTAGGGTTGTTCACAAACCTAGCGAGACGAATCAAGCACTTCCAATGAAAACCAAGAGAAGACGGGTGCCAAGGGCTGCCCACCGGATAAATAAAATTCCTCAACCACTCGTTGAGCAAGAATTTCTCAGACCTCTTCCTCCATTGCCGACCTTTAGGCCTTCATCCCCGGCGCATTCACCCTCGTAGACACCCCATTTTAAATCTAAAAAATTCTATGATTTCTTGGACTCTTAGGACCAGATGTATCTCAGTAAACCCAAATCCATAGTTCACACAACCTATCTTGTGACCCGAAACCAGTCTGCCTACCCGGAACTCTACAAAAACCTGTTCTGACCCAGATTTTTGTAAACGCCCTGTTTTACCAAAAAATTAAAAATAGTAAATAAATCCTTTTTCATTCAAATTTTCTCTAAGAACTTCATAAGAGGCTGAGGAAGGCACCAAAATTTAAAAATATCAAATTTGACAAGTTTTGGTTTGGGCGACACAGTGTCGCCCAAGTCATTCTAGTAAATGTCATGTTTTACCAAAACAATCATTAAAAATAGTAAAAAAATCCGTTTTGACCCAAATTTTTTCTAGTAACTTCACAAGAGGATGGGCCATGCACTCAAAGTAAAAAAACGATCTTTGACTAAGTTTGACTTGGGCACCGACAGTGTCGCCCAGCCTAGATTGGGCAACACGGCCTGTGTCGCCCAGTCGCTTTGTGACCTTTTGTTGACTTTTTTGTTGCGACAATAGGTATGTCACTTTGACGACACGGCTAGTGTCACCCAAATTTTTTACTTTCAAATTTTGACTTTTTTATTGGGGATTTGCTTGCTACGCGTACTTATCTTTCCCAATGAGTTTTGACCCCTATAAGGCCTCTTTTTGTGGTCATTTGATAGGAGAGAGAGAGAGAGAGAGAGAGAGAGAGAGAGAGAGAGAGAGAGAGAGAGAGAGAGAGAGAGAGAGAGAGAGAGAGAGAGAGAGAGAGAGAGAGAGAGAGAGAGAGAGAGAGAGAGAGAGAGAGAGAGAGAGAGACGAGAGACGACGACGACGACGTACGACGTAACGTAACGTAACGTACGTAACGTAACGTAACGTAACGTAACG
>NW_006494719.1:71203-93388 GCF_000471905.2 Amborella trichopoda
GAGAGAGAGAGAGAACTTGGGATAGGCACAGAATACAATTAAGGATAGAGATAGAAAACTCAAAAAGAAGAGAAACCCTAAGGAGAGCTTCAAGAAACCACCAGCTTCCTGGAATTTCAACCCTTAAGCCTAAGAGAGCCTAGATCTAAGACACCTAGAACCATCTATAGGGCACAACCACCCTATACTGAAGAGACTTGCTGGCTAATATCTGGATCAGAGAGACAAAAGAGGGCAGGTTCTGATATGGGCGAGCCCTAAAAGGCTCGGGAGTCCCCGGACATCCAGCTCATTTCGGTATCATTTTCTTCCATTTTATCTCTTTTGATTTTATTGTTTTCATTTTATTTTGATCTGTTTGTTTACTTAAAAGTCATATTTTGTAATGTCTTGGATCATGCTGGCTCTGCCACGGATTTGAGAGTAGATCTGCTTGTTTTCAGGTAGATCTGGCCTCAGATCTGAATTCGATTTATCTCACCTTCTCTACTATTTCATTTTCATTATTTTAAGGTATCAGATCTGAGAGATCTGCATTTCCAAATTTGTCAAATTTTGCATCATAAACAGTTTGGCGCCCACCGTGGGGCCTTTCGAGCTTAATCCAAGCACAAAAATATAATTTTTATTCATCGTTTTTCATTGTTTTCAGTCGCAAAAAGTCCTCGAAGTTGGAAATAACCAAGATCCAGGGTTTTGGTGTTGTGAAACCCTGATTTTTTTGGGGGACGCCAGCCGTGTCGCCTGGGCAACACCACCAGTGCAGCCCAAATCCAGGGCGACACTTCCTGTGTTGCCCAAAATCCAAAAGTTTCAGAATCTTAAAATTTTGTAGATCTTTCTGGGGTCTCTTTTGTGACTGTCTACAAAATTTTAGAGCAATTTTTTTTTTGAAAAATACCAAAAAAATATTTTACTGTTCCGTCTGCACTATTTTGTTTTACTCTGTTTTAATTAATTTCATCATAAATATATTTTTTTCCCTACTTCTTCAAAATTTAAAGTAGGATTATTTCATTATTTTTGACAAGGAAAAAATATAAAAAATATATATATATATTTTTTTGGCGACATTAGCTGTGTCGCCCACACTACAAAGGTGACACCACCGGTGTCCCCCAACTTCAAAGGTCCCAGAAAATTTTGGAACCCCATAGGACTGTTCCGGAGCCTTTTGGCTCCCTGTTTACCATGTTCTGGCTTAAAATAAATTTTTAAAAAATATAAAAGAAATATTCTGTTATAGATAGATTTAATCTGTTCATGTCTCTTTTTATTTCATTTTAGTATGTTAATTTTGACTGAAACCATGTTTTCCCTGCTTTCACCATGGTTATTTTAACTGTGTTTCATCAAAGTTAAAAAAGATAAAAAAAATAAAAAAACATATATCGAGGGTTGCTTGCACTCTCCGTGTACCGTGTCCCGTTTGAGTCACTCTCGACTCGGGGTGCGCTCGACTTAGCATGGACTGTGCCTGGTCTCATTGTTCTAAATTTAACTTCTTACGGGTTGCTTACCCCTCCATCTGTACTGTGCTTTGAGTGAGTTTCGCCTCGAAGCGCACATCGCTAGGGACGATCAGTGCTGAGCGCTCACTTATTTCCTTTCTTGTTTTGTGTGCATTGTGTGCTTGAATTTATTTTAATTACATACTTCTTTACACACTGCAGCACACACCGGACCGGGAGTGCCCGGGAAACCAGCAAACAAATATTTCGAAAACCCCCAAAATCCATGTTAACGGTGTGAGGGGCACCTAGTTTAGAGAGTCGAGGCGGTTCGAATTCGTGTAACTTTAATTGTGAGAGCCCCTCCATAATCCTTTTCCTCAAAGCAACTCCACTATAGTAGGACCTGGTGAATATCCTATAACAGGAGGCCAAGACCTATGTGGGGATCTATATCTGCCTAGTCGTATTTTAATAGTTAGGAACCCACTCTCAAGCCAAGCCTACCTATAATCAATCTAGGTCAAACATTTTCGTATGCTTTCTTGCTTATTTCTGATCGGTTAATCTTAAATCTCCGTCCGGACCTGCTTTTGGTTGGAGCTGAACCCTCTAGGTCCAAGTCCAATCTTGTACCTAGCCTAGCCCAAGTCCAAACCTAGGTCCCCTTTTGGTCAGAGCCGAGAGCTCGTTCCTCGCTCATCTTTGATCCAGTCCGGGGCCACACTTGCTTTAATCACCAAAATTCTCTAGGTCCAAGTTCAAGCTTATATCCAGCTTAGCCCAGGTCCGAACCAGGTTAACACCTGGGTCCGAGCCTAGGCCCCCTCTTGGTCCGAGCCGAAGGCTCATTCCTAGTTCATCCTTGATTCAGTTCGAGTCCATACTAGGTCTGATTATCACAACCCTTTAGGTCCAAGCTTAGGCTTGCACCTAGATCAGTACAGGTCCGAACCAGGCTCACACCCAGGTCCAAACCTAGACCCACTCTTGGTCAGAGCCGAGACTCGTACTTATCTAGTCTAGATATTAGTCTAGGTTCTAGCATAGGTCTAAGCATAGAGTTGCCTCTAGAGCTAGACTAGGCTCACCTTAGTTCAGGGTTTGAACCAAAACCCATTTGAGTCTAGCAAGTCTAGATTCTAGTCTAGTCTTAACTTAGGTCTTAGTCAAAGTTTTTCCCCTAGAGTCAGGCTAGGTCTACCCTAAGTCATCGAGTCTAGTTCTTACCTAAGTCTAGATTCCAGAACTCAGCCACAGAGAGTCACCATATCGGTTACTCAAGGCGACCATGATGATTGCTCCACAGGTGACTCTCAACCAAACCTTCCCAAACCCAGGGACCAATATACTACAATCCCTTGGAACTATCAACAGACCTCAGGCCAATCCATTATCCAACATCCAGGTCATCAGTTAGAGGAAGAGTCCCAAGGGTCCACTCCTAGTCCCGAAATCGGTGTGATCCGAAAAGCAAATGCAGCTTGAAAAACTCTGAATAATCAGGAAGTCCGACCAGGCATCGTCCTACAGGGGATTTTAGGTAGCCAAAGTAGAAGTCGAGTGAGGGAAGACGTTCATGCAGCATTTAACGCCAATTCCCACAACTCGAACCAAGATAATCCCGAAGCGCAGCAATCTCAAAACCAAGAACCACCTTAGACTAGGAGATCCAACTCAACCTCGAGCCACTGTAGTACCTCTCATATCATTCTTAACACTGTACGGAGCAGAGGTGTGAGTCCAGACCAACCCTTAGGCGAGGTGAGCGTCCAAGCTGCCCTTAAAAGTTTGATTGACCTAGGTTACACTGTTCATTCCTCATCTCATGGGTCGTTGCCAAACCAACTTGGTGGTATAGGTCAATCCCTAGCACAATCGAGTCAGCCGATTCTTCAATCGGCTCCCTTAGTTCACCTGGTCTAACAAATCGTGCCATTTTCGCAACCGGTGGTGACATCTGTGGGTCAGTATGCCCCTTAGGCACAAATGTATCAAACTATTCTAGTGACCACGACCCATCAACCTTAGGTTCATGCAAGCCCACATTTCCCTCAAATCTCAACCTACCAATCTACACTTGGGAACCCACCGATCGGTGGGCCTACTGGCACGCCAAATACTCATCAAGAAAGCACTTTAAAAACGATGTAGGATATGCTCGTAAGAATGGGCATGCATGAAATTCTACCCCCAAAGGCCGATGATCAAGAGACCCTTGGAGGCATGGAGGACCTTCCCCTGGGATTCGTTGTCCCAGAATTTATGAACTACATGAAATTATACCCCCAAAGGCCTATGATCGAGAGACCCTTGGAGGCATGGAGGACCTTCCCCTGGGATTCGTTGTCCTAGAATTTAGGATCAAGTTTAATGGGAAGAACGATTCAGATGTTGACATCAATGTGTATCTCCTCTCTGTTCGAGCTTTACAAGACAAGCGAGGCCTTGAACTGGAACCAGAGAACGATGTCTTCTCAACCACACATCACTCTAGATGGAATGTTCAACCTATTCGTCTCTCACTACTGATGGCCGACACCAAGATCTCTCTCCCTGGGCGAGCTCAATGCAACGAAAAAAAATTAAAAAGAATCCTTCGAGGATTTTATTCGTCGATTCTGTGAGGCAGCAATTCGGGTCATAGAATGCCTACTGACAGACCTAGCCAAAATCTCTATGGCCATGGAGAATGCTCCTCTTGAATACAAGACCTTTTCAGCCAAGGTCTTATCCCCCATTCCTTCGACTCCATGATCGAGTGGGTGGCATGACATGAAAGGGAAAGAGGGACACCCCTCAGCACCAGGCTCGACAATAAACCAATAACGACTCCCCAAAATAAGAGTAAAAGTAAAAACAAGGGGAAGGCTTCTAGTCAGGTTAATGAGATTGTCTTTAACGGACCGGCTCAGGGTTCAGCCACTTAGCACAAACAGTTGTGGGACCAGCGTCATTGGATTCAACATGGTCGAAAACCTCTAAGGATCAAATTTTGGCTTAAACGGACGTTCTAAGACAAAGTTATGGGTGAAAAATTAAAAAGGGGTAAGCCGCACGCTATTCCCGTGCGGCCTCCCTGCACCAATCTCTATTTAAGGAGACTGGTTTGAACAGTCACGAGTAGCAACTTTGAAGGCTTGTCCCTCACGTTTCTTGAGTCGAATAGTGCTCAACTTTTTCAAGTGTGTTCGTCTCGTTAAGACGAGCATTTTGATATGTGGCAAAACCCGTGACGATGCTCGAGCAGGGAGAAAAACTAAAGAGAAGTTGGCGATTCGTTAAGATAGTTGCAATAAATTCAACAGCGACACACCTCGCTTAAGCTGTCAAGTCGCGACGTTCGCATAACAGATCAACATGAGACCAGTTCTATTACATGCGAAACTCGCACATGATGAATGGTCGAATTTCATGCACGAAGTTGATAAGGTTGCTGCAGATTCCGATAGCCAAAAATCAAGATTCCGGCAAAAAACTCAAGACGACGAAATCTTCGTTCGGGCACCAAATCGAGCTGCATTTGATGCAACACGATTGTGACGGCATGATCAGTGCAAGTCAACAAATAAATAAAGAAACAAACACACTATCGATCGAAAGTTTTCAAGAACTATACAAATTTCAAGTCACATGATCGTGGCCTAAAAAAGCGATTTGTAGCTTGAAGTTGGTATCAAATCGATCGTCATACCGATCCAGACAAAAAATCAATCATCTTTTGACCAAATGGATGCTGGAGCAACCCCGAATCATCCATGAAATATCACGAACGTTCTAGGGCAACAGCAGGGACTGTTTTGAAATTTCATGTATTGTTGAGCTGGGGCAAAACAGTCCTTTTGCACCAATTTTTTATTTTTTTTAATTCAATTAAATTGTAATTATCATCAATTAGGCTTGATTTTGAGATTCCACCCATGTTTGGGCCCAATTCTATAAATACATGTTAAACCTAATTGTAACACGACCCCCTTAGTTTTCATTCTCATGAATAAAAATTGCGAGTTTCACATTGAAATTGTGGGCACGTCTTGCAAAGAGAGAGAGGAGAGAGAAGAAAAATTCAGGTACCCTTTGATGGAGGTAACTTTCTATCTTCTCTATTCTCTCTCTTTCTCTCTCCTCCTCTATTCTCTCTCTTTCTCTCCTCTCTTCTCTCTCTTTCTCTCCTCCTCTCTTCTCTCTCTCCTCTTTCTTTCTCTCTCCTCCCCTTTTATCTCTTTCTCTCCTCTCCTTATCTCTATCTTTCTCTCTCTTCCTTTCCTCATCTATCTCTTTATCTCTCCTCCTCTCTTCTTTCTCTCTCTCTTCCTTACATCTCTCTTTCTCTCTCCTCTCTTTCTTTCTCTCTCCTCTTTTTATTCTCTTTATCTTTTTTTCTCTCTGATCTTTCTTTCCTCTCTTCTCTCTAGTCATGCATGACAGTGGCCATCACCGAGCATGACCTCCTCCTTCTCTTAATCTCATGAAACATACACTATGAGCCGGGCCTTAACTCGAGCAGTGGGCCGGGCCTCTGTCCAAGTTCCCCTGTCTCTTCCCATCTATCATAGACGATAGAACCTCATCGTCATCCATATTTTCTCTCTCTTATCTTTTTTCCGCTGTCATGGACAGTAGATTCTCATCACCATCTATATTTTCTCTCTCCTATCTCTTTCCTCTATCATGGATGGTGGAATCTCATTGTCGTCCATATTTTCTCTCTCCTATCTCTTTCCCTTTGTCATGAATGACAGAACCTCATCACCATCCATGTTTTCTCTCTCTTATCTCTTTCCCTATATCATGGACTGAGGAAACTCATCGTTGTTCATGTTTCTTCCTCTTTTCTCTTTCCTAAGTCATGGATAGCGGAACGTCGTCATCATCCATGTTTTCTCCTCCTTTCTCTCTCCTTTGTCATGGATGGTGGAACCCCATTATTGTCCATGTTTTCTTTTCCCTTCTCTCTCCTTTGTCATGGACGTCGAAACCTCATTATCGTCCATGTTTTCTCTCTCTTCTATCATGGAAGGTGGACCCCTTTGCTGCCCATGTTTTATTCTCCTTTTACTCTCCTCTGTCGTGGATGGTGGAAACTCATCACCGTCCATATTTTATCTCTCCTCTGTCATGGAAGATGGAACCCCATCGCCGTCCATGTTTTCTTCCCTTTCTCTCTCTTCTGTCATGGACGGCGGAATCCCATAGCGGTCCATATTTTCTTCCTTTTCTTTTCCTCTATCATGGACGGTGGAATCCCATCGCTATCTATATTTTCTTTCTTTTCTCTCTCTTTTGTCATGGATGGTAGAACCGCATTATCGTTCATGTATTCTTCTTCTTTCTCTCTCTTTCTTCCCTCTCCTCGATCACGAACGACGGGACCTCATCACTGTCCATTCTCCCTCCCCTTTCTCCCTCTTCTGTCGAGGACGGCAGAACCTTATCACTGTCCATGTTTCTCTTCTTTCTATCTCTTCTTACTTCTTTCTTCTCTTTCTTCGTTCTGTCTCTTCTCCCTTCTCATTCTTCTTCCTCTTTTTTCTCTCCTTTCTTCTCTCCTCTATTCCTTTCTTTTTTTCTCTTTCCTTCTCTTTTTTATTCCCTTATTTTCACTTCTCTCTCTTCTCTTTTCTCTATTCTTCTCTTCCACTTCTCTCTCTTTCTTTCTTTTCTTTTGTCTCTCGTTACTCTCTATTCTCTTTCTTCTCTCTCTCTCCTTTCATATTTTCTCTTCTCCCTCTCTTTCTTCTCTCTCTTCTTTCTTCTTCCTCACTCGTTTGACCAAGGAAGGTTAAGATTAACACTATCATCGTAGACTCATCGTCGAGCAGTATTGCTGCCTTGCCAGTATGAGTTATTGTGCTTGTCTTGCTGCCACGACAAGATAGCCATCGTGTCAGGACTGGTCGGTGATCGTTCTGTCATCGAGTAGTATTACCGTCATGTCGGTCTGAGTTATCGTGCCTGTCTTGTTACCACGCCGGGTAAATCATTTACTGATTTAGCCAATGTGTAAGTCTAGCCACTTGGTCAAATTCTTCTCTTCTTTTTCCTCTATTCTATCTCTTTCTCCCCTTTTCATCATCCCAATTTCTATTCTCTTATTCTTTCCTTCTTCTTTTGAATGCGCATGCCTGTGTGCATTCACCCAAACACATTGTGGGGTCTTGTGGCCCACTTGTCATGTAGAATTAACCGTGTGTGTGTGATTGCAAAAATAGGAGAGTACAAGTCAAGGGAGGCGATTCCAAACCAGCTGAAGAACTGGGGGGCTTTCTGTCGTGATGTAAGAAGGCTCCCACGAGTCAGCTCGAGTGTGTCACAGACCCAAGTGAGGTGTGTCCCGTCTCACATTAAAATTCCTCTCTCATCGGTTGGTATACCTGCCCTTGTTTTCTAACAAGGTTCCCAAAAAAGCGGTCTCAAGTCTTAGATACCCCTGAAACCCAAGACACGTGCCACCAAGTCATCTCGACCTGGAGGGCGAGGGCGAGATCGAGGCACCTAACCAGTCTTCACCACCATGAGTGTCCACAAGTGTCAACCGTAACGCACATTCTTCACCGCCACACATGTTCCTTCTTCACCGTTGTACATGAATCTTCTTCACCGCCGCATGTGTTCCTTAATGCCACGCATGTCCTTCAGGCTACCATGCGTGCCCTTCAGCTTAGCTCCCATGCGTGTTGCCCCACTTTGACTGCTGCGGGTGAACCAGTGAAGCCTCATCCTTCACCCCCAGGGAGTCACACTCACCCCCTTAACCCTCAGTGAAGTTGGCTTCCATTTACCATCCCTCGTTGGCCCACCATCTCCATTTGAGCCCTCTGCTTTTGTATGGCCTTAATCATTTTATCCCCAAGGAGTCAGATTGCCATCCACATACCTATTCCCCATGGAGCTTCTTCACCTACATGGTGACCCATACAATGGTCTAGATGCATGACCCTAAACTGCATGGTCCAAACTATGTGTCCTTAAACTGTAGCGAAGGTCTAGTTGCATGACCTTAAACTACATGGTCCGTGCTGCATGACCCTAAACTGTACAGCCATGGTCTGTACTGTATGACCCTAAACTGCATATTCGTGGTCTAGATACATGACCCTAAACTGCATGGTCCAAACTATACGACCTTAAACTGTAGTGGAGGTCTAGTTGCACGACCTTAAACTACATGGTCCGTGCTGTATGACCCAAAACTGTACAGCCTTGGTCCAGTTGCATGACCCTAAAGTGCAACAATGGTCCAAATTATACGACCTTAAACTATAGCGGAACTCTAAATTGCATGACCTTAAACTGCATGGTCTTAGCTGCATGACTTTAAACTACATAGCTACGGTCCAAGCTATAAGACCTTAAAATTGCAGTGCACGTCTTGGCCACATGATATTAAATTGCTTCGCATAGGTCCCGAAGGCAGGACTTTAAATATGCCTTCACATATGCGCACGTTCCACCCTCATAAATCCCCAGTAAATCCATTTTTCTTCATCACAAGCCAACATTCCCCAGTGAGTCTTACTCACGCTCACAAAATAGTGGCGATCCATCCTGCCATCCATACTTGTCTTCAGCTAGTGGGTCACTATTAGCTACCTTTCACACCAGCACCATCCATCCTCCATAGGCAGCCTCGTGCCATCTCCCAAAAGTGAGTCAAACCACCACCATACTCCCTCCATGGCCTCCACAGACTGTTATTCATCTCCACTGCGGTCCAGCTGTATGACCTTAAACTATAGTACATGTCCTGCCCGCATGACATTAAACTACTTTGCACAAGTCCCAGAGGCATAACCCTAAACACGCTCTCACAAAAACAATAAAAAAAAAAAAAAAAAAAAAAAAAACAAAAAATATATATATATATATATATGCAATAAATAACGGGCATGGTGTATACTTGAACAAAGGAATGCCATGAGTAAAAATGATGGACGGGCATGGTCACGAAACCATGAGTAAGAGCGTTCCATGAAAATAAAAACCCAGGCACGGTGAAAACCCGGAAGGGCACCGTGAGTAAAAAATGGAAGAATAAAGGTGGACATGGCATAAGGTCATGGGTAAAAGAGCCACGAATTAAAGGAGGTTGCTGAAAACCGTCTCTACGGTGCCACTTCCCAAGTCCAAGTTAAAACCCATTAAGCGCATTTGGACCAAGAGAGCAAGTTGATGTAGCCCCCGCTTCCATAGGCAGCTTCAGCCATCACTCCCTTCATAACCACAAAAGTATCGTCCAACAAGGTGAGCAGACTTAAAAAGCATCCCCCAACATCCTTCTTCCGTGCTAGGTGAACACGTAGCCCAGTCACCATCCCTTCCTCAATGCAGGGTGAATACGTAGCCTAGTCATCATCCCTTCTTCGATGTTGAGTGAACACGTGGACAAGTCATCATCACAAGGCCATCACAGGTACCATCCAACAAGGTGAGGACTTAAAATACTAATCCCTCCAAACAAACAAAACAGTCTAGGCGAGGGTGAGGACTTCGATAGGATCCCTCAAACAAACAAAACAGTCCACGCGAGGGTGAGGACTTCGATAGGATCTCTCAAACAAACAAAATAGTCCACATGAGGGTGACGATTTTGACAGGATCCCTCAAAAATTTCTATCTATCTTCCTTCTTATTCTCTCTATCTCTTTCTCTATTTCTCTATCTCTTTATCTCTTTCTCTATCTCTTTCTATTTCTCAATCTCTCTCTCTTCTCTATCTCTTTCTCTATTTTTCTCTCTCTTCCTCTATCTCCCTATTTCTCTTTCTCTATCACCTATCTCTCTTTCTCTTCCTCTCTTCTCTTCTCTTGACATGCACGGTAGTGGCAACACCATGCGTGCACACCTCTCTTATTTCTTTTTCTTTCTCCTGATATGCACAGTAGTGGCAGTGCAGTGCGTGTCCCTCTTCCTCTCTTTCTTTCTTTCTCGTTTCCCTATTAACATGCACGGTAGTGGCAGCACCGTGCATGCCTCTCTTTCTCTATTTCTCTCTCTATCTCTTCATCTATCTCTTTCTTTTCTTCTCCTACGTCTCTGTCTCCCTTCTTAAGTGTTGGGCGAACATGTATCTCAATCATTCTCTTTCTCTCTTCCCCTCTCTCCTGACATGCACAGTAGTGGCAACACCTTGCATGCCTCTCTTTCTCTTTTTCTCTCTCTTCATCTATCTCTTTCTCTTTTATTCTCCTTTGTCTCTTTCTCCCTTCTTCATTGTTGGGCGAACATGTAGCCCAGTCATTCTCTTTCTCTCTTCCTCTCTCTCTCCTGATATGCACAGTAGTGCCAGCATCGTGCATGCCTCTCTTTCTCTCTCTTTTTCTCTCTTCATCTATCTCTCTCTTTTTGTCTCCTTCGTCTCTTTCTCTCTCTTCATCTATCTCTCTCTTTTCGTCTCCTTCGTCTCGTTCTTCTTTTTTCAATGTTGGGAGAACACTTAGCCCAATCATTCTCTTTTTCTCTTCCTCTCTCCTGACATGCACGGTAGTGGCAGCACTGTGCATGTTTCTCTTTCTCTCTTCATCTATCTCTCTCTTCTCTTCTCCTTCATCTCTTTCTCCCTTCTTCAGTGCTAGGCGAACACGTAGCCCAGTCATTCTCTCTCTCTTCCTCTCTCTCTTGACATGCATGGTAGTGGCAGCACCGTGTATGCCTCTCTTTCTCCCTCTTTTCTATCTCTCTCTTTTCTATCTCTCTCTTTTCTTCTCCTTCGTCTCTTTCTCCCTTCTTCAATGTTGGGTGAACACGTAGCTCAGTCGTCATCCCTTCTTCATTACTGGGTGAACACGTAGCCCAGTTAACATCCTTATTCGATGTTGGGTGAACACGTAGCCCAGTCATAATCCTTATTCATCTATTATCACAAGGCCGTCACAGGTGCTGTCCGACAGAGTGAGGACTTAAAATACTAATCCCTCCACATCACAAACAGTCCACGCGAGGGTGAGGACATCGATAGGATCACTCAAAAGTCTCTTCTCCCCCAAAGTCTCCACGAATGGACCTGGGCCAAATGAATCCAAACGTCTTAGCATCCTAGTTAACGCATTGCATGAATATCTCCTCGACGCTAACGTGGTCCTGTGGTTAAGAAGAAAAAAGTAATTAAGCCGAAGGAAATTTTTTGAATGTTTTCCTTCTTGCTTCTCTCGAAGCACAACATTCGGCGGGGCAAGCTGTTTGAACACATTTTTCAGCACCTTGGTCCCCGATGCGAAACAAAGGAGAAGTCGGTCAATAAAGCCCTCACTTACAGTGAAATTTTTGACAAGCATCAAAATTTTCCCAGAACGGGTGAGAATATTCCTAAGGACTTCAAAAAGCTAACTGCCAAGTTTTGTCACAATGCGACATGTCTAAGGCAGTGCAAACAAAGAAAAGTCTTCCGAAAAATCAATCTCCAACACCGTGAAAATGGACCCTATAACTGGAACCCTATTTTTGAAGAGTCAAATAGTTATAGAACCACAACCATTAGATCCGTCATGGTTGAAAATCCGTAGGGGTCAAAGTTCGGCTTAAACAGATGGTCCAAGATAAAGTAATGGGCAAAAGACTGAAAAAGGAGAGGTTGCATGCTATTCTTGTGTGCCCTCCCTGCACCAATCTCCATTAAAGGAGATTGGTTTTCACAGTCACGACCAGCAAGTTTTCGAATCCCATGCATGATGAACGATTAGATTTGGCGTGCAAAGGAGTTAAAGTTGCTAAAAAATTCGATCACCGGAATCCAATTCCGGCCATAAACCCAAGATGGTAAAATCATTCTTCGGACACAAAATCGAGTTGTGTTTATTGCAACGCGATCATGACGGCATGCTCAGTGCAATTCAGCGAAGAAATTAATTGTCATGCCAAGTCGGACAAGAAATTGATCATATTTTGGCCAAATGGGCACCGGAACAACCCCGGATCGGCCTAGGAAAATTGCACGCATGCCATGGGTGCAACAGGGACTGTTTTGGAATTTTATGTATTGTTGACAAAGGCAAAATCATCAATTTGCCTCTATTTTTAGATTTTTCTTTAATTCAAATGAACTGTATTTTTTAGCAATTAGGGTAGAATTTAATCAATCCACCCATGTTTGGGCAAAAGTTTATATATATCACAAGATATCATTATACAAGAGCCCCCACTTTGCTTAATAAAATTTTTTTCTTTCATCATTGTTGGGTCACGTTTTTTGATAGAAAGGAAGGAGAGACAAATTTTTTGATCGGTACCCTTGGGCCTAAGGTGATTTTATCTTTTCTCTCTCCTTTCCTTCTCTCTTTCTCTCTCTTCTCTCCCTCTCTCTTTCTCTCTTCTCTCTCCTCTTCTTTTTTTTTCTCTCCCCCTTATCTTTGTCTTGCTTGGCGATCCCCACTGCCGAGCACAACATTTTGTTTTTCTCCTCTTTCTCCCTTTCCCCTTGTTGTCTTGTATGGCCACGACCTTCCTGCTCCCTCTTCCTTGTGGTCCCTCACGACCACAACCGTCCCTTCTTCCCTCTTGTGGTCTTGCGGGACCACCAGTTCTCTCTTTTTTTTTTTTCTTCCCTGTGGTCCCTCACGACTTTTTTCTTCCTTGTGGTCCCTCACGACCACAACTGTCCCTTCTTCCCCCTTGTGGTCTTGCAGGACCACCAGTTCTCTCTTTTTTTTTGCCTTTTATTGCTTCATGATCACTTGCTCCCTATGCACAAGGTCCACTTTCTCCTTCTTTTTCTAGTTGTCCCTCTTGTCCACCTCCCTTCTCCTTCTTTTGTTGTGTACCTTCACATGGCCCCTGTTGTACACCCTGGCTTTCCTTTTTTCCCTCTCACGCTCCGTGGTCCCACGCGACCACCATTTCTCAAAACTTTTCTTCTCATCGCTGTGTAAAAACATAACCATATTGCCATTCATGATACCAGCCCCATCGCCGTGTGCAACATACCCCATCGCCGTGCATGACCAAAGCCCATCGCCATGCATGACCAAAACCCATCACCATGCACGACCAAAACCCATCGTCGTGCATTTCTTCTTCCCTTATCTCATCTCCACAGCCGTGCACAACCCACACCTCACAGCCATGCACAACGCACACCTTACAGCCGTTAGCCACCAATTTCTGCCATCTTTTCTCACCTTCACCTCTCTTCAACCTTGCTGTCCATGCTGCCACCATCTCTCATATGCAGCCTCCATCCTTGCTCCACCTCCTTCCACTTAATTTCTCAGCCAGCAAGCTGCTCGAGCCACCACCTCCGTCCTCTCTCTTCGGGCATGTTCAACCCCGCTGCCTGTAACCACCACTCACCTGCTACTCTTCTCTCGCACACCCCATCTCCTTCACCCTCCACTGCTATCTGCATCCAAAGCCCTTGCTCACTCTTTTCTCATCCGGCAGCCACCTCTGCTCCCACTCCTCAATCACACTGCTGTCCCCGCTACCACCCATTAGGCAGCAGCCTAGTTTCTTCCTCCTACTTGTAACTTGCATCTTCTTCTTCACTGCCATCTTGCCACACCCTTCAGCCCATCACTGGCCTACCATCTCCGCCTCTCCCAGTTCCTCTATTTTTCTGAACCTGGTGGCAGCCTAGCTGCCATCACCACTCCTTCTCTCTTGCTCCCTGCAACTTACTTCCCTTGCCTGTCTCTCTTCGCGCGCCCACTTCTCTTTCTTAATCTCTGCTGTTGGCGCCACTTTGCTGCTCTACCTTACTCCACCATCTTTCACCTCCAACTCAGACACCATTCCCGCCATCCTCTCACTATCTCTCTCGCTCACCAGTCCCCTCTCGTTCACCTCTTCGTTAGGCATAATCTTCTCTCCGTGTCTTCCTCCAGCCCTCCACGAACTTTCCTCTGCAACCTCTCGCATTCTCTCTCTAGAACCCCAAATGAAAAACTCACCTCACTGCCTATTCTCATCTTTTCGTTCCTTTTTTTCATTTCGTTTCACCCACCCTTCTTCCAAATTCAAGCCTCCTTCTCTCTCTTAAGCAGGTTTACCTTTTTGTTTATTAGCTAATGTTTCCCCCTTCCATTAAAAAAAAAACCCGATACTGAACCATTTCTCCCCGTTAGCTAAAACATTACTTTTGTAAAAAAAACTTAACTTCCCTCCACCCAAATAAACCAACTCTCTCTCTCTCTCTCCCTACATTAAATTAAAAAAAAAGGAGACACTAATTGACTTTATGTCTCAACTAAAGTTTTCTTTTTCTTTATTTTATTAAACCATCCTATTGTACTTTTTCCACCCCTTCCCTTTTATCTTATTCCATTTTACTCCCTCCTTTCATTTTATTTCATTTACTTCAATTTATTTTCCTTTATTCCATTTATTTTGCTTCACTCATTTTATCCCACCATACTTTACTCTATTCCATCCATTTATTTAATTTTAATTATCTCATTTGATTTTATTTTCTTCCATCCTTTTATTTCATTTTACGCCACTTCCTTTTATTTATTTTACTCCACTTCATTCTATTTTAATCCTAATACCATTTTTTAATTTTATTTTAATTCATCTTTTTCATTTTCATTTCACCTCATTTGACATCATTCTTATTTCATCATCACTTTTATTTCACCTTCGTCTTTTCTAGAAGATCTAGTGAGAGTCAAGCTAGTCTTCACCGCCCCTCTTTCTCTTCTTTGCTTGTTTGACTAGAGGGCAGGCTGAGCCTTGTGCTACCGTGCCAGTCTTGTTATCGAGCAGTTTAGCCACTATGTCGAATTGTATTGCCGTACCCGTCTAGCTGCCACGTTAGACTAGCCATTGCGCCAGACTAGCTGTCGTGCCAGTCTTGTCGAGCAGTTTAACCGCCGTGCCGGTCTGAGTCACCATGTATGTTTAGCTTCCACACCAGACTAGTCGTTGCACCAAGCTGGTAGGTGTTGGTTTTTGTCATTGAGCAGTATTGCCGCCATGCCAGTCTGAGTTACCGTGCTCGTCTTGCTGCCACGTCAGACTATCCATCGTGCCAGGCTGGTCGGTGTTGGTTCTATAGTCGAGTAGTATTGCCGTTGTGCCAATTTGAGTTACCGTGCCCGTCTTGCTACCATGTCAATTTAGTCACCTTGCTGGCTTTTCCATTGTGCCAGCCTAGCCTCCTGGTCAAACTTCTCTCACTTTCGCTTCTCATATCTCTTTTCTTTTCTTCTCTTCTCTTCTCTCGTCTTTTTCGTCTGTTTGGAAGGTTTAGATAGAGTTAAGCTAACCTTAGCCTTGTCTCTTATTCCTCTTCCTCTCTCTTTTAAAGACAAACACTTCCTTTCTCTCTATTTTCCCTTTTTTTATTTCTTTCTTGTAAAATATGTACTGAGAGTCCCTCGCCAAGAAGACTTCGTGAGGCTATCAAATTGACACGTATTCTCTTATGTTCTTTTATATTTCTTTCTTGAGTACACATACACATGTGTGCACTCACCCTGTAACAAGGTGGGGCCTTATGACCTACACCTCTATATCTTTGATGGGTGTGTGTTTGCAGGAAAGGAGAAACAGGTCAAGGGAGGCGACTCCAAACCGGCCATAGGCCAGGGGGCATTACAACATGATCTACGAGGGCACTCATGCTAGCCAGACAGAGCGTGTCACGGACCCACGTGAGGTAAGTCTTGCCTCACGACCTTAATTCCGCTCTCACCGGTTGGTATTCCGACCCACGTCTTCTTTACGTAGTTCCCAATAGAGCGATCTGAAGTCCTGGGTTCTCCTTGAAACCTGAGACACGTGCCACCAGGTCATCTCGACCCGGGGGTGAGATTGAGGCATCTAACCAGTGACCTTCTCCTTCTTCTCTCCCATTCCTATCTCGCATTGTAGTGAGTGTTGCCAGGCACAACCTATTCTTTCTCCTCTCTCCTTTCTGTCTTGCACGGTAGTGCATGCCACCAAGCATGACTTCTCTTTCCCCCCTCTCTTTCTTTATTTGATCAGAGGGTAGGCTGATCCTTGAGCAACCATGTTAGTCTCGACAACGTGCGGCCTAGCCGTTGTGCCGGTCTAGCTATTGTGCTCATCTAACTGTCGTGTTAGATCAGCCGTTATGCCAGACCAACCATCGTGGAAGTCTTGTTGTCGAGCAACTTAGCCGTCGTGTCGATATCATTACCGAGCCCGTCTATCTGTTGCACTAGACTAACTTCGTGCTAGTCTTGACAGTGTGCCAATCTAGCTACCCGATTAAACTTTTCCCCCTTTTCACCTTCACTCATCTGCTTTCTTATATCTCACTCAGTTCTTGAGGAGATGCCAGAAGGCTATCAAATTGATACGAACTCGATCATGTCACTTTCCATTTTTCCTTCAGTACACATGCATGTGTGTGCTCACCCTATGACAAGGTGGGGTCCTCAGACCCACTTGTCTGTATTCTAATGTGTGTGTGTGATTCCAAGAAAAGAAGAAAATAAAGCCAAAGAAGGTGATCTCGAACCATTCATAAGTCTAGGCGGCATTCAACGTGATCTAAGAGGGCTCTCATGAGAGCGGGCCCAAGTGCGTCATGGACCCAGATGAGGTAAGTCCCACCTCACACCGTAATTTCTCTCTCACTGGTTGGTAATCCTTCCCATGTCTTCCTCACACGGTTCATGAGAGAGCAGTCTCAAGTCTCAGGTCCACATCGAAGACTAGTCACCAGGTTATCCCGCCCTGAGGATGAGATCGAGGCACCTAACCAGCTTTGTGACTCTACTGGGGACACACTACCCTATAGTTGGATTGTTCTTGTTTGGCTCACCTTTCTTTTAATTCTTGTTCACTTTACACAAACATGTCTTTGGGTTTACCTAACCCTTTCATCCGAGTCGAGGATTTTCTGATCCCCGAACTCATGACCTCACTTCGAGAACAGGTTCCGCGAACCTCACTCCTAACCTTTCTTATGAGCGTTGACCATGTGTCATGCTCTTAGGTCTTGACCTAGGTTGGTGCGAGGAGGGACCTAGAAGTCCCTCACTCCCCATCTTTTAGCCTTGGGTCCAAAGCATCTTGTATGGGTGGCGCGTTAGCCACCACACACAACATGCACCTTGCTACTGACAAGTCACTTTCCGGCCCTACTGCTCAAGGCAGCCAAAAGACAGTCCCATTTCTTCTTGTGCATGGCAGTCCACCTGTCAATGCTTCTGTGGGTCGTCGTAAGGCCGTCCCCCATGATCTACCACATCGGGCCCCTATAACAAGAGGTTCGACACACGAAGGAGGAGGTCCTAAGGCCACCACCTCCCACACATGCATCAGGGCTCATGGTTCACCCACTCGAGCCGCACTTCGAGGCAATCCTCAGGCTGCCCCGAACCATTGTCCGGGTTCGGGTCCTCTTAGACCTAGCTCTATATACTTGATGCATACATATCGCACTACTCGGGGCTGTCGTCTGATTGCGCTTAGCCAAGTACACGAGAGACAATCCCCTGATCGTCCCTCTCAGCACATGCCTGCTCACTCTATGGGGGGTGGTCACAAAGCCACTCCCTCACAAACACATGCTCGCAATCCTCGACCTCTTAAGGCTCGACCCATTGCTCGAGCTCGGGTTAACCCTCAGGTTACCTGAAACCCTTTTGCAAGTGGCACAGACGCGCCACCCCCACGGACAACTCCTAGCTTCTGACTGAAGGGTCACTAGCATAGACTCCTCCCTCGTTTGTCCCCTCTCCTCTCGACTATCCGCTCATGGCCTGGTAGTCAAAGGCCTTCTTCCCCAAGAGTACTATCTTGAGATACCCTCTTCAAACCAGCCCTATATTCAGTGCCCACAAGAGACCTCGGGGCAAGGCCCCCTTGGGAGATGAGATCTTCCATTCCCTATCTCTCCCCAAGCCAAGGCAGAAGCCTGAGCTGACCCCGATTTGTGGCCCACATTCCCTGCCACATCTCATGGAGATGACTCGCTCATGTTTGAAGAAAGTGGACCTTTCGCAATCACGGTTGGAGTCTCAGTTCTTGAGGGAAGTACATTAGAACTTGAGAGTCAAGCATGCCTGAGGCCTACGAATAGTTCCGACATAGGAAGTCAGGACACATGGGGAAAGTAAGCCCGTCTATCCCTTGGTTGAGAACAACTACAGGTTGCGACAGAGCTTCAGAAGGAGGAAGCATGCACGGTTGTTAACGTCGTAGGAGGCGACCCAATCGTGCAACACTTGCATTCCCAAGATCGTCGTGAGCCAGTCCTGACTAGGTCAGTGTACAAGGGTCAATCTCAGTCAGGGCATGTTGAACCCTTACTGATTGACTTGCCTTACCCAGTCTGAAGAATGCGCCAGACCTTGACAATACAAGAGACCAATCCTCTTGAGGAAACTGTCAACGTGATGTTTGTCAATGAGCCCACTGATGATCAAGAAGACCGCATGAATAGGTTCGAAGACATGATCTGCAAGATGATGAAGAAGATTGACCAAATAGAGAGTGCACGACCTCCTGAGAACTCATCTCACCAGGAAGCCAATTCTCCTCATCCGCCTAATCCGGTCCCGAGGCAGTCATATCCTGTCCATGACCATTCCTTCTCTCCACAGGTCTCTTAAACCGACATTGATGCCATAGTCACCCGTAGTTTGTGAGGAAGGCAAATCCCAAGTGTACAAGCTACGACGCTCTATCGGAAACCCTATCCATCTTATATCGACCAGCTCTCGTTTCCCCTAAATTATCAGAAGGGGAAACTCCCACTCTTCAACGACACAAGTTGGCCTCACAGCATATCGCCCACTTCTATTCAGTGTGTCAGGAGACGACAGCTGATAGGAGACTTCTTCTCCATCAGTTTGTTGAAACCCTTGACAGGTCGACATTCAAGTGGTATGCTAGACTTCCACCAGCCTCAGTGCAGACCTGAGAAGAAATGGATCAATTGTTCTACAAGTGTTTCTATGAGGCTGAGAGAGATGTTAAGACTATCGAACTTCTCACATTGACCCAGAACCTAGATGAGCTAGTCGATCAGTTCATAGTAAGATGGAAAGACTTAGCTGCGTTCCAAGCTAGCCTTATGCCAGAAATTGATGCAGTCCAAACATGTGTGTGCATCATGTGACTGAAAATCTCCCTACATGTTGAAGCATCAAACGTGACCTCTATATCAGACCTAATTTCCAAAGTAGTCTGAATAAAGAGTCTCTTTAAGCATCATGGAAAGCTCCAAACTCCAGCATCAAGTGGAGAAAGCAATCAGAGTTCAAACAATAGTTGCAACAATTCTCGGGGCAGTCAACAAAAAGGCATGATTAGTGCTACTGTTACTATCACAGACCCCAAGAAGGCCACACCTCAAACCCTGGATTTCTCTAAGGGGGTGAACTCTCCAAATGCTCAAGGGATACCACATGCAGGATAGAAAACCCAGTCCTACAATAACGTGCCTCCACCTCGGAATCTTTATGGGAAGGATTACTAAGAGGAGCAGAATAAGAAGGTATATCGTTTCGATAGGGAGTGGGTTCCAGCTCTACTTCGAATGTTGGTTGAGCAACAGATGATTACCTTGGTTGAGGTGAAAAGTCCAAAAGATGCTGACTTTGCCAATCACAAGAGATATTGCACATATCACAGAATGTTGGGGCATCCTGTTCAAGACTATGTCACCCTCAAAGACAACATCGAGGCTTTAATTCAAAAGGTGTAGATACACCTTGATAGCCTCAAGAAGGCACTTGGGGCAGTTGAAGCATCTCACATGGTAACAGCTCAAGAAGAAGTTCAGCAAATATATCGGCTTGATGAGCTACCACCATACCTTCTTCAAGCATTATTCTGCATGATGCTTCAATTCAGGGTCATCACACCAAAGATGTCAAGACAACTTGAAAGCCTTGCTAAAGGGATTGAAAACCTTTGGTGTCCATATCACCAGATTTGAGGTCAAAACCTGAGAATATGTTTTGGCTTTCAACCTATAATATTAAAGGAAGTATGAGATGGGCGTTATGTTATCTCTATCTTAGAGGATCATGCTCAACCCACTTAACTATCAACACAAGAGGTCACTCAGACCGAAATCCCTTGTGTTGACACACTGCTCGAACCTTCTGACTTTGACGAACCCTCAATGTCCCGGTCATGGCAGGTCAATCGAGGACGAATCAAGATGAAATCCATGAAGAGGGATGTTGTTCGCCAAACAAGGTCAGTCCCTGGGCCTCGTGAACCTGATCATCCTGCATCTGTTCCAAAAATGGTCGAAGGAGATGAGCACCAAGAGCTGCTCATCGAAGAAGGAAACTCTCTCAAACCCAGTCTGAGGTCGAGTTCCTTAGGCTTCTTCCTATTTTTTCAAATTTTCAAGACTTCTTCCCTAAGTTAGTTATTGTTGTTTGAAGATATTTTTCAGCACCATGGGTCCCCGATGTGAAATAAAAGAGCAAAGCCGATCAATAAAGCTTAATAAGTAGTGGAAATTTTGACAATATCAGACTGGCCCCAAAACAAGTCAAAATCTTCATATGGACTCCTAAAAGCCTCTTGCCAAGTTTCGTCGCATTCCGACATCTTTAAGGTAGTGCAGACTGAGAAACAGTTCCATCACGGCGCTTGCTTAATAGATTTATATGAGACCAGTTCCATCGTATGCGTAAGGTTTAGGGCTATCTTTGGTCTGAACCTTGTACATGATGAACGGTTGTATTTCACACAAGAAGACGATAAAGTGACTATAAATTTTGTTGTCGAATTCTGGCCAAAACTCCAAAGTTGCAAAATCTTCGTCCGAGCACGAAATCGAGGTGCGTTGTTGCCACACAATTGTGACAATATGCTCAGTGCAATTTAGCAAATAAATCGAATAAAAACATCAAGATGAAGATGCACTATCAATCAAAAGTTTTCAAGATCTATTCAAATTTCAAGTTAGGTGATCATTCCTTTAAAGTGTGATTCGTGGCTTAAAATTATTTTGCATCGACCCCCACACAATGGCAATCATTTCTTGTTCATTTAGATGCTGGATCGTCAATGGATCGTCTGAGAAGAATCAAGAACGTCCCTAGTTCTCAGTAGGGACTGTTTTGAAATTTCTTCAATTGTTAGGAAGGGGAAAATCAATCATTTTACACCCTAGTTTCTTTTTTTTAATTCAAATAAACCTTAATTATCATCAATCAGGGTTAGTTTTAAGTGATCCACCCATGTTTTAACCCTAGTCTATAAATAGACGCTACCTCTTATTGTAAAGGGATCATCTCTCAGTATAAACAGATCTCTCTTTAAGACCCACAGAGACTCCTTTGATGAATAAAAATTCTTTTTGAAGAGCACGAGTTGGGTCAGGTTTCTTCTTTGAAGAGAAAGAGAAGAGAGATAAAGTTTAGAGCGGTACCCCTCCTACCTTCAAGGTAATTTCTCTCGCTGGTTTTCTTTTCCTCTCTTCTTCCCTCTCTCCTTCTCTTTCTTCTTTGTCTTCTCTGCTGAGTCTTTCTTAGAGGTCATGCACGGTAGTGGCAGTGTTGTGCATGCCTCTTTCTTTCTTCCTCATCCTGTGACTTCGTAGGTCGTGCATGGCGATGGCAGCGCCGTGCGTGAGCTACTCTCTCTCTCTCTCTCTCTCTCTCTCTCTCTTCTTCTTCTTTCTTCTTCTTACTTCTTACGTTCTACGTACGTACGTACGTACGTACGTACGTGTACGTTGTCGTACGTCGTACGTACGTACGTACGTACGTACGTACGGACGGTACGGACCGGTACCGTACGACCGTACCGACGTCGTACGTACGTACGTCGTACGTACGTTCGTACGTTACGTTAC
>NW_006494719.1:93408-127635 GCF_000471905.2 Amborella trichopoda
GTCTTCTTAGTAGGTCGTATGCGACGGTACGGTAGGTCGACGTGTTGTGTCGATGCCTCCTTTCTTTCTTTCCTTCCTACTCTCGTGTACGTCGTACGGTCGGTGCGACTGGCGATGGCGAGCGCCGTCGCGTGAGCTACTCTCTCTCTCTCTCTCTCTCTCTCTCTCTCTTTATTCGTTTCTTTTCTTCAACATGGTTTGCACACGACGTCAGTTGTCGTTGTGTGTAACGCAGTCTGAAGGGACACACGGTGAGCCGGGCCACCCTCAAGCAGTGGGTCAAGTTCTTGTTTCGATTCCAAGATTGACGTCACACATGATGATGTATATCGTCGACGTCATGCTATCTTTCTTTCCTCTTACGAGTTGCAGACGGTGATGTCTATCACCGCCTGTTAGGGTCTCACACATGCTTCACGTCTATCGTAGACGGCGATACGTAATGCCGTCAGTGGGCTTCTCTTGCACCCAGTGCCTATCGCCACTCGTGAAGGGTCACAATGATGCTTATCGCCGTCCACAGGCTTCTCTTGCGCCCTGTGTTAATCACAGACATCGATTCATATCGCTGCTCGGGAAGGTTCGTGATGATTCCAATTGCTGTCCAAAGGCTTCTCATGTGCCCTGCGCCTATCGCAAACGACGATGCCTATCGCCGTCCGTAAAGGGTCGTGGCGATGCCTATTGCCATCTGAAGGCTTCTTTCGTGTGCTCTGTACCTATCACCGCCCACGAAGGATCGTAGCAAGACCTATTGCCTCCCGCAAGCTTCTTTTGTGCGCTCTGTGCCTATCACAGATGGGGATACTTATCACCGCTTGTAAATGGTTCTGCAGTCGATGGTGATGGCTAACGCCATCTGCAATTCTTTTCTCGCCCTTCTACAACGAGCAACAGTGTTCAACGCCGTCCAGGGGCCACGACACTGTTACTCCACGGCTATGAAAGGTGGTGTCTAATGCTGCCGGGACCTTCCCCCTTCATCGTCTCACTGTTTGAACTCATTTTTCAGCACCTTGATCCCTAATGTGGAATAAAGAAGGAAGAAGTCAAGAAAGCCTACAAAATAAGTAGAAATTTTGACAGTCCCATAATTACCTCAAAATTTGTCAAGATCTTCATCATCACTCCAGAAGGACACCTGCCAAGTTTCATCACGATCAGACATGTCTAAGGTAGTAAATACAAAGAAATAATTTCAAAAAAATTGGCCTCTCGCACCCTAAAATAGACAATGTAACTAGAACTATATTTTTGATACGCCAAACAGTTGTTGAACCACCGCCATTCACTCTGACACGGTCAGAAACCCATATGGGTCCAGTTTTGACTTAATCAGGCATTCCTGGACAAAGTTAGGGGTAAAATACCGAAAAGGGGTAGGTTGCACACTATTCCCATGTGGCCACCCGGCATCAAGTGGTTGTTTTTACAGTCATGGGCAGTCACTATTGGGGTCTATATCTCACTCGATCCCAGTCCGATCGCACTTAAATTTGGTGAGCATGTTCATCTCATCAAGACGAGCGATTCGATATGTGGTACGCCCCTAGACGATGTCCGAGTAGGGAGAAAAACTTGAGAGAAGTTGCTAATCCGTGAAGAAAGTTGTAAACAATTCAACGGCAACACGCCCCACTTCGACGGCTACATCACGATGCTCGGATACCCGATTGACATGAAACCAATTGCATTATGTGCATAAGGTCCGTGGTCATCTCTGGTCCGAACCTCACGTACGATGAACGGTTAGATGTAACACACAGAGGCATCAAAACTGTTGTAAATAGCAGCGGTCGAATTGCAAGATTTCGGTCAAAAACTCAAGACGACCAAATCTTCTTCTGGACACGAAATCACGCTGTGTTTGTTGCAACGTGATAGTGACGACATGTCAGTGTGATTCAATGAAGAAATCATGAAGAAACATCAAGTAACGAGCGTATAATTGATCCAAGTTTTCAAGATTCATCCAAAATTCAAGTTTCATGATCACGGCTTAAAAACATGATTCATGGCTTGAAGTTGGTATCAAATCAATTGTCATGCCGAGCTAAACAAGAAAATAATCATCTTTCGATCAAATGGGCATCAGAACAACCCCGGATTAGTTAAGGAAGATCACGTAAGTTCTCGGCTAGTAGTAAGAACTGCTGAAATTCGACACATTGTTGGGCAGGGGCAAAACAATCCTTTTGTACCAATTTTTAGTGTTTCTTTTAATTCAATTAAATTGTAATTATGTTCAATTTTAGGTTGTTTTGAGAGTACACCCATATTATAGCCCAATTCTATATAAGCATGCAAAGCCAAATTGTAAAGGACCTTTGATTCATTTCACACAATGATAAATAAAATTTCAATTTCCTCTTGAACTTGTGGGTATGTCTTGGAGAGAGGGAGAGGAGAGAGAAGAAAAGGGCCGGTATCCTTCGTTAAGGTAACTTTCTCTTTCATCCTCTCTCTATCCTCTTCTCTTTCTCTCTCGTCCTTTCTTTTTCTCTCCTCATGTCCATCTCTCCTCCTCTCTTTCTCTCTCCTCCTCTCTATCTCTCCTCCTCTCTTTCTCTCTCCTCATCTCTCTCTTCTTCTCATCCATATCCCTCTCGCTCTTTTTCTCATATTTATCACTCCTTCTCTCTCTTGTTCTCATCCTTTTCTCTCTTTCTCTCTCTTCTTCTCATCCTTATCTCTCTTTCTCTCTCTTCTTCTCATCTCTATCTATCTTTCTCTCCATTCTTCTCATCTTTATCTGTCTCTCTCTTCTTCTCATCATTACCTCTCTTTTTGGTAACACAGTCGGCAAAGCTTAATGTCGAATGCATCTTCTCTCTCTTCTCGTCTAACACAATCGATGAAGCTTAACGTTGACTGTATCTTCTCTCTTTTCTCCGTCCAATATAGTTGACGAAGCCTAGTGTCGACTGCATCCTCTATCTCTTCTCTATCCAACACAGTTGGTGAAGCCTAGCATCGACCCTATCCTCTTTCTCTTCTTTGTCCAACACAGTCGACGAAGCATAGCACCGACTGCATCCTCTCTCTTCTCATCTAAAAACGTTGGTGAAACTCAGTGCCGACTGCATCCTCTCTCTCTTCTAGTCCAACACAGTTAGTGAAGCCTAGCACCAACTGTCTAACACAGTCGGTAAAACTCATCATCAACTGCATCCTCTCTGCTCTTGGTCTATCATAGTCGACGAAGCCTAACGCAGAGTACATCCTCTCTCTCTTCTCGTCTAACACAATTGATGAAGCCTAACGTCGAATGTATCTTCTCTCTCTTCTTTGTTTAGCACAGTTGGTGACACTCAGTGCCAACTGCATTACCTCTCTCTTCTTTGTCTAACCCAATCGACGACGCTCAATGCTGATTGAGTCCTCTTCCTCGTCTTTGCCTAATACAGCCAGTGACGCCTAGTGTCGTCTGTGTTTTTCTCTCTTCCCTCATAGTCTTCTTTTTCTTTCTTTCTCTTCCCACTCCTTTCTTTTCTCTTCTTCTCTTATCTTACTCTTCATATGTTTTTTCTTTATGATATCTGTTATTTCTGTTATTCTTTCATTTGATTAAAGAGGGGCTAAGATTAGCCTATCATGATAGTCTATTGTCTAGCCACAATGTTGTTGTGCCATAAGTACTGTGCCCGCTTTATTACCACGAAAGAATAACCGTCGTGTCTAGCTAATCAATATCAGTATTAACGTCTAGTAGTAATCCTGTTGCGCCGGTCTGAGTAACCATTGGGGATTTTCTCATTCCCTCATTCGTGAGTGTCCCCAGGGAACAAGTTCCTTTAACTTCGTTTCCAACCCTTCTTTGAGTAAAGACCTTGGGTCTAGCTCCCAGGTCTTAACCTGGATTGACGTGAGGAGGGACCTAACTCCCCATCTCCTTGCTCTGGTGGAACCTCCACCAAAGCACCCAGCATAGGTGGTGCACAGGCCACCGCTCACAGCATGCACCCAGCCACTGAAAAGTCTTTTGTCGGTAGTATTGCTAAGGTACATCGGAAGGCTGCCCAGTCCCTCTATGTAAAAGGCAAGCAAGTTGCCTTTGCATCTGTGGGTCGTCGCAAGGCTACCCCCCATATTCCTGGACCACAACAAGTCTCTCTCCCTAGGGGCTCAACATATAGAGCCGAAGACCCTGTGACCTCCATGCCTCACACACCACAAGGCTCATGGGTCACCGACTCGAGCCACACCTCGGGGCAACCCTTGTGCTACCTCGAGTCAGCATCTAGGGTCAAACCTCGCAAGGCCAGGTCCTGCACACGCTGCTCACACGCATCCCACTACTCAGGGCATTGCCGTCATTACGCCAACTCGAGTACACAGGAGACAACCTCCTCGACCTCCTACTCAGCACACACAATGCACCCTATAAGGGGTAGGCCTCCACCAATTCCCTTACAGACCCCCGCTCGTAGTTCTCGGCCTCTTAAGGCCAGACCACTTGCTCGAGCTCGGACTGACCCCCAGGTCACCGTGATCCTTCTTCAAGGGGAGCACATGCGTTGCCATTTCAGACAGCCCCTCGCCCTCGACTCAGGCGTCCTCATGAGTCAACCATGATTTTCCCTGCTCCTCCTTCTTCGAGCAAGCACCTTCAACATTGGTACTCGAAGACCTTCCCCAAGAGTACCATCCTGAACCAGCCTCGTCATTTTGCTCATGTCTTTGGAGCCCACAAGAGAGCTCGAGACAAAGACCGGATGGAAGATCAAGTCTTTCATCCTCCCCGACCCAAGATGACTCTGGTCCCTGGTCCTCATCTTTTGCGGCACCGGATGGAGACAACTCTCTCTTATGCAAGAAGAGCCGCCCAGTCGTAGTCCCGATCGCTATTTTGGAGTGAGGTCCATCAAGACCTCGAGGATAAACGCGATAGGGGCCCGCGAATTCTCACTAAGAAAGTTATCGAGGCTATCGGGGCAACCAGCTATGATGGCCCTCTTCGCTTGAACCCCTTCTACCCTCTTCATGTGACGAAGCATGAAGAAAAGCTCCATGAGCCCTGCAATGTGGTTAATGTTGTAGAAAGTGACTCAGCCCCTTGTCAGCCACAGTCTCAAGACCATCGAGAACCAGTCGTCACGCGATCGACATACAAAAGTTGAGTTCAGTCACGGAACACTTCCCCCTACTGACTGATCTGCTGCGTGTGACCCATCAAGCTTGCCAGCCCTCCACGCAGCTAGGGTTGACCCCCTTGAAGAAACAGTCAGTGTGATGGGTATAGATGAACCTGACTCATAGGAAAACTGCATGAACAAGTTTTGAGGATACGGTACGCTCGATGATGAAAAATATCGATCATATAGACCTCGCACGCCAATTAGCTAACCATGAGGTCAATTCCCATCACTCTGATGGTGCACCTACAAGGCAACCCCTTCCCTCTGCCTCATAGGACAATTCTGTCCCTCACCCCATCTCACAGGCAGACATCGATGCTATGGTGACCCATAGCTTAAAGAACAGGCAAATTTCAGGGATACAAGGCGCAACGACTTGTCGAAGGCCGTACCCTTCATATATTGACCAGGTGTCGTTTCCCTCAGATTACAAGAAAGGGAAGTTTCCCCTATTCAACAGGACCATGTCCCCGAATCAGCATATCGGCCACTTTCAGGCAGCATGTCGAGAAACAATGGCTGATGGGAGACTCGTTCTCAGTCAATTTCTTGAAATCTTTAATGGCCCAACTTTTCAATGGTATGCACGACTTCCCTCGAACTCGATACATACATGGGAGGAAATGGAAAAACTGTTCTATCAACGCTTCTATGAGGTCAAGAGAGAGATTCAAATCATCAAAACCTGATTCAAGACCCTGATGAGCCCACGGACCAGTTCATATCAAGATGGAGAAATTTGGCTGCTCGCCATCCTAATTCTATGCCTGGGAAGGAAGCAGTCCAAACATGCGTGCGGAACATGGGACCTAAGATCGCTCTACATGTCGAGGCCTCTAATCCGACCTCCATGTCAGAATTGATCACTAAATTAGTCCGCATAGAAAGTTTATCACACCACCATGGCGGGTCACGACATTGGTCTGTAAGCTCAACAAACAACCGGGGCCATGGTAGGTCTCGAAAAAACACACATGGCAGCCAATAGAAAGGAGTAATCCGTGCAGCCATCACGGTCACTGATCCAAAGAAGACTTCCTCTCAAACATTGGACCTCTCTAAGGGATGGGCACAACGAAGACAGCTCCCCAGGCAGGCAGACAACAACAGTCGTACAACTGAGTACGTCCACCTGCCAACCTAGATTATTTCACCAGGCATAGGATCAAGGTCTACCCCTTTGAGAAGGAATGGGTCCCTGTGTTGTTCCGGTTATTATTGGAACATAATATGATTTAGATTCCAGAAGCCAAGTTCCCTGAGCAAGCTGGCCTTGACACTCTAGTGAATTACTGTGCTTACCATTGAACGATCAATCATCCCATGGATGACTACTACACGTTAAAAGATATTATCGAGGCCCTGATTCAAAAGCGTCAGATAATGAAGCCTCCCATGAAGTAACCGTCTAAAAAGAAGTTGAAGCCCTTGGCATCCTTCACGCCTTCTTTGTTATAAAGACTTAGGAAGGCATAATCACACTGAAGCAGGCAAGGCAACCCCGACGTCTTGCAAAGGGGACCGAGGACCGTTGGTGCCCCTATAACCAGATATGGGGTCACTAACTGTGGGAATGCACCAGTTTCCATGATATATTCACAAAGAAAATGCCAGAATGTTAGGAGTTATACAATGTCCCAGTAAGTGACCCCCAAGCCACTGTTCCTCCAATGCAAGAGGACCTCCCAACACATGACCTTCCTAATAACGATTCAGACTCTACTGAACCCTTGACTTCCCATAAATGGGTAGTCCACCATGGGCAAAGCAGACTCAAGTACTTAAGATGAGAAGCAGTTTGCCAAGATAAGGTCCTTCACAATCCTAGTGAGATGAATCAAACACCACCTCAGAAAACTAGTAGGAGACGGGCACCAAGGGTTGCTTGTCGATAAAACAAGACGGTTCAATCGCCACTTGAGCAAGAATTTCTCAGGCCCCTTCCCCCACTGCCAACTTTATTGAATTTCATCCGTGGCATTATCCTACTTCCTTCTCATCCAGAGGACCTCCCAGAGTCATCTTCCACTGAGAGCACATCCATTGAGGGTGACGACGTTAAAAGCACTCCCCAACAGTCTAAGCATGGGAAAGACCTAAAAGATCCACTGCACACATCTAACCCTGGTGATGACGTGTAAAGCTGCCCAGATCGGTCTGATGAGGGGAATGACCTTAAAAGTCCCCTACCTTCTAACCCATATCCTTCTTCTTCTTTTGCTTCTCATCCTTCCTCTTTTATTTCTTCTGCATGTACAACCTCGATATGCCCGGACTTCGAGGCTCTCGACAGAGAATTCGAAGGGATCAACATACGCAGGATGCAATGGAAATGATTGAGAAAGACCCTGGCATAGGCAGCAGGATTCTTAACAGTTGCCGATGCACTGACAGCTAAAGCCATGACAAAGCCACCTTCTTCGAAGAAGCACAAAAATGCGAAGCCAAAGAAACCCCAGTGGCCCCCTGAGCCCGACTTTGAGCAGAGACTGAGAGAGTCAAGAGGGCAAAGTTTCTACTCTCGGGAAGCTTGCCACATGGTACAAATATCAGGAGCAACACCCATCATGAGGTAGATAAATCTCAGATCGGGGAGGACGCTGCAACCTCCACTGCAGAAGTCAGACCCCTTGAAGTTCCCTTGTCCACCATTGCCCCCTAATACAAAGACTAATCTGTCTATCTTATAGCTCCTTAGGCTCCTTCTCAATCCCAATACCTCAAACAATCCACTTATTCTCCAATTCCTTAGGACACCTCTGATCGCATATACTTAATCACTTCCAAAACCTCAAACCTCTATCACCCGAACTAAGCTTGTTGTGCAATTGAGTTAGCCAGCAGGTCAAAATAAACCTCTTCCACCCAAACCTGCTCCTAAACCCAACATACCACCCAAACCAATGGCAGGACTAGGAGCACAAGGCCTTGATCAAGAAAATGTGAAATATGTGATAGGACATCTACAAACGCTTCTAGCTCTCCTTAGTATTTACGACACCCTCATGCTATCAAAGGATTACCAGATTGGTTTAGGCTCTCTCTAACCCAAAGGTGTACGAGATTGAAGTAGAACCTATTGAAGTGGACTCGACGATTTTAGAAGGATGTACGCCAATCACCTTTTTAGAGAATAATCACAACTGGGAGAAAAGTTTCATAATCGCCCTCTCTTTATCACTGACGAATTACATGAATGCCCCATCAATCGAATTATGTTAGGTGGAGGGTCGGCAGTCAACCTTACTCCGAGGAGGATCCTTACATAATTAGGGTTAGGGTCCAAAGATCAGGAGGATCCTTACACGATTAGGGTTAGGGTCCAAAGATCTTACTCCGACCCACGTCACAGTTCAATGGTTCAACCAGTCAGAAGAGAAGCAAGCTGACATAATTCGACTTCGTTTTAAGATCTGTGAGCTGAATGATTATGCCAAGTTTCAGGTAATTGACACTGACACTTCCTACAACATTCTTCTCGGTCGGCCATGGCTTCATGACCAGGGGGTGGTTCCATTGACGTTGCACCAATGCTTCAAGTATAGTCGAGATGGGAGAACACATACGGTCTATGCTAATGAAAGACTGTTCCCTGTAGCCGAAACTCACTACGCCGATGCTAAATATTACTTCACAGATCTGGTGTCACCTCAGAAGCTGAATGATGGAGGTCACAAGTCTACAATCAAGACAACATCTTCATCTTATGAAGATGTTGAGGATGTTGGGAGAACATTGGTGAACATGTTCATAGTGGAAGAAAGGCAAGGTAGAATTTTACCTCTAACCCCTATTCATTCTAACATCCCAACCATCATCCCTGAAGAAACTTCTTCTTCACTTGTTAAGGAGTCTTTGCCCTCTTCCCTCAGTTTTGAGCCACCTTGGCCGAAAGATGAACCAGAGATCATTCCGGAGATTGAGCAAGTAGTGAGGAAAGAATTCCCAGCTCCAAACATCACCTATACATCGGACCATCAAAAAGTCTTGCATATCCCGATTGCACTCTTGAAAGCGAAAGTGGCACGTCAACCACCGCGAATATGTTTTCAAAATTCGGTTGTTATAAGTATTAAGGATGCTCCTCGAACCAGTGACCAGCCGAAAGTTCTACTTTTCCCCGATCTGGCAGGCGGAGAACAGTTTGACAAAGGACAGTCTTCTTCCCCTCAAGAGCGGGATCCCCTAGCAGAGTTAAGAAGCAAAGTTCACAGTCTACAGTGCTAATTGCAGGTTATGGGTATTGCTTTGAAACATCTCGAGGAGTTCATGCCAGAGACCAAATGCTATAATGGGTTTGAAGTAAATGCATCACTGATAGAAGCTAAAGCCCCTCCTGATTGGACTATTTACAGTGAATAGGCTCATCAAATGATGAGGAAAATGAATTATGAGCCCTTTGTCAATCAAGCATTAAGAGGAGAAAAAGCAACGACTCCCCATTTTGAAGTTATCCACGCCGCGACAGCCCATCATGGGACTAAACAAGGCCTAGGGTGTTAGCCTCTTGAGACAACAAAAATATTGAGAAGCATTCGAAAAAAGGGGGTACATGCGGTGCAGCAAAGTAAGAAGAGAATGAAATCATGCAACGAAGTCAGTCGGAAGAGAAAAAGTAGCACTTTATTTACGAGTTAAAAAATTTTAACAAGTACTGGTAAAAGAAAAGACATTATCAATAATGATCAATCATCCTATTTCTCTCTGTGCTACACACTATAGGAGAAGTCTCGGTGCCCTAGACACGCTCCTTCAGTTCGGCCACCATTTGAGTCTCCTCCTCCACGCTACAATTTCAGACTCAATGTTGCGATCGAGTTTGGATAAATCTGCAACCAAAGAGGCCTCCATGGCCCTCCTCTGAATCATCTCCGTCTCAAGTCCAACGAATTCCTGCCTCAATATTCGCATCTCCTCTCTGATTTCGATCATTCTCTTGTAGCTGCCTTACGCCTCCCTCTTGAGATCCTGTTGACGACTAGTTATCGTGGCCTTCTTCTCAATGCAAGAATCTATCTTCTCGTGACGACACAAGATCGACTCCTCCAAGGAGGCTAGCCTGCTGATTTTCACGTCATGATGTGGTATTCCCGACCGCCATCTCTCCAACTCATTCAAGGTTGCATCAAAATGGGAAAGGGCTGTTGGTGCACTTCCAATCATAGCGGTCGCAGCAAATTCCCTTAGTTTGGCCAAAGCCTTGCCCATCTCATTGAAAGGCAACTCCCTCAAGCCCTGAAGGCCTGCTCGAAGCATGAATGCAATCATACTAGAAACCCCGCTAACGATGTACCTAGCTTATTGAGATTGCAACAGCTGAAGAAACTTCGGCTTCAAGGGCCGGGCTGGTCAAAGTAATAGCCATCTGAGCCACTGGCTCCTCTGAAATGATGACAAAGCCCAAACCCTCATGCACTTCAAACGCAGAACCCGCCCCAGCCGCAACCTACCTGGATTCTTCAACACCAGTCTCCCAGCCTTGACCCTGGCTTATGGGAACCTCCACTTTTGTCTCAACAGCCTTCAAAGAAACCTGTTCCCCATGCTTCTCACCCTCCTGAACCGCCATATTAGCATTGACTAGTTCAGAAGATGCCTCTTCCCTTGGGCCTTAGCCAATCGCCAATTCATCCTTAGCCATGGTTTCTTCCATCTGGCCTACACCCTCAGTAGCCAGAACCTCAGCCACAAAAATTTCAACCCCTCCATCTTCATGATTTGTGCCCTCAGGGGTAGCGGCCTCTTGGTACTGAGGGGCACCATTAACTACAGGCCCTACTTCTTGAATCACAGCCTCTGCCTCTGTCGGGGAATTAAACCCTCTATGCACAGAGGCCACATCGGCATTAGATTCCTTTCTTAGAGAAGTTGGTTCGGGACCTCCAGCCTCGTCAGTCTCCATCAGAGCTGGCTCTGATTCAGGAACCACCCTTGGACTCAGAGGCGCCTCTCCAATATCGAGAGTCACTTCCCGATCAAAAGGAATAACAATGGGCTCAAAAGGATCATAGTCGTTTGCTTCAGTCACTGAAGAAGAAGAAGATAATTCAGAAGAGACCGAAGATGCTGGAAAAAGTACAAAAGGTGACACAGGTGGAGCTGCTAAATGATCAGAGGAGGAAGAGCTACCTCCTGGTTCTAAGATCACAGGAAGATTGGCACCCCTACACCTCCGAGTACGCCCACTTACTGAAGATGACAAACAAACGTTAGTAGCGATGGAGCGTCTTCTTTTCTTTCCCCCTGTTGAAGAAGGAGCAACCGCTTCATAATTCCCGCCTTGAGGGGGGGCCTCAGCCAATCTATTATGAGGACCACTCCCAATCAACTTGTTCAGGTCCTGTGTGGGACACTTCTCATAATCAGGACCTGTCGGCCCTCATCCCATTAAAATATGGAACTGATTTTATCAAAGACGCTCCCAGTTCTCTGTTTCATGGCTAGAAATTCTGGCTAAAAGTCATCGGCCGCTATCTCTCTAAGGATCCCTAGAGCTTGCCAGTTCGAGGGATATTCCAAGGTGAAGACTTCGCTAGGGGCACGAGGGTCTGCCACTCTCCTCTGTCTGGTCTCTTGGCACCATTTGGCGTTCTCTCCTTTCCAAGGGTGATCTTTATCCCAGTACCCCTTGTTGGTGATTGTCCACTAGTTCGCATAGGCCTTAGTCATTCGTACCCTCTTGCCAAAGTGAGGTAACACATATTTGCTGATTTCTGTTGTTTCTAGACACGTGGACCAAGTGGTCTATATATGCTTTGACAGCCAGCACTCATAGAGAGTCCCAAGCTCTTATGTTCTTTCTGTGTTCACCTTGCCCCGTCACTTTTCAAAAAACATGGAGAAAGGGAAACCTTGATCAAGCCCATGCTAACGGGCGAAGTAGTGGGGGAAATACCCCTCTAGTCTGGCATTGTGTGGAGTCTGCTAAGGTAGAACTCCTCCTCTAATGCTTAAAATGAACATGAGTTCCCTGATGGTTGTTGGAGCACTGTCTAGCTCCTTTCCCAGTTTATCAAAGAAAGCACGATCTTTGAAGCTCCCAAATGGAAATGGGAGCTGCATATTCAAAGAGTCATTCCCAAATAAGCCTTGAGCTTCCACTGGGCTATGAAAGATAACCTTTTGGCCAGCAATCCTCATCTAAAAGGGACACAATTTGTTCCCTGTGCCCTGGCCCCTCACATAAGTGATAGGGAAATAGGCCCTAAACAACCGTACATGTAATGGACGGGGAATAGAGTTTTAGAATCCCCAAGAAATGCCTCTCCTCCTACAATTCCATTCCCTCCCTCTTTGCCTTTGTAAGCCTTTCCACAAGAGATGGCCCCCAAGCCATGGTAAATATTACACAAAACTGGCTAAGCAAGGGCATACTCATGCCATCTTGCCATGTCACAGGCCACATACAATGTGCCTGGACGAATGTCGTCTGCCCATCCAGGGAGCACGAACTTGCACAAAAATAACGCCAAATATATGGCCAAGAAGACACAATCGTCACTGGTCTCGTATTGATACACGGGAGGCGTTCCCTTCACAACTGCCTTCCCTTTTCCTCTTGGAGTACCTTAACCACCTTCGGGATAGTCCCCACAAAATAATTTCACCCATTCAATGAAGGTGACCCGACCATCATTAGCCTTGACATGGATCAACTTGTAAGCCTCAAAAATCTTCTGAAGGCTGACAAGCGGCTCTGCATCCCCCAAGCTAGCACCACCAAAGATGACTGAGTTTTGGGGCACAAACTCGTCATACATAGCCCGGATTATTGGAAGGCTCCTAATAAAATGAAGATCTAGTAAAGAGATTCCTGCTTCCCCATTCCCAAGAAGCCAGATATTGCTAACATGGCTTCATGTCTCCAGTAATACCTTCACAGTGTTGGAGCACCGATCATAGTAGCTAGCCGAACACTGGACCGCTGCTAATAGAGAAGCATATTCAAGACTGCTTCTGTGTGACACCAACACCTTGGCGGTTCAGGAAGAGTATCCCTTCAAGTATTGGTACTCCTCCTGAATTTGGAGGACTTTTATTGACCACATTAGTAGCCCCTTTGCCTTTACCATTCGTTTTCCTAAGGTAGGCAAGTTCTCAATGGAAGCTATGTTTCTGTGCATACAATGAAGGAGCGCCACCCCTTCCTCGATACTAATATTATTGTCGTTACCCTCGCAAACATCAAAACAAACTGGGTCAGTAATAAATGTGACTTTGAGAGGCCACTCTGGTTCGCATACTGGCCTTATTAGCCAAATGGTCTAACCCCTTGATAGAGCCTCACTGGTAAAAACATTGGTACCGACCTCTCCACCCCTTGGAAGCTTCCTTACGTCAGGGATTTGGTAAGAAGAACCAACCATTATAAACGGCTTAGTGGTTTACTCCCAAATCAAAAATTTTTAAGGCACTAGATCAGCGCCGACTGTGAACTCAAACCTTAGCGCCGACTGTGCCTTCTAACCCTTAGTGCCAGCTGTGTCCGCTATCCCTTAGTGTCGACTATGCATGCTAACCCTTAGCGCTGACTGTGTCCACTAATCCTTAGAGCCGACTATATCTGCTAACCTTTAGTGCCGGCTGTGTCTGCTAACCCAACCCTTAGTGCCGGCTGTTCATACAAACCTTAGTGCCAGTTGCATTTGCCAGTTCCTAGCACTGATTGTGTCTGCTAACGTCTAGCGCTGACTGTGTTTAGATCTCTCACAGATGCCACGGATTCTACGGGTGACACCTTGAGCCCTGCTACGCTGCCTGACAATCATTGCCACCTCACAAGAGCGAATGACACTTATTGCCACATCCTTTTGTGTTGCTTGATGGAAAATCCCTACAACCGTTTGCCTACCCTGCGATGATCCACACGCTAGCAACGGTCCACCTTCCTGAGCCCTTCAGTTTCCCGTCGAAAACTCTCTATCGGTGTCGGGAATCCTCTGCAACACCGCCAACAACACTGGGAAACCATTTAAAACCACTGGAAAACTTCTCAAAACTTGCAGAAATACTCATTGCTGCACTTCCCTCCTCTTCTACCCTCGAATACCACGGCTAGAGTTCTCCTGCTTCTCGGAAAACCCCCTGTGCTAAACCAAAAAAATCCTGCAAGTCCACTAATCCCCAACAAAAACTTTTCCTTGGCTTCTCGAAACACTTGATCTCCTGCCAGAAACTTGAAGCTTGTCGGAATCCCACGGCTTGCCGGACCTTCTACTAGGCACCCTCTGCTCACCATTAAAATTTTAAGTTGTTTTTTTCCTTTGGTGAAAAAGTGAAGGAAAATGAGGTTTTACCCCCTTATATAGCAAACAATACCCTCAAACGTCCCTCACAAACTAGGAAATCCAGTCGTGTCCTGGAAAGTCAAACGATAATGGGCCGGGTCAGGCTTTGACCAGAAGCCCGAGGCAACTCTCATCACCACCTGTAAAATTCCATCAAGCGAGCTAGACCAAGTCGAGCTAGGGTCATGGCTCAAATATCAATCCATACCCAACGCTGGCTATGCGGTCGAAGTTACCTAGCACCGGCTATGTATCACTAACCACAGCACCGACTGTGTGCTCGACAACTCAGCACCGATTGTGTCTAAGCGATAATACAACGCCGACCGTGTGTCTAGCAACTTAACACCGGCTGTGTTCAAGCGATAGCACAGGCTGTCCTCAGTGCCGATTGTGTTTTTTGTTTTTTAACAATCCAGTGCCGACTGACTGGTTAATAAGCAGTGTTGGTCGTCTTCAGCGTCAATTGCATTTTCAAAGACTTAGAGCTGGCTGAGTGCTCAAGAAATAATGGTTGATGCACCTGACGCTGTCTGTATTATAAACAGTCTATTGTCACATACTCCAGGCTGAAGCCATGAGTGTCCTATCATTATTATCCCAAGGGAAGTTGCACCTTGACTCTGGCTTACTATATCTGGCAAAGTGGAACCCACTTTGATTAAACTCAGGTCATGACTTCTCATTCTCAGTAAGAAAGCCATATGCATACTACTATCCTTAGTGGATTTGGGGTCGTTTTTACTGTTGCAATCCTCAGTGGTCTTCTTTACACTTAGTTATTTTGTCCTCAAGGATACAAAAGACCCACATTTGTCACCTCTTTCCCAATAAGGTCAGATTTCCTATCTAGACCCCTCATCGGTACTACCTATCTTATCCCCAGGGAGTCAGACTGCTGCCCACATGCCTATTCCCCATAAAGTCTCACCTACATGGTGACCCAAGCCATGGTCCAAACTATATGACCTTAAACTGTAGCGGTGGTCTAAATGCATGACCCAAAACTGCATGGTCCAAACTATATGACCTTAAACTGTAGCAGTAGTCTAGATGCACAATCCTAAACTATATGGTCCAAACTATATGACCTTAAACTGTAGCGGTGGTCTAGATGCGTGAACCTAAACTGCATGGTCCAAACTATACGACCTTAAGCTGTAGCGGTGGTCTAGATGCATGACCCTAAATTGTATGGTCCAAACTATATGACCTTAAACTGTAGTGAAGGTTTAGTTGCACGACCTTAAATTGCATGGTTCTAGTTGCATGACTGTCCAGCTGTATGACCCTAAATCATAGTGCACATCCTGGCCGTATGACGATAAACTGCTTTGCATGGGTCCTGAAGGTATGATCTTAAAACCCGCCCCCACATACGCTCACACACCTTTTACGTGTATCTTCGAGCACGTCTTCCCTAACCGACCCGTTCGTGTGCGCGCACCACCTTCACTACCTTCCCAATGAGTCCATTCCTTTCATCTTCCTATATCATTCCCCAGTGAGTCTTACTCACGCTCACAAAATGGCGAACCATCCCACCACTTATACTCGTCGTAAGCTAGTGGGTTACCACTTTCCACATTCCATCCATACATCATCCATCTTGCATAAGTAACCTAGTGCCATCTCCCCAAAAGTGAGCTAAAACCACTACCATGATCACTCCATGGCCTCTACAGATTTCCATCCATCTCCATTATGCTCCTGCTGTATGACATTAAACCATAGTGCATGTCTTGACTACATGACAATAAACTACTTTGCACAAGTCCCGGAGGCATGACCTTAAACACGCCTTCACAAAAAATAATGGGCATGGTGTATACCTTAATAAGGGAATGCCATGAGTAAAAATGACGAAAGGGCATGGTCATGAAACCATGAGTAAAAGAGTTTCGCGAATAAAAACAAACAGGCACTGTGAAAACCTAAAAGGGCATCATGCGTAAAAATGGAAGAATAAGGATGGACATGGCCGTAAGGTCATGGGTAAAAGAGCCCCAAATAAAAATAATTTGGTGAAAATTGTCTCTACGGCACCGCTTCCCAAGTTCAAGTGAAAATCTGCAAAGGATGCTTGGACCAATAAACAGGTTGATGCAGCACTCGCCTCAACAGGTGGCTTCTGCCCTCACTCAAAAAGAAAAAAATCCCTGGTGTTACACTACTAGGATCGAAAAAATACAAGCTCAAAGGAAAATATTCTTATAGCCTGAGTCCTATTACAAAAAGGACTCGAAAGACAGAAGATTCTCCAAGAAAGCAAGACAAGTCTCATGAAGAAAAGCATCATTCTCAAGAGGTTACAAATACACTCCAAGATGTTGGAGGTGCCTCGAGAAGGCTAATTCAACCATGACTTTAGAGTGGCAATCAGATGATTGTCATAGCTGCAATGTAGTGGGTAGGGGTGGTTATACCCAACGCTGATTATCTCAATAAACTGAGGTACCCTACCTGACAAGGACAACTGGTGCACGACGTAGACGAGCGTTGACAAAAGGCTCTCCAACAGAACAAACAAACAAAAAAGTCACTCTGACTAACCAAAGATGCCTCAAGAATGCTAAGTCAGCCATGACTTTGGAGCGGCAATCAGATGATTGTCGTAGCTGCAAAACAGTGGGTAGGGGTGGTTATACCCAAAGCTGGTTATCTTGATAAACTAAGGTACCCTACCCTCCAAGGACAACTGGTGCACGACGTAGATGAGCGCTGACCAAAGGCTCTTTTTTTGTCTATCCAAGAGAAAGAACCCTAAGCCAAATGGGTACAATGCCCTTCATCATGGCACTCAATTGCCAGATGGGCATGATTTTGACTGACGAGTTCCGTACAAAATGCTCAGTTTCAGAATCACAAACAGTCCACACGAGGGTGAGGACTTTGATAAGAACTCTAAAAAAGTCTCTTCCCCCCTTAAAGTCTCCATGGACGGACCTGCGAACAATGCATCCCTACGTTTGGGCATCCTTGTTGCACCATTGCATGAATCTCCTCGGCGTTCATGTGGTCTTGTGGCTAGGAAGAAAAAAGAAATAAAGCTGAAGGAAATTTTCCAAATCCTTCTCGCTTCTCTTGAAGAGCAACATTCAGTGAGGCAAGCTGTTTGAACGCATTTTTCAGCACCTTGGTCCCTGATGCGGAATAACGAAGGAAGTAGGTCAATAAAGCCTACAAAATAAGTGGAAATTTTGATAGTCTCAAAATTTCCCCAGAGTTGCTCAAGATCTTCATCATCACTCCAAAAGGCCACCTGCCAAGTTTCATTGCAACCAGACATGTCTAAGGTCGTGAACACAAAAAAACAATTTCAGAAAAATTGGCCTTTTGCACCCTGAAATGGACCCTGTAACTAAAACATTATTTTTTGTGCATCAAATAGCTGTGGGACCACCACCATTGAATCTAAAACGGTGTAAAACCCCTATGGGTCAAGTTTTGGCTTAATCGGGCACTCCTGGACAAAGTTAGGGGTAAAACACCGAAAAAGGGTTGGCCGTACACTATTCCCATGTGGCCACCTTGTATCAAAACAACATTAAAATTGGCTATTTTTATAGTCACGGGCAGTCACTTTCGGGGCTCATATCTCACTCGATCCGAGTCGGATTGCGCTCAAATTTGATGAGCATTTCGTCGCATCAAAATAAGTGATTCGATATGTGGTACACCTCGAGACGATGCTCGAGCAGATAGAAAAACTAGAGAGAAGTTGCTGATCCATGAAGAAAGTTGTAGAAATTCAATAGTAGCATGACCCACTCTGGTGGCTAAATCACGATACTTGCATACCCGATCAATAGGTAACCAATTGCATTTTGTGCATAAGGTCGGTGGCCATCTTTAATCTGAACCTCGCATACGATGAACGGTTGGATTTCATACATGAAGGTTTCAAAGCTGCTATAAATTTCGGCCGTCGAATTTTAAGATTTTGGCCAAAAACTCAAGACGACTAAGTCTTCGTCCGGACACGAAATCGAGCCGTGTTTGTTACAATGTGATCGTGATGACATGGTCAGTGTGATTCAATGAATAAATCATTAAGAAACATCAAGGAACGAGCACACAATCGATTTAAAGTTTTTAAGATTCATGCAAAATTCAAGTTTCATGATCATGGCATAAAAACATGATTCTTGGCTCGAAGTTGGTATCAAATCGATTGTCATGCTGAGCCCCACAAGAAAATAATCATCTTTCAATGAAATGGGCATCATAACAACCTCGGATCAATCATGGAAGATCACACACGTTCTCCGGCAGTAGTAGGGACTTTTATGGAATTCCACACATTGTTAACAGTCCTTCTGTACCCATTTTTAGAATTTCTTTTAATTCAATTAAATTGTAATTATTTTCAATTTTAAGTAGTTTTGGGCGTACACTCATGTTTTAGCCCAATTCTACATACGCATGTAAAGGTAAATTGTAAAGGACCTTCGGTTCATGTCACACAACGATCAATAAAATCTCAATTTCCTCATGAACTCATGGGTGCATCTTGGAGAGAGAGAGAGGAGAGAGAAAAAAAGGGTTAATACCCTTCAATAATGTAACTTTCTCTCTCCCCTTTTTCTCTCTCCTCCTCTCTTTCTCTCTCCTCATCTTTATCTCTTTTCCTCTCTTCTCTCCTCGTCTCTATCTCTCCTCTCTATTCTTCTCATCCATATACCTCTTTCTCTTCTTCTCATCTTTATCTCTCTTTCTCTCTCTTCTTCTCATCCCTATCTCTCTTTCTCTCTTCTTCTCATCCATATCTCTCTGTCTCTCTCGTCTTCTCATCTTTATCTATCTTTCTCTCCATTATTCTCATCTTTATCTCTCTCTCTTCTTCTCATATAAATCTCTCTTTTTGCTCTTCGTCTAACACAATTGGTGAACCCTAGCACCGATTACATCTTCTCTCTCTTCTTGTCTAACACAGTCAGTGAAGATTAGTGCCGGCTGAATCTTCGCTCTCTTCTCGTCTAACATAGTGGACAAAGCTTAGCACTGACTGCATCTTTTCTCTCTTCTTTGTCCAACACAGTCGGCGAAGCCTAGCACCGACTGCATCCTCTCTCTCTTTTCTATCCAACACAGTTGGTGAAGCATAGCGTCGACTGCGTCTTCTCTCTCTTCCCTGCCCAACACAGTCGATGAAGCCTAACATCGACTGCATCCTCTCTCTCTTCTCGTCTAACACAGTCGGTAAAACTCAACATTGACTGCATCTTCTCTCTCTTCTTGTCTAACACAGTCGCAGAAGCTTAACGACGACTGCATATTCATTGTCTAACACAGTCGGTGAAACTTCGCACCGACAGCATCCTCTCCGCTCTTGGTCTAACACTATCGGTGAAGCTTAGCACTGATTGTATCGTCTCTCTCTTTTCGTCTAACACAGTCGATGAAGCCTAACGTCGACTACATCTTCTCTCTCTTATATGTTTAACATAATTGGCATCGCTAAGTGCGTACTGCGTTACCTCTCTCTTCTCTGTCTAACCCAGTCGGCGACGCTCAAATACAACCAGCGACGCCTAGCACCGTTTGTGTTTTTCTCTCTTCCCTCATATTCTTCCTTTTCTTTCTTTCTCTTCCCACTCCTTTCTTTTCTCTTCTTCTCTTATCTTACTCTTCTTATGTTTTTTCTTTATGATATTTGTTATTTATATTATTCTTTCGTTTGATTAAAGAGGGGTTCAGATTAGCCTATCATGGTAGTCCTGTTGTCGAGCCGTAATGTTGTTGTGCTAGAATTGTTGTGCCTGTTTTATTGCCACGACAGATTAACCATCATGTCTAACTAGTCAGTATCGGTATTGATGTCTAGTAGTAATCCTGTTGAGCTGGTCTGAGTAACCAAGCCCGTTTTATTACCATGTCAGGCAAATTACTCATCAGCTTAGTCACTGTGTTGATCTCCCCACCTGATCAACTTCTTCTCTCTTCCATCTTTCTTCTCTCATTCTTCTCTTATTCTTTTGAATGTGCGTGCTTGTGTACGTTCACCAAAGAGGTAAGGTGAGGTTTGTTGACCCACCTACGTTATAATATTTTCCATATGTGTGTGATTACATAAAATAGGAGAATTCAAGCCAAGAGAGGCAATTACGAACCAATTTTATTACTAGGTGTCTTTCTTCGTGATCTAAGAGGGCGTTCATGTGAGCCAGCTAGAGTAAGTCCCGAATCCACCTTAAATTCCTCTCTTATCGGTTGGTAATACGTATCTTTGTTTTCGAATGAGGTTCCCGAGAGAGCGATCTCAAAAGTCCCAGGTCTCCCCGAAACCCAAGATGCATGCCGCCAGATCATCCAGACCTGGAGGGCGAGATCGAGGCACCTAACAACTCACGTATTCTCTTCGTTCGCTTTTCTTCTCTCCTAACTTGACTAAATGATAAACTTGGTCTAGCACTGTCATAGCGGTCTGGTTGTCGAGCAGTATTGTCATCATGCTGGTCTAGAGTATCATGCCCATCTTGCTGCCACACCATATTAGGACGGTCATATCGACCTTGGTTTCGAGTAGTATTACTGTCGCCCCAGTCTGAGCTATCGTGCCCATCTTGCTGCCACTCCGAGTCGGCCACTGTAATGGTCCAGCTATCAGGCTAGGCTTGTCTCCTGGTCAAGTCCTCTTTTCTTTTCTCCTTCTTATTTAAATCCTCTTCTTCATCACCCTAACTTCTCATCTTCTCTGCCATCTGAATGGGCATATCTGTGCATATTTTCCCCAAGGCAAGGGTGGGTTCCTCAACCCACTTATCTTGTAAATTAACCATGTCAGTGCTTTGAATGAAAAAAATAAGATTGCAGGTCAAGGGAGGCGCTTCCGAACCAGCTGAAGCAGCAGGAGAGATTTCTGTCATGATCTAAGAAAGAGCCCGTGGGAGTCAGCCCGAGTAAGTCACAGACCCAGGTGAGGTTGGTCCCCACCTCAAGTTTTAAATTCTTCTCTCACCAGTTGGGCACCTGCCCTTATTCTGTGAACAAGGTTCTCAAGAGAGAGGTCTCAGGTCCTGGGACTTCCGAACTAGAGACATGTGTTACCCGATCACCAAGATTAGGGATCTGGGGAGGCGAGATTGAGGCATCGGAGTAGTTTGGCGACTCCATTGGGGACTTGCTACCCTTTTATCGATTCACACTTGCTTAATCTGCATCACCATTTATTTTCTACACTGCATTCCATGACATTTGGGTTATTCAACTTGTTCATCCGAGTTGGGGATTTTCTCATCTCCGCACACTTGACCGTCTCAGGGAAGCGAGCTTCTCAAGCCTCATTCCCTACACTCATATTGAGTCAGGACTCACAATTCAGCTCACAGGTTCTTTCCTGGATTGGTGCAAGAAGGGACTTAAAGGTCCTTAACTCCTCACTTTCTAGTCCTGTTGGACCCTCCACCAAGGCCCTTCGCATTGGTAGCACGTTTGCTACCACCCACAACACTCACCCTACTATTGGCAAGTCCCTTGCCAGTCATATTATTAAGGTACGTCGAAAGGTTGCCCTGTCCGCTTTTGCGAAAGGCAAGTAGGTTGCCAACGCTCCTGAGGATCGCCGCAAGGCCACGCCGTGTACTCCTTCACCATCCCAAACCTCTATGCCTAGAGGCTCGCTACAGCAAGGCGGAGGTCCTGGGGCCTCCACCTCTTGCACACACTTAAAGGCTCATGGTCCATCCACTCAAACCACACTTTGGGGCAGCTTTCATGCTCTCTTGAGCTCGCATCCAAGGCTAGGCCTTCTCGGGTTGAATCCTACACACGCCATGAAGCTGCATCCTACAGCTTAGGCAGCGCCAGTTCTACACCAGCTTGAGCACATGGGGGTGGACCACTTCTTCCCCCCTCTCAGCACAAACGGCTTCATCCAGTGAGCGATAAGGTCCTACTCTGTCCCTCGCAGACACGAGCTTGTAGGTCTCGACTCCTAAGGTCGAATCAGCTGACCGAGCCTGAGCTGAGCTCCAAGTCACCCTGAAGACTGCCTCCAAAGGTGCACGTGCACCAGCTTCACAACTTCTTCCTTGATCCCGACTCAAGTGGAGTCGCGAGCTAGTTCCTTCTTCCACAACCCTTCCTTTGCCAGGCAAACACCTTAAGACCTAGTACTCAAAGGTTTTCCCTAAGAGTACCATCTTGAGTCAGCCACCTCAGGTCAGCCATGCACCCGAACCTCATAAAGGAATTCGAGGCAAAGGCCTGATGGTAGATATAAGCCTACAGACTCCAAGGCAGCAGCCCCGATTGCCCTCTATCCTTGGACCTCAGTCTCTGCTCCAGCGGATAGACACAACCCTTGCATGCTCAAGAAAGACGGGGAAGTCAAAATCTCAGGCTCAATTTTCCTCAAGATTAAGCAGAAGAGAGGCTTGCAGCTCCTGACTAGAAAGGCCCCTAAGGCAATGGAGCCTACCACTCTTGATGACCTTCTACCTCACAATCCCTTCTTCCCTCTCCGGATTCCATAACCTGAGCAAGAGGTCAAAGAACATTGCTCGGTGGTTACCATCACAAGCAAAGACCGACTGTCAAGAAATCCCGGTCCCAAGACCATCAAGAACTGGTCCTCACATGGTCGGTGTACAAGACTAGAGTCCAATCGGTGTATGCTGAGCCCCTGCAGACCGACTTGCTGCATACAACTCGCCAACCTCGGTAGTCCACTACTCCACCTAACTCTGACCCTCCAGAAGAAATGGTTAGCATCATGGTGATCAACGAGCCAAGTGATGCTCAAGAGGAGCAGATGAATAGGTTCGAGGTGATGATGCAGATCATTATCGAAGAGATGGATCACCTGGAGGCCTCTAGACCCCCTGCTTCTCCTCCTCACCATGAGGCCAACTCCCAGCTTGGAGAGGACGCAACTCCCTGGCAAACTCCCCCATCCGACTCCCAAGACAACTCTGCTCCCCGCATGTTTTTGCAAGCCGATGTAGATGCCATGGTGGCCCACAGTCTTAAGAGTAAGTTCCCGGGCATTCAAGGGGCGCCACTTTAACAAAATCCGTACCCCTCGTATATCGACCAGGTGTCATTTCCCCCAAACTATCAAAAGGGGAAGCTCCACTTATTCAATGGTACTACATTCCCGCACCAGCATACTACTCACTTTCAAGCGGCTTGTCGAGAGATGGCAATTGACAGGCGACTCCTCCTCCGTCAGTTCATCGAGTCTCTCGAAGGGCCAGCCTTCCAGAGGTATGCTCGGCTACCTCCAAGCTCGGTGCACACATGGAAGGAAATGGAGCAATTGTTTTACCAACACTTCTATGAAGTCTAGAGAAATGTGGAAACATCGAGCTCCTCACTCTGACTCAAGAGCCAAGTGAGCCAGTCAATAAATTCATCACCCGATGGAGAGAGTTGCCAGCCTATCATACCACTCCGATGACTGAAAGAGAAGCAGTTCAGGCTTGCATTCGTAATATGCTGCCCGAGATTTCCCGGCACGTCAGAGCTCATCTCTAAAGCAGTTCGTATAGAAGGTCTGTCCAAGCACCATGTTGGATCTAAGCAACAGGCCTCTAACTCGAGAAACGACCAAGGCAATGGCAATTCTCGCTCCAATAATTGAGGCAGCCAGCAAAAAGGGGTGATTAGTGTCACCGTGACTGACACTAAGGAAGTTGCCCCTCAAACCTTGGACCTCTCCAAAGGGGTAGTCACAAACAAGGCACAGACACCTCAGGCAGGAGGCAACCAGTAGTAGTTCTATAACAAGGTCCCGCCCCTTAACAATATAAATCAAAGTGACTATTGGATTCAGCACCAGAACAAGGTGTAACCCTTTGAGAAGGAGTAGGTTCCTGCACTGCTTTGGTTATTACAAGAGCAAAACAAGATCCAGGTGTCGGAGGCGAAATCCCCAGAGCAGGCTGGACAGGAGACCACATGAGAGATACTACACATATCATCGGAGAATAAGCCACCCCACTCAAGAGCGCTATGCGCTCAACAACATTATTGAAACCCTTATTAACAAGGGTCAGATAAAACTCGAAGAGCTAAAGAAAGCATTCAGGGCAACTGCGGCTTCCCACATAGTAACAATCCAAGAGGATGACGAGGCACCCACTATCCTCGTGCACTATTCTCCGTAATGCTCGAAGAAGGTCTCATCATGCCGAAGTCGACAAGGCAGCGTAAGTTTATGCCTCCAAGAATTGAGAACCTCTGGTGTCCGTGTCATTTGATACGAGGCCATGACCTAAGCGAATGCATTGGCTTCCACGAGCTCTTGGCAAAGAAGATGCAGCAGCATCAAGAAGTTCATGGTAACTCAGAAGGACACTCTCAGGTCCCTACTCCACCAGTGCAAGAAGACCTCTCGCCACAAGCTTAGGGAAGTGCGCTAGACCCTCGACTAGGCGATGCTCTAACAGGGTCTTGTCACTTCCAAACCAGTCAGGCAACCTAGGCGTCTTGCTCAGGGTATAGAAAATCTCTAGTGCCCATATCACAAAGTATGGGGCCACGAGCTGAGGGAATACTCTGGGTTTGAAGCTATAATCACAGAGAAGGTACAAAAAGGCCACATTGTTTGTGTCGTTCTCTAAGAATGCTTCCAAGCCATCACTCCCATTCAAGAGGAAATCCCACTACAGGACCCCTATGAGCCTACATTAGACCCTTCAGAGCCCTCGACTTCTCAGCTGTGGGAAGTCTACCATGGACGAAGTAGGCTCAAGTCCCTGATGCGTGAGGTAGTCTGCCAAGCCAGGGCTACTCATCAGCTCGATAGGACCGACGAAACACCTCCCAAGGGATTCAAAAGGAGACGAGCACCTAGGTCAGCTCGTCGAACAAACCACATTCCTCAGCCACCTGTTGAGGAGGAATTTCTCAAGCCCCTTCCTCCACTGCCGACCTTACAGGACTTCATCTCAGGTGCAAGTCGCCTTATCCCTTCATCCGATCAGGTCGATGCCCATAAGTCATCAACAGCTCAGAACCCATCCAATACGAGTGACGGTGTTAAAAGCATCTCTCAATGGTCAGAGCCGGGGCAAGACCTAAAATACCTCCTGCACACATCCAATCCTGGTGACGACGTAAAAGGCTACCCAAAACACTTTAACTCCGCTTCTTCTTCTTCTCCTCCCTCTTCTTCTATCTCTTTCACAAGTACAGTTTGGCAGTGCCCAGCCTTCGACACTCTAAACAGAGAGCTCGAAAGCACAAACATCAGCAGGTCACACCGGAGGCACCTAAGAAAGATGCTCACCCAGGAGGCTGGATTCTTGACAATAGTTGAGGCCCGGGAAGCTCAAGCTGAGACCAAGCAATCTTCAAGCTCCTATTCCAAGGAGGCCTCCCATATGGTGCAGATCTCGAAAGTATCATCCAGCAAGGGGAAAATGAGCCTAAGATTAGGGAAGAAGCTACAACCCACACCTCAGAAGCTCAAGGTCCTCAAGTTTCCTGATCCTTCACTTTTCCCCAAGCCTCAACCTCAAACCTCCACATCCCTAATACAAATCCCTATTACTTACCCATCAGCCAAGATCGCACTGGCCGAACAACAAAGTTAGTCAGTGTCACAAACCAAAACTCAACCAAAACCTGCTCTTAAACCTACCCTACCACATAAACCAGTGACTGGATCAGGAGCGCAAAAGAGTGATGAGGATAATTTGAAATATGACATAGTTGGGCATTTGGAAAAGCTTCCAATCCTTCTAAGTATTTATGATGCCCTTATGCTTTCCAGAGACTACTGTATGGCCATGGTTTAATCCCTTTCTAACCCAGAGGTGTACGAGACTGAAGTGGAACCTATTGAGGTGAACCCAGCCATCTTGAGTGGGTTCTTGGCGATCACCTTTTTTGAAGATGACCTCCACTTAGGAGGAAAATTTCACAATCGCCCCCTCTTCGTGAATGGGGAATTGCATGCCTGCCCTATCAACCGGATTATGCTTAATGGTGGGTCAGCAGTCAACCGGATCCTAAGAAGCATCCTCACGCGATTGGGATTAGGATCTGGTGCCCGCACTCCTACCCATATCACCGTGCAAGGGTTCAACCAATCAGGAGAAAAGCTGGCTGAGACAGTTTGTCTTCTCCTCAAGATCGGTAACCTGAACAATTGCGCTCAATTTCATGTAATCGACACCGATACATCTTACAATGTCTTGCTCATTCACCCTTGGCTTCACGATCAGGGGGTGGTTCCTTCCACGCTCCACCATTGCTTCAAATACAGTCAATATGGGAGACAACACATGGTCTATGCTGATAAGAGACTGTTCCCAGTAACCGAGACTCACTATGCTGACACTAACTACTATTTTACGGATCTTCCAGCACTAAAAAGGTAAAAGGATGGTGATTCAAAACCTGTGAGAGAGGCAGGACCCTTGTCTCATGATGATGTTGAAGACCTTGGGAGAATGATTACGAACATGTTCAAAGAGGAGGAAAAATAGGGCAAGATCCTCCCCTTGACTCCTATTTACCCAAGTATATCTTGCCACATCTTTAAGGTCATGGTATCATCCCCCGAAGATGAAGCTTCGCCCTCTACCTCCACTTTTAACTTGCGAAAACAAAATAACAAGTTAGAAGCAACTCCTGAGGTTGAGAAATCACTAGAGACAGATCTTCCATCACCAAGGGTCACCTACACGCTGAACCAACAAAATGTCCTGCATGTCCCCATTGCTCTCCTAGAAGCAGAACTAGCATACCAACCGTCAAGGAAGGTACTCCAAATCCCATCCTCCCTAAACAAGGAGATCACTAGCAACCAAAAGAAAGTCTTACACTTCTCATATGCTCTCAAAGAAGGATAGGTAGACAAGAGTCAGCCCTCTGGCTCTCAAGAATAAGACCCCATGGCAGAGCTGAGAAGTGAGGTCCGTAGCCTCCAGAATCAATTTGAGGTTATGCACGTCACTTCAGAGCACTTAAAGGAGTTTGTCCCTAAGACCAAGACCTATGATGAGCTCAAGAGAAATGCACCCCGATACGAAGCCAAAGCTCCCCCAGATTGGAGTATTTATAGCTAACAGGCTCACCAAATCATGAGAATCATGAGTTATGAGCCCTTGTCCAATCAAACACTAAGTGGTGAGGAAGAAACTAATCCCCCATTCGAGGTTATTGAAGCCACACCAAGCTGTCATAAGACAAAGCAAGGAGTGCGCTATCCGTTTTCGTCTCACACTGTGAAAAGGCAGAAGCAATGAAAAAGAAGGGAAAGAGTAAAGACACACATCTCACAGAAGAGAAAAGAGCTAGTTCATTCATAAATCAAGGGGGTATTACAAGTGTTCTTTTCTTTTATAAAAGAAGAAACGGAAAGAAAAAAAGGAAGAAGGCACGATCAGAAACGGTTAAGGATCTCATTGACCCTTCCCCGGCACTCTTCATCTGATGCCCTCGCCTGTTGGATGTCTCCCCTCAGTTTGGACAAGGAGTATTCGAGGTCAAACAATTTATGATCCAGCTCCCTATCCTCAGCCTCCCAAGCTGTCATCTCCTTCTCCAGCTTTTGAAGTTCCCACACCCACTTGGCTATTTTCGCCTTCAGGGTCATTACCCTGATGTGGCGTGTTATGGCCTCCCTAGCAAGGGCGGACCTATGATAGACAGTGGCCTCCCTCTCTTGTAGCTAGGCCTCCGTTAGTTCACTGTTGTGTGCCAGTGAGGCGTCCATAGACTCTAACAAGGAGCCCTCTAACTGTGTTACCGTCTCTTCCTGCTGCAGAGATTTTATCCTCTATCCCTCCAACTCATTCACAATGCTATCAAAGTAGGGGACGACCTCAAGTGCGTCTCCTAGGGCAAGCTGCTTCAATTGCGTGAGCACGTTGCCAAGCTCGACCAGGGGTAGCTCCTTCAGCTTTTGAAAGCCAACCCGAAGCATCTTCATGATAATTCAAGGCATTTCATTGAGGATGGGTCTAGGCAGCGCAACAGGTGTAACTACAACATGAGAATCCCCAGCTGCAGCCAAGGCCTCAAGCTCCCCATATTCAAGGGCAACCTCAAGCTGCTCTGGTATTTCAACAACAACCCTTTCACTCAAATATCCCCCATGGCCTCTTTCGGCTCAACCCTCTCATGTTCAATTTCTGCAGCTTCGCTCCCTGTAGGTGCCGCAGCCTCAGCTAGGGCAAGGGTGACCTCCCCGCCTAGAGCTACCTTCTCACGGTGTACCACGGTACTCTTCTCTCCTAGGACTATGTCTTCTTACTGCTCTCTCTCTCCTTAAACCCCAACCTCTACCTCGGCAGCTACATCACCTGAAGTCGTAAATTTCTTGCTGCTTGGGTAACCCTTCTTCCATCTCTAGGGCCTCAGCCTCCTTTATGACCATGAGCCCTTCTTCCCAAATAGAGCTCGGGCCTTCCCCTTTTATGATTGCACCCTCTGCTTCGATAGGCACAACAACCTTCTGGGCTTCAGAGGATTTCTCAGCCTCGACTGCCCTATCAAGGTCGGCCTCATTAGCCTTGTTGATCTCCATCGAGACTGGGCCCTCCCTCTCAGCCACGGACGTCACTTCCTGGTCCAAGGCAATGTCAATCGGTGCAGTGGGTTCTGAAGCACAGGCCTGAGTCTTTAAAGAGCTAGAGGGGGGCTCAGGTGAAAGGGAAGACAAACCTCAAGAGCAAAGGGCGACGCAGGAATAACAGAAGACACGTACGACTCCGATGACTTCGAGGAAGAACCATCTTCTGGCCCCTGAACCACTGGACATTAGAGGCCCTTATTCTTTGGATCGCCGACTCCTCTTCTTCCCCTTCGCTAGAGAAGGTGCAACAGTCTCAGAAACAACCCTTTGAGAGGAGCCGGCGACACGTTTACTGTGAGGGCCGCTCCCTATCAGCTTGTTCAAGTCTTGGACTAGACATTCTTCATACCCCGAAACCTTACGGCCCTCCTTCGACTTAAATATAGCAGAGAGGTTGTCAAAGATGATCTCTATCTTCTTCTTTTGTACGGTAATTTGGAGGGGTCGCCCAACATCACGTCAGTTTCAGGGAATATCTCCCTCAATGGAGGAGTCCTCACCATCTTCCACTGCCTCATGTCTTGGCTCCAGTGGGAGTTCTCCCCTTTCCCGAGGTGGTTGTCTTCCCAATACCCCTTACTGGTGATCCGCCACCAACGTTCATTGGCCTCAGTTGCTCACACTGTTTTGCAAAAATATGGTAGCACATACTTGTTGATCTCGATGAACTCCAAGCACATGGCCCAAGTGTTTGAAGGTATTTTTTAGCATCTTGGTCCCTGGTAGGAAGCAGGTCAATAAAAGCCTACAAACCAGTGGAAATTCCCGACAGTCTCAGAATGGTCCCAAAATTAGTCAGGATCATCATCAGCACTTCAAAATTGCACCCATCGAGTTTCATCACAGTCAAACATGTCTAAGGCAATGAACACAAAGAAACAATTTCAGCAAAATTGGTCTCTAGCACCCTAAAATGGATCCAGTAACTAGAGCCATACTTTTAGTGTGTTGACTAGCTATGGGACCTTCTCCATTAGATCTGGAAGGGTCGAAAATCCCTATGGGCCATGTTTCGCCTTAATCAGGCACTCTAAGACAAAGTTATGGATAAAATACCGAAAAGGGGTAGGCCGCACACTGTTCCCGTGTGGCCACCCTAAACTAAAACACCATTAAAGGTGGTTGTTTTCACAATCACGAGCAGTCACTTTCGGGGCCTATATCTCACTCATTCCAAAAGTGTTCGTCTCATCAAGACGAACAATTCGCTATGCAGTACGCCCCATGACGACGCCCGAGCAAAGAGAAAAACTAAATGAAAGTCGCTAATCTGTGAAGGAAGTTGCAGAAAATTCAGCAACAACACACCTCGTTCAAGCAACCAGATCACGACGCTCGTACACCCAATCGGCATTAAACCAATTGCATTAGGTGTGTGAGGTTCGAGGCTATCTTTGTTATGAACCTTGCGTATAATGAACGATTGGATTTCACACATGAAGGTGTCAAAGCTGCTATAAATTTTGACCGTCGGATTTCAAGATTCCAGCAAAAAACTCAAGATGACAAAATCTTCATCCCGGCACAAAATCAAGTTAGATTCATTGCAACATCATCATTAAAGCATGCTTAGTGTGATTCAATGAAGAAATCAGGAAGAAACATCAAGGAACGAGCATACAATCGATCTGAAGTTTTCAAGACTCATCCAAGATTCCAGTCTCATGGTCATGGCTCAAAAACATGATTCATGGCTCGAAGTTGGTATCAAAATGATCACCATACCAAGTCCTACAAGAAAACAATAATCTTTCGATCAAACAGGCATTAGAACGACCTCGGGTCAGCCATGGAAGATCATGCAAGATCTCGAGTAGCAGTATGGACTGTTATGAAATTCCACACATTGTTAGGCTGGGGCAAAACAGTCCTCTTTCACCCATTTTTAGAATTTCTTTAAATTCAATTAAATTGTAATTTTCTTCAATTCTGGGCAATTTGCGAACGTACACTCACGTTTTAGCACAATTTTATATAAACAAGCATTGCCTCATTGTACAAAGGACAAATTCATTTTTCTTAAATCAATCAATAAAATTCTGATTGTTGGTTGAGCTTGTGGGTATATCTTGGAGAGAGAAAGGAGAGAGATGAAAAAGGTTGATACCCTTCAAGTAGGTAGTTTTCTCTATCCTCCCCTCTTTCTCTCTCCTCCCCTCTTTCTCTCTCTTCTTCTCATCTCTGTCTCTTTTTCTCTCCTCCTCTCTTCTCATCTCTATCTCTTTCTCTCTCTTTTTCTCGTCTCTATCCCTTTCTGTCTCCTTCTCTCTTCTCGTCTTTATCTCTTTCTCTCTCTTCTTCTCTTCTTTACATCTCTATCTCTTTCGCTCCCCTCTCTCATCTTTATCTTTATACATTCTCCTCTCTTCAGTCATTGTCGATGAAGCCTAGGGCTAGTTGAAATTTTTCTCTATCCTCTTCTTCCGTTCTTAGTGCCAAGTGGCGTGTCCTCTCCTCTTCTTTCATTCCCAGCATTAGGTGGGATTTTCTCTCTCCTCTTTTTTCATTCTCAATATCGAGTGGGGGTATTTCTCTCTTCTCTTCTTTCATTCCCAGTGCCGGATGGATTTCTCTCTTCTCTTTTGTTAGTCGGTGAAGCCTAGTGCCGAATGGTTTTCTCTCTCCTCTTCTGTCAGTCGAAAAAGCCTAGCACCAATTGGATTTATCTCTCCTTCTTTTTTATTCCCAATGTAGGTTCAATTTCTCTCTCTTCTCTATTATCACAATCGGTGAAGCTTAGTGTCGGCTGGTTTTCTCTCTCCTCTTATATCAATCAGTGAAACCTAATGTCGACTTGATTTCTCTCTCCTTTTCTCTCAGTCGGTGAAGCCTAACACTGGCTGGTTCTCTCTCTTTTCTTCTGTCAGCCGGTGAAGCCTAGTGTTAGCTGGTTTTCTCCCTTCTCTTTTATCAATCGGTGAATCCTAGAGTCGACTAGATTTCTCTCTACTCTTTTGTCATAGTCGATGAAGCTTAACGCCGACTGTGTCTCTCTCTCTTCTTCCCTCTACAACACAATCGACGAAGCCTGGCCTCGACTATGTTTTCTCTCTCTTCCTTCTAACGATAATGCTTAGCCCCGACTGTGCCTTCCTTCCCTATCTCTCATTTACCCTCTCGTCTTTCATACTCTTCTCTTCCTTTCTTCTCCCTCCTTCTTTCTTTCACTTCATCTCTTCTTATTCTTTCCTCATAGCCTTAATTCTACCACTCCGTGGTTTGATTAAGAGGGATTGAGGTTAGCCTCTTTTGGTAGTTCTGTCGTCTAGATGTAATGTTGTTGTGCCAGGATTACTTGGCCTGCTTTATTGCCACAACAGATTGACCATCATGTTCAGCTAGTCAGTATTGGTAATGACATCTAGTAGTAATCATATGAGTAGGTCTTAGTTACGGAGCCCATTTTACTACCATGTGAAGCCAATTACTCACCAGCTTAGTCACCTCTCTATCCTCTCGCTTAGTCGAATTCTTCTATTCTCCATCTTTCTCTTCTTCTTTTTGAATGTGCATGCTTGTGTAGGTTCATCAAAGATGAAAAGGGTGAGGTCTGACCCACTTGTCGAATAACCTTTGCCCTATACGTGTGTGATTGTAAAAAAAAAGAAGAATACAAGCCAAGGGAGGCGATTTTGAACCAGTTTTATTAGTGTGGGGCTTTCTTTGTGATCTAAGAGGGCTTCCACACGAGCCAGCCCGAGTAAGTACCAAACCCACCTTTAAATTTCTCTCTCACCGATTGGTAACACCTGCCCCATTCTCGAATGAGGTTCCCAAGAGAGCGATCTCAAAAATGGCTTGGGTCTTCCCTCGAAACCTGAGACGCTCGCCACCCGATCCTCAAAGGATCCGGGGGGCGAGATCGAGGCACCTAACTAGCTTGGCGACTCCACCAGGGACTTACTACCCCTTAGTTGGATCATCCATGTTTGGCTAGTTTCTTCCTTTATTACACTTTTTATTATGGCTTGTGGGTTCTGTAACCCATTTATCCGGATCGAGGATTTTCTTATCCCTGTATTCGAGAGTGTCCTTAAGGAACAAGTTCCTTCTACTGCGTTCTCAACCATCCTCTTGAGCAAAGACCCTGTGTCTAGCTCCTAGGTCTTAACTTGGATCGGTGTGAGGTGGGACTAAAAATCCCTCACTCCCCATCTCCTCGCTTTGGTGGCAACTCCACCAAGGTGCCCTGCACCGACAACACTTCTGTTGCCCCACACAGCATGCACCTAGCCACCGACAAGTCACTTGTCGGTCGTGTTTCTGAGGTATGCAGAAAGGCTGCCCAATCCCGTTCTGCAAAAGGCAAACAAGCTTCCATTGCATCTGAACGTCGCCATAGCGCTACCCCCCACATTTATGCACCATTAGTCTCTATCCCTAGAAGCTCAACACGTCGAGGCGGAAACCCCATGGTCTTCATCCCTCACACACACCACAAGGCTCGTGGGTTACCTACTCGAGCCACACGTCGGGGCAACCCCTCTGTTATCTCAAGTCCGTGTTCAAGATTGAACATTCCAAGGCCATGTCCTACGCACGCTACTCGTATGCATCTCACTACTGGGGGCCTAGCCATTGCCACACCTACCCGAGTACATAGGAGATGACCTTCTCGTCCTCCTACTCTGCACACACAAGTGCACTCTGTAAGGGACAGACCTACACATGTTCTCTTGCAAACACTTGTCAGATCATTTGCTCGAGCCCGAGTTGACCCCTAGGTCACCTGTGACCCTTCTTCAAGGGGCACGTATGCGTTGCCATCACAGATTCCCTCTCGCCCTCAACTCAAGCCTCCTTATGAGTCAACCCTACATCGGCTGTCACACCCCAAGAAATTTCAATACAGATATTCTTGAGATGTGACAGTCCAAAACATATATACATCTCTTGATAGGACAAATTTACAGTGGCGAGGTCTTACAAAGTAAATAAAGAAAGCTAGCACATCAACAATATCTTCCAAGGTTGATCTTGACTAGCACTCAAAATGAATCCGCAGTTATCCTAAAAAAATGTTTACCATAGTTTGATGAGTTTGGCTACTCAGTAAGTGATCATCATAATCCTAAAAATAATCATCGTTGAAAGATATCAATATTTTCCAAAAGGAGATCTATTAACAAAAAATGCATCAACAGTTTCACTTTCAATAAATGCATAATTAAGTATAATCTGAATAATTGAAATGCATATAACACTTTAACGGCAGTGCATAATTCAAAAGATTTCACAAAATACCCTACTGGCATCCTAAGTAGGTCAC